>CM060565.1:27170000-27527500 GCA_030625065.1 Alectoris magna | reverse complement strand
TCTTCCCTTAAAACATCTATAATAATGTAGTAATAATTAACAAAACAAAACAAAAAAAAAAAACAACATTTGGTGAAAGCAAGTATAGTATAGTGTGGACAGATAAAATGGTTCATCTTGAACTGGACATGATCTTGACTGTTGAACCTGTTACCAATATCAGAATATAAAAGTTCAGGATGTTGTACACCTTATTGTTATCCAGCCTATGAAGATGAAGAACAGTAGAGAGTGTATCTAAATGTTGAAGACTTGGAAAATAAAAAAATACAGCGCTTGTCCCTCTTAAAAAGTTTACCCAAGTGTCTTCAAACAAAGGGGATCTCCCTGTTAATCCTAACCTTCCTCCTATTTAAACAAGTCTCATTAATGTCAACAAATTTATTCCTCATTGATGTATTACTATGAGTGAAGAATGACACCCATGATAAAAATGCAATGCTTATACTCATTATACTTAGCTGTTTTGTTTTTTTTTTCAATATACACTCACAATAAGTCTTACAGTTTCAATGTTTAAGGTACCATCTGACCCATACTCCTGAATTAATATGAAGTTTTACCTTTACAAAAATACGTTCTCAGTAACCTATTGATAACCATTCATTCAGGTTTTGTGGAGTATGTATGTAGGAATAAAACCTACAAATTTGTCAGTCTCATCACCAAAATGCCATCTAAAATCTCAGCAACAAATCAATTAAAAATACAACCAAGAATGCATTATCAACATTCTCATTTTACTTCATTACAAATTCAAGCTTGTTACAAAATCAAGCCAATTAGAAATAAAAATGCATGCCCTAGAAATAAGCTTTTTCTGATCTTATCCATTTAAGATATTTCCAGTTGTTATGACAGTATCAAAATCAAGTCTTTGAAAGTCCACTATACTCTGAAGCTAAAAAACATTTGTATGTCCCACTTAAATAGTATGTATCATAAAAAATTTTAATTCAAAAATTAAAAAAAAAAAAGCACTTTTATTCAAGTTCCCTGACATCATAACAAAAATACACCAAGAATAAATAAAGAATATTAGGTGCAGACTTACTCTACAGGTAATGTAACAGTATGATCTCAAAAATAAATAAATAAATAAATAAATTAGGCCATCAATGAGCTACATAATTGTATAGAAAACCCCTCAGAGTTTGTGAATACGCATTTTTAAGTAAGGAAAGGTCACAGTCATTTTAGAATGTAGCTCAACATATTAGGCGATTTCAAGGTACCCTTTCTTTCAACTTTCCTATTATCAAAAACATAATTTTTATAACCAGTATTTATGATCTAGAGACAAAATTAAGAAATTGCTAAATATAATTAATATTGATATTTTTATCAAGTATATAGTTTAACTGACTCCTTTCACTTAGGACATACTAACAATTTGGAGATTCTGACAACTGTAACTTGCCAGATCCTGCTTGGTTTCATAAGTAACGTGCAAAGTTTTGATTAAGTTAGGCGTAAGTGCTTACGTATGTGCAGAAGAAGAATGTAAGAACATAAGAAGGTATGAAAACAAATAATGGATTCAGAAAAAAAGAACAAAATCCACATTCCAAACAAAATCAGAAAAAACTACCTGAAATCTTTAACAGATCTTTGATTTCTGAAGCTGAGAATGTGAATCCAGTTGAGAGATTTGAGAGAGATCAAGTTACGGCTTTATTTGTTGGAGTTCTGGAGGCATTGTTTAGTTTTAATTTTTTACTTTTAAGATATCTATGTAGTGAGTACCCTAATAATCATTTTTTGCATTTCAAAAAAAATAATATTTTATTTTTTTTATGAAAAACGAAACTGAGGCACCACAGATGTACTACTATTTGCAACTATTCAACTGGCCCTGACATTAAAGTTAGTAAAAAAAAAACAAAACCCCTCATATTCAAATTCAACTTTAATTTGTATAAAAATATGCCCAAAGAACTAGAATATCTTCCAAGCAATAACAAAGAAATTAAAAACAAAACAAAGCAAGTAACAAAACAAAACCAAACAAACCAATAATTTACTAAGGACTACACGCCATTCATTTCTATTTCAAAAAAAGTCTGCAACTGCTGTTTCAATCTCAATCTCAGCAGAAAACTTAAATCTGATTCTGGAACTGGGCTGACACTAGATTTCACGACACCATCAGTGCAAAGCTCTGGAGACAGATAATCTCATAAACAGACATATCACTGCAGAAGTAAACTGAGTACTTAATTTTAGGACAGCACTGTAGGACACACAATACCATAGCTATGTATGTTATACACATATGAAAATCTAGGTCACCGTAATATGGCTGGGATTACTCTAGAAGACCGGAGTAGTCCAACACTACAATCTTTTAATTCAGATATAAAATGAAGGAAAAACTCTTTATGCAAAATAATAATAATAAAGATTTTCTCAATAAGAAATTATCACTTTCTGTCTTTACATCAAAAAACTTCATTTGGCTAAGTGCTAAAAGCTCTGACTGTTCAACAGAATTATCTGCCTAGTTTTAGAGAAGACTGATGTCCTTCCCTATACCCATCCACTGCCTCCTTGAAATTTTTTGCTATTCAAATTATGATCCATTTTGGAAAATACATCTTGGCTTCACTGGATATATATAATACAATTTTTTTTTCTGCTTCTGAGAAATACAAACTCTAAATTATATTCTAGAAACATCAGACTGTGTTTTAGCTAGCAACACTTTTTAAATGCTTTATTATAAGAATATACCACTAATATGCTTTCAAATACAAACCTCACGAGAGTGGATGTTACACCAATTAACATATACCACAACTGTTAAAAATTTACAGGTATCTAAAAATAAAATAATATGCACAACATATCTATTTTATACTAAGACATCAGAGAAAATATATTACAACTAAAATTCACTTTTAACAGAATACAAATGCAAAATTACACATTTTGCTTAAAACGGTAAGTAAAATCCTGCTCTTGTTGAAATAAGTGGCAACATTTGCATTATGTTGAAGCATCCAAACACTAAGTGCTGATATTTGTAACAATTTCTTGAAAATATAATTTGAAAATTGAGATAATGATGTTAAAATGTGAAACATACTTAGAATTTCTATTTAGGTCATATCAATCTTGGTAATGATTCATAATTTTCCATCTGTTTCCTGTATTAACTTGAATTTCCATGGTTTACATATTGGACTATCAATTCTTTATGGTAAAAATTGATTGTGTTGCATAATATACTAGTAACAAAAAATAACTTTCTTGGTCCCAACTCCTATTATTCAAACAGAAATTGAAAAGCTAAGATCTCTTTGATTTAGTTATCTGTACCACCATCAGTACATAAAACCTGTACTCCCTTGTCCAGCAGGGAAATCAGGAAGCATTCTTGCTCTCTTTTTATAGATAAAAAGCTCAGACAGTGATTTGGATACAGAAATGAATAATCCAAATAGCACCCAAATTATGTGCTCTGAGTATGCAGGAAGGTTAGGTTTCTATAGATTCATGTGTATGCTCCTGGCTATATTGAAATTTATGCTACAAAAAGGAAACAAAGTAGCCAAAACAGTAATAAACAAGTTTAAAATGCATAAGTAACTTTTTGTTTTGTTTTTTTTTCAAATGCTGTGAGGTGGGGTGTAGGGGTGGAAGGAACTCAGCCTTCCTCTCATGCTAAACAGATTTTAGAAAAATAACTGTAATCATGACAATTGCTTATTCACAAAGCAAATTAATTACTTCCACTGGCATCACCCTAATCCTTTCTGCATTATTCTAAGTAACATCAAAATCAGGCTCCTGAGAAAAGAGATTGAACAATACTAAATAATTTCACTGCAGT
The DNA here is from genome assembly GCA_030625065.1 of Alectoris magna. Lineage (NCBI taxonomy): Eukaryota > Metazoa > Chordata > Aves > Galliformes > Phasianidae > Alectoris > Alectoris magna. The sequence goes on along the minus strand of CM060565.1, from coordinate 27,523,665 downwards.
GTTTTCACCAACACATCGCTGTCTTTAAAAAGCCTTGACAGAAGTGCGACAGTCCAAGAAACTGCAGTGCTTCTGATGGGTTCAAACCTGAGAGCAGTTTATTGCTTTCAGTTCTCACTGAAGTTAGCAAAGATCTGATGAAATTCAGCACTTAGAGAAAGATGGCTGGTACTTGAATGATTGCAATCTTTATGTCCTGAGAACACAATTCAAGTTCCTCTAACTCACCATCACCATTTCACACTGCCAAAATGCTTGACTCCTGAACTGTGCATCAGCTAATTCCTTCATCCTCCTCCTTTTATTGACAGCCCAGTTGCATAACACCTTGTCACACATGTCCCTGACATTGCAAGTCCTCTGATTTACTGAACTAGAAGTCCTCACTCAGTCCTGAGAGCTGAATGCCAGATATTCAGAGATCATTCTACACCACTTCTCATCCCTTCCCTTATGCTGCAAAGAGATAATCCGTGTGAAGCAGCAACAACTGTGTATCCACAAACATAAAACATCCTGGGGAGCAGAACCATCACCAAACCAGCACTACTATCCACACTAAAATCTCATGTCCCTTCTCCCCCCTTCCTCATTCCCGTTCCTCTCAGACGAACATTTCCAAGTGCCTACAGCAAATTCCCCAGACCCCGTACTTCTTTTGTTTACCACCTTATTATGAAGACATATGAGCTGGTTACATTTTCTCTTCTCACAGCCTTTGGAGGTGGGGTGAAGGCAACTATAAAAAGATTCTGTGAAGAAGACTAATTGGAAAATAAGAAGAAATGAGATGCTACTTTGTACCTTAGTGCAATGCACATCTTCACTCTAGTTAGTGTTCTTGAGATTTTCTTCTCATCACAGTAAGTAAACATACTTACAATATTTTCTGCATATGTTTTACCTGCGATTTACCTGCAATTACTGCAAGATGAGTTTTTAATTTCTCTATTTGCTTCTTCATAACTAGTATTTCTTCCAAGTCCATTTAATTTAATCACAGAATCAACAGAATTGTAGGAATTGGGAAGGATCTCAAGAGATCACTGCGTCCAACTGCTGAAGCAGGCACCCTACAATAGGTCACACAGGGAGGCATCCAGATGGGTCTTGAATATCTCCATAGAAGGAGACTCCACAACCTCTCTGGATCTATCTGTTCCAGTGCTCCAGCACCGTTACCCTATAGAAGTTCTTCCGCATGTTTGTATGGAACTTCCTATGTTCAAGTTCGAGGCCATTACTCCTCATCCTATTGCTATGCATCACCAAGAAGAGCCTGGCTTCATTCATTTGCTTCCCCATCTCCTCTTAGATAAACATTAATCAGATCTCGGTATTCTGTACCCCAGGCTGATCAGACACAGGTTACTCAGTCTTTCTGCATACAGTAGATTCTCCAGGCCCTTAATCATCTTTGTGGCCCTCAGCAGGACTCCTTCTAGGAGATCTCACTTTTTTGAACAGGGAAGCCCAGAACTGTAAACAGTGTTCTAAACGGAGCCTCACCAGGACAGAGTAGAAGGGGAGGGTCACCTCCCTTGATCTGCTGGCCACACTCTTTTTAATGCATCCCAGGATACTACTGGCCTTCTTGGCCACAAGGGCACATTGCTGACTCACGGACAAGCTGTCTTTCACAAAAACACACAGGTCCTTCTCCACAGGGGTCCTCTGCAGCAGAGGATCCCCTAACCTATACTGATGCATACGGTTATTCCTCCTCAGGTGCAAGACTCTAAACTTGCTCCTGTTGATACTCATCAGGTTCTTCCCTGCCCAACACTCCTGTCTGTCCAGGTCATACTGAAGGGTAGCAAAGCCTTCTGGTGTGTCAGCCACTCCTCCCAGCACTACACTATCAGCAAAATTTGCTGAGGAGGGTAGACTCTACCCCTTCATCCAGCTTGCTGATAAAGATGTTGAGCAAGACCAGAAACAGCACTGACCCCTGGGGAACACCACTAGTTACAGGCCTCCAACCAGACTCTGTGCTGCTAATGATCACCCTCTGAGCTCTGCCACTCCTCTACTTCTCAATCCACTTCACTGTCCACTCATCTATCCCACACTTCCTAAATTTCTTAACAAGGATTTGTGGGAGACGGTGTCAAATGCCTTGCTGAAGTCAAGGTACACAGCATCCACTGCTCTCCCCTCATGTACTCAGCCAGTGATGATACCATAGAAGGCTACCAGGTCCTTTGAAAGAAACATTTACTGTGAGCAAGGGAGGTCCTACCCCACATTAAAAACATACAAGATATCTAAAAACTTAAAAAGTCAGACTAACAGTGAAAAAGGATAATCCAGTATCTGTATTTGCATCTGTCCCTAAATTGGAGCAGGAATTTGGACTGTCTGATTCCCTCTCTACTATTTATCACCAGTGTTTATTTTGTGAGCTGCACTGTTCATGGTAGTACTTTAGTCCTAGTTACTATCATATAATACAAAAGTAATTTCAGCTTAAACACTCAGAATTATTAATATTTATAATCAAAATGCTTACCACTTTGGAACTAAACTGGAGAAAGGTTTAGTACATGAAAGAATATTACACTTATCTATTTTGCAAACATTTTTGCTTTATCCTAAATTGAGAACATTTTTTTAATTAGTGTTTGTTTGTTTTTTACTAAACCCTGACTCTTTGTTGCAACAAAAAAAGTATTTTTCAATTCTCTCAGATACAATGTAGTTATGCTGCTGCCCATTTCAAAATAGAAACATGAAAATTTGTACTAAATACATAACTTGGAATGAATGTTCTCACTTGTAGTGAGAACAACTCACTGCAAGGAATTAGGGAAATCATGTTTAAACAAACAAAAAACTATCTGGCTTCTGCTTTAGTTGCCATTCTCTCACTGCTGTGCTCTAACACATAAATGGAAAGGCTACCTTCTCTAAACAGCAGTTTCTACCAAATTTGTGCACATGCAAGTTCTATATGGAGAGTGAATAAACATTAAAACTAATGCTTATACAGGTGGTTAATTTTATGAGATTACCTAGTCCTGTAGGAACTATTTAATACTTACAGACAAAAGTTTATTACTAGTTTCTTACATCTCATGAAAACAAATTTTGGAAGTATTTGAATGGAAGAAACTGAATTTTCTATGGTTCTATGAATTTTCTCGAAAATGAATTCTCTATGATGCATAGTTTTAATAACACAGAGAAGGAACTTCAAGGTTTTTTTTTTTCAGTATAGCATGAAAACAACTCTCCATATTTCATGCATTAATATTTCATAAGTTTCAAACTACATTTGTACGGAAGTGCAATGTATTTTGAGTAGTTTCAGTTATACTTTCCACATCTTTATAATTAAAAAAAAAGATGGTTATATACTGAATTATACAAGAGCATAAATCTTAGATTTTTACTTAATTGCAGAGTATGACGAAGACACAGAAAATAAGATATCAGACGAAACATCTTTTGAGATGACAGAAAGCAGGTTTACTAACTACCCTGTCCATTAACATTTGAATGTGGCACTTCAGTGGCAGCAAAATGTTAACCCTATTCTGTAGCTAAAATTAACATAGATGTATTTCTCCCCTAAAACCATCCTGTGATTTTTTTTTCTCCTTTATTTTTCTCTCCTATTCATTGTGTGGTGTTCTGTGAACACCTGCTAAAATTCCATAACACACAAGGATGGTTTGCTTAAAAGAATGAATGGAATGGAATGGTAATTTGGGATGCTTTTAACTGAAAGACATCATGTAATTATAGTGTAACATCATTACCAGAATTGCTGAAAAGACACTTCTCAGTATAAAATAATCTTAAAAAAAAAAAAAAAAAAAAAAAAAGAGTACATAAGTGTACATTCTTTTAAAAATAAATCTGAATCTCTGATGGCATCAAGAAAACTCCTACTATTTTGCATTAAATAAGATCTACCCTAAAAAGTGATAAAACCCACTCCAGATTCCTGAAGGAATTGATTTTCATAATTGAATCTGGGGCACAGTTATGTTTCCTTTTTTATGCTTTCCCAGTCAAAAAAAAACTATGGATGTTACCATGGCTTCTCAAGGTTATTAACTTATTGTTTAAAGAAGCACTGTAGACTGCTATCTTGAAAATCTTCACAAAAAAGAATGTAAGTACACAACTGACAAGGATTTTTCTACACTTCTCAAGAGAATCCCTAAAAGGCTGTATCCATTAGCTTCACATGCACTCCTCAGTACCACAGAAGTCATAAGCTTGTTATGAATGCTATTCCATATTTTAACTGGACAACTTACACTTGATGAAAGCAAATACTTGGGAGAAATCCTATGTTTCAACCATACAGCAGATCTGACAAGATATTAATAGCAAACCTTGAAGTTAAGATTGATGGTCTATATGCAGAAACACTTAGGAATTAAATTCCCATTGACTTCAAGGAGGCTTATGCTACCAAATTTTTTTATGGTTGTGGACCTGTAAGTCCAAGACAAGCTCAAGTGTGTAAGTATCTATGGCTTTAGCTACAATAGAAATTTTCAATATAAGTATGCAGTGTTAAACCTTAGATAGCCCCATATTTACTCATTTTACCTAACAGCACTCAAGTTTTATTATAAGCTTTGATAAACAAAAAAGCATATCATTTTGTACTTCAAAAAAAGAAAAAACCCTCCAAAAAGCCCACCCACAAAATCATATAATGTATTATATAATGTATATATTTCATTTAATTCAATTTAGAGAAAAAACAACAGAAATGTTCAAAGCAGACTTGCTGTATGCTATGGCACAATTCATTGAAGCTGACTGAAAAGAGAAAGCAGGCCAAAGCTTAAAAACAGATCTTACAAATTAAAATTGTCTGATATTGCTGACCAGATTCTCAAATTCATTGAAATCCAAATTTAAAATCAAAATCACATTCCAAGATTTGAGGAAAGAATGGTCAAAATCAATTTCTGAAAGCTGTATTTAAAATTATTCTTTCCATTGTACTAGACAGGATGTAAGGATGCTAGCTTTCAGGTCACCTTCATCAAAGGTGATTTTTAAAAAATATGCTACACATTCTTTCATCAATTCAGAAAATTTAGGTTTTCAACACTATACCATCTGCAGGAGCCTTCTTTTTTCAAAACTAAGAAAATACTATGCTCCAACAGAATCATTTCCATTCTATGACACGGAAAAGAAAGATAGATACTCCTAAATGCTTATTTAGCCATTGTAATGCTGTAAAACGTGAATTGCAAATACATTAAATAAATTCCTAATCACCTGAAAATTACTAATATATATATTTCTAAATATATTTTTATACTATACTTCCACATATGACTGCCATATAATACTTGGTGACTTTTGGCAAAACAGTCCTATCACATTTAGTATCTAGCCAACAGTTCCAGCAGACTTAGAGAACACAGAAGCTACATATTCAGCAGTGTCTTTTCAAATCATTTGTTCACAATTCAGTTGATTCTAAGGAACAATTAGGAAAAAAAAGAGCAAACAAATGAGTCTATATGGAAGGAATGTACATATTATTACTCTATACAGCCAAAGTGAATGAAACCAAACCTACTATTTGTCATATCTTAGAATCTCAGAGCTGCAATACTGTCAGACACAAGTGGGCTCAGACATATGGAAGCCTTGTGCATTACAACACTGTGGAAGAAAACAGTTTGTTACAAATTTCTGCCCTTAACAGTATGAATGAATATACATCGTATGGCTTTCAGCTAGGTGAGATCTGTTCTGTTCAGTCTATAGTTACACACACAGAGATAAGAAAAGATACAACAGGACATTTTTAATGATCCTGACCTAACTGAAAGATAAATCTTATAGCATCCCCAACCAATATGCAAGAATGAAATGATCAATTACTTGCTACATCTGTAACAAATGTTGCAAATACCATCCAATGTAAGTGACAGAAAAGGAAACTACCAGAACTAAATGAACACCCTTAAATTTTTGTGGGCTATAAAATAAAATAACAATAAACTCTAACATATCCTGTTACATTATTCTTAACTAAGACCCTGGTGAAACTATCAATTCTTAGAAAAAGAAAGAAGGGGAGATGTGAATTAAAGTCATGGCAGACACCCCATAAATGTCTCAGCTCAGTGAAAATAGGAGGCTCTCTGATCTGCATATTGTTCTGTCTTGTGTCACTGTTTTTCAGAGCGAAAGGGTTGAAAAACGGCAAGAAATTCAACCTAGGCAAAATGCATCTGGCCTTCCTAGGTAAACAATTCTTTGTGGCATTAATGGCCAGATCCTACTAATTTTACTGACTACTCGGCACCCCTAGTTTTGCAACAGATGACTAACAGCAGAGGCTTCATCCCTTCTGTACGGACTATTGAGTAACTACTAAAATAATGATTTTGTATAGCAAGAACTAGTCAATGAATTTCTCAGCAAAGGCAATCTCAAAGAGATTGCCGTCTGAGAATTGACTGTCATCTGAGAATTGCTTTTAAATGAGAAAGGACGTAAAGAACACTTAAAATAAAACATTATTTAAATAATCATATTTCTCTAGGTCATAAAAATACTATTTACCAGAAAAAGAACTGTTTCATTACTGTACTACTACAGTAGTGCATAGCCTTGTAATGCTGATAGTCTTCTGACAAACTACGATAGAACTTTTGTCTCAGAGGCTGATGCTATGTCTGACAAGAATCAGAAACAGAAAAGAATGAGGTCATATCAGGCTGTTAGTCTAAGGAAATATATCAATACCTACAGATAAGTCAAGTACTGGTTTAGAACTTAAAATTCAGCCCAGTAATTCTGTGTGTATATGACTAATTTATATGCACAAAAATATTCTGATTTAGCCCTTATAGACTTTCAATTTAACGTTTTTAACCAAGACAGGCATCAGGGAAGCAGTGACTACTGTTGGGAAAGAAGAAGAGAAAGAATACTGGAATAGATGGAGGAAATGAATTAACAATTATTTGAGTAAATAGAAACAATGATCGATAGGTGCTAAGATAAACCAGGTAGTTAAGTCAATCTAGCTTATCAGTAAAAGCTATAAATTCAAGAAACAATTGAGTGTAGAACTGCACTGTGAAGATCCTGGATTCACACTAACATTTGGCTCATTAGGGAAAACTGGATACATTTATTATTAAATCACATATTTGCACAGCATACTGTCTCCATACATTCATGCTCTTGGTTATATTTCTCGTACAATAAAAAATCTGTGGAGCCAAATACCAGTAAAGATGTATCTCTTAAATAAGAAATTAAACTCGCAAGTAATTAACAACTTTTTAGATTCAATTATACATTACAAGAGTGAAGCACAAGCAACACTTCAATACAGATAACTTACACATGCTTATAATTTTGGCTAGTTGATGTAAGTATTCACATGGAAAAAAAAAAAAAAAAAAAAAAAAAGACTTCCTAAACAAAACAAAGTGGTAAGGCTCAAATGTCATAAATAGCTGTACTTATGTGTAAACATGACACATTTATACATATACATTACATGTGTGGAATTATGTGTGCATTAGCTTTGAAAGGTATGTTATTAAGAATAAATTGGGAGTTGCATACTCGTAATTTGGACTTACAACTTTTTTTTTAAATCTTCTTAATACACTGAAAAAGTACTCACATTTACTATTGTCTCAGTTACTATGAAAACTATATACATATTCTTCAGTTTCCATGGAGTACAATTTTTTTTTTTTCTTAATTTTGAAAAAGCCTACCAACAAATGTAAATTTAAAAAAAAAACTCAAAAAGGAGAGTGGAAAAAGTCAATATATTTACTAACCACTTTTGATCTTGTAAGACTTTAAAAATAATATCATCTCAGTTTATATAAAGCTACACACAACCTGAATTACTTTTTATTAATGCACTGTGGAGGATTATTGCCAGAAATTAGCTTTATTTTATTATTTTCAATGGTTAAAAAATAAAGACTTCAAATTAAAGCATTCCTTTATTATTTCTGAAATGATAAAATATTTTTGGTGATATTAAAACCACTGATTTTGCTGAGATGTCCCAACTGACATTTTTATATCCTATTATTTGACTTTTAGTATTTTTCTGTCCACCAAAATATAATTCAGACAGGTCAAAAAGAAAGGTTTTCTGTGATAACAGTGTATACAGAGGGTAAACAGTACTACATATAATAGAAACGTAACCAAATACATGGCTTGTGAATTAAAAAATTATCAGTGTTACAATATTATATTCTAATAATTACATTTCAGTTCGAATAAAGTAATTGAACAGTACATACTCTATGGAGTACAATAAGAGTTATGAAATACCTATTGTCATAACAACATCTGTAATTTTATAGATATTATACAGCTAATGTTTTGTACCTAGAGTCCTTAAAATACACTTAACTGGAAAATATATTTACTTTAATATATATTTTAATAAAATATGCACAACTTGATTAAATTCTTAAGTTCAAATTTCCAAACATAACTTTCATCCCACTGAGATTGTAATCCTTCTTGTATTATCCTTATTTACATGTATTGGTATTAACATAAGCTAGGTATAACTTCTAATATACTTAGAAATGGCATGAAGTAAAGACAAACATCAGTGATGCTTGTCAGTATATATACACACTGCATACAGCCAATCAGACTTCACTGTAAGTGTTCAGTTGTATAACTTACTAATTAATTTTGAAATAAATTAAGTAGGGACTGAGCCTCTTAAGTGCTCTAGTATAAGTGAACTATAGCCTTAAAACTTATTTAACAAAGACCTAATTATGTCTCTATTTGTAGAACACAGTGAGATAATACTAGTTTTGGACAACACGCAGTTTAATTTATTAAACATTTTAAATATAATACCATCAACTGTCTTCAAAGATCTTCAAAAGTGATTTCTTGTTTTTACATCACTAATTTATACATAAGCACTCTTTTTTTTACGGAACTGTATTTTGTTTCAGTACTTCTTACTAAAGAATGCCATTATTCACTGTTCAGTCTATTCCATAAATAAATTTTATTCCGTTAAACAATTCTAAAAGGAGCTTAAATGGACACTACACTTCAGTGTTTCATGGGTAAGAAGCAGCTGTTAATTTATCATCAAAATTATTCCAATTACTAACAATAAAATGAAATGGATTAAAATATTCTCACTGCATTTACCACTTTGCTTAAGTGAAATATAAAAATAACTATTATGAGGTGGGATGCACGTATTAGGTTAGTAGAAATGTGAATTAAGTCACACTGCAGTTAAAGAAACAAATGTTTAAAGAATACTTTGCTAATCCCATCCAAACATTAATCCTCCAACTTCAACTGAAAGAATAGTTTGTCATGTAGAAGTTTGTAATTGCTGAATAATGTAAGAAAGGAAGAGGACAGAAATATTCTCATCGGCAAACTGCATTTGCTGAAATGTCATTTAAGAAGGAAGAAAAAAAAAAAAAAAAAAAAGACAAACCCCCAAATGCTCAACTCTACTAAATACTGAAATTAAAATTTACATCACTGGGAAATAAAGGAACACTAGACTTGGTCCCTGGGCATTTCTAAGGAAGCTTATGATAGTCTATGGTCATGATTTTTTACTGCTCTACTATTTGCAAGCTCAGAATAGCTGAGGAAGTTACTAAGTCTACATTTACTAACAGAAAACTGGAAACCTAATTCACTAAAAAGAAAGAAAAAAAAAAAAAGCAATAGAAACAAGTGTGAAAAGAACTACAGACACAAAACTACGGGAAAATACTGCTTCTGAATAAGATGAAGTTGCATACTGTTTTGACTGCAGGGTAAAACATTAAAAGGTATTGACTACCAGAAGTTTGAGATGCTATGCTACAGATAAAGGCCTCAAGAGATGTACCTTACCTTCCATAAGAGAAAAACCATTCCACCACTTACTTCTTGTAGCACAATATATCAACAAGATTGTTTTTATGACTTGTACACAAAAAGGCTTTTTTTCATTTATACCAGTAAGGTGCCTACTTCCATTTGTGGGTTTATCTCAAATATACCTACAACTCTCACTGACTGCTGAATTCTCAAAGCATGCAAAAGGCAGATTCTATCTGCAAGAAAGTGCAGTGCAATGCTATAATATTCCTACAAACAAGTTGGGAAAATGATGTTTTAGATAGCAAAAATTTAGTACTGCATATTCAATGCAGGATCTTATTTTTGTGCAGAGACTTCATAATAGTGCTAGACCTAACAATGTCCACTTATCTCTGAGATATCAGAAAAATGTAGTATTGACTTTTTTCTACTCCATACTCTGTGCTGTCCAGTATCTGTCGTGGTGTGACAATAAGCTTTGTAATCTCAACTTCTCTTTCTGCATTCTTATGCAACTCTTGATCATATACATTCTGAACTCCATAAGAGCTGCTAGGATTTACAGGAATGCAATTGGCAGATCATTGAAGATATCCAAAGAATAATATGTCAACAATGTTCAGAGTCTTAGCCATGAGAAAGCAGCATTTTCCCTCAGGTGTGATGAATGCTTTTAAAAAATAGTCTCTACAGTCAAAAAGGAGCAATGAACAGTGAACCCGGAACTTGCTCTATGGAAGAGAATATTAGGAAAGGAATCAAGTACATCAATATAAAAAAATATGAACACTACTGATTACCTATGTAGTTGTCCGAAGGGGAAAATATAGAATAGGCAAATAAAGAAAAAAATATACTGATTTACATATAAGATTTTTAAAAATTACTTCAAAAACTTCATCATATCTGAAAATGTTTTAATCCTTAAGTACTTGAGTATACATTGCGAGTAAAAGCTCTGATCTCAGATACTGCAAAACAATGTGAAAAAGTGGCCCAAGAAGAAGAGAAATATGATAAAAGTCATGTATTAATTTGAGAAGCAGAAAAAAATGTCTACAGTCATCTATGAAGTATAGGTTAATTCTACTTTCAGTTTGGCAATAAAATGAAGAGTTTCAGATGAACAGAAACAGAAAATGTTACCCTTGAGGCACTGAAACCTCTACTTGTAGTCTTCTCACTTGAACAAGGAAATAAGTCTCCCTAGCACTTTCTCAAACATTACTCATTACTTGCTATCTACAGTGTGCCACAGTCAACATGTAATCTAAAAAGGACCATCATCTTATTAAAAAAACAGTTCACTTTCCAGAGATATGAATTTACAATCCATAAAAACATCTATAAATCTAGAACATTAACAGATTTTTCACACTGCAAAGACAAGTGCTTTTCCAACTACTGTAGGCATATCCATTTGATACTGTTGCAATACACAGTGTTGAACGGGGAGTCAAAATTATTACTGGGTCAGTCTACAGAAGAACACCAAACACTGAGTAGCTGCTAAGAGCAGATGTTAAAGTTCTCACTGAAATATACCCAGAAAAATATCCCATTTTGAGAAATTCTGTGAAGAATTTTTCTGCTGGTAAGAAAAATATATTGTAGGTTTGGGATCTTTCCAGAAAAAGTCAGTACAACCTATGCAAATTACAGAGCCTATTGCTTGTCTCTATTCCCTTATGGTAAGGTTTTTGCAGTTATCACCAAAGCTAACTGTAAATAAAAAATGGTCTCATACCATAATTAGAAGAATATATTCATAATTCATGATATTTGTGTTTTTCAATGATTTTCTAACTTTAGAATCCAGTGCACTAAATTCTTCCATGATGTGTCCACACGAAACACTGCCTATTATATGAAGTCTCTTCCAAAAGTTGTATTACTGTTGTGAATGGAAATCAGATCCCATGTAAATAAAATGACTGTACTTATCAATGGTCAATCCAGCAGGTTGAAAATGGTTAAACTGCTATTTGTATTTTCTCAGTGAACTACCACAGCATGTATTTTTGACAACCCTATTACACTATGAACAGCTCTGTACAGCACCTTTTATAAAAATGCTAAATAACTTCATACTGACTTTACTTTTAAATACATGGTACTGAGGTTTGGAAAATCAAATGATACATCCAGCATCAGTAAAATTCTGAGAGACCTAAAAATGAAACAGATGTTTTCAATACCACTGTAAGAAATGACATCAAAATAAGAGAATTAGAATTAGATAAATCTTCAAGTTAATGTATCAGAGACAAAGTACCTTGGATAACTTTCACATCAAAGTATCGTAAGCAAATAGAGATAGTATCAGGATAGCCTATGAGATCTAGCTAGTATCCAGAAATATTATCTATTTGCACTTCAAGATTGACACACTGAGTTTTAGTTTGTACAAATATTTTGTACTTCTGTTCAAAGTCCATGTCCTGAAGATAAAAACAATGTTTTCTTTCCTATTTCTACTTCCTCCTCTGCTACAACAAATCAGATATTAAATGAGATGAGTTTATCAATTCTTTAAAAGCCATGAATGCTGTAATTGCTGGGTACAGGCAGTACCAAGAAAATTGGCTCAGTCCCATAATGTACAAAGATTTGAAAGTATTATTTATTACAGATCCTGCAGGAAGCAGATGAAATAGATATCCTCCAAAAGAAACTATAAATCTTGAGGACTGCATGCAATGTGCAAAATGATTAAATAGTTTCAGGTGAAAAATATAGGGTATAATTTATAAAATGTAAACAGCCTGGGACAAAATAATGCATTAAAAAAATTTAAAAGTTTATAGTAAGTTCATGACACAAATTTTGGAATAAGCCTATCAGTGAGTTTAAGATGTTCTAAGCTGTAAGGGAAGGAGAGAATAGCTGTATCCATCCCTCTCTTGACTTTACGTGCTAACATCCGTTTTGGCTTTTTATTCTTTGACAGCCAGCAGTTAAGCATTATCAATCTCATGGAAAAGGGGAGGACTGGAAACCATTTAAGAAACCATTTAAGGATTCGCAATTGCACTTACAGGTGTACATGAAATAGATAAAAAAATTACCTTTAGATCACATGTGTTTATATCTAAAATAAGTCAAATCAGAACAAGAGACAGATAAGAAGGAAAAACAAACTTGTAAACAAAATTAAAAAAATATGTAAACACTTTTATTATAGAAATACTTGCCTATTTTCACTTCAGATAATGATTAACATCTGTATGTTTCCAAGGTAGCAAAGAAGGAAAAAAAACCCATGTTCTACGTGATGTTCATAGCACTATTTATCAATTTTGAAAGGAAATTCCCATCTGAAGTGCACTGTGGAAAAGTAAAATTGATTTCTTCCCTCAGGTAAACAGAAGTAATGCTATATTCTGCCAATTTCAGGGGTGCTAGAAAAACAGTTTCACCGCTGTAGTCATATGTGAACATTTTCTTATTTAAAAAAAAGTTGTCATGATAGGCTAATGCTGAAGTTCTTGGTCTATAAGTACACAAAAAGATTCAAGTTGTTCTTTTCACTGACAGGTAGAGAGGAGAAAGAAACACAACACTCTATTTAAAATGCATTCTGGGTGTCCTTAATTCTATTCCATCTATGGTTCTTCCTTACTGAGTTTCCAGTGCATTACTTTGTATTGTGGACAAATGTCCAAAGAAGTACTGAAAAAATAAATTAGACATTTGCAACAATAATATTGACAGATGCATATTTTCCTGGAACAAAACGAAAGAAAAATATTCTCTATGCACAGGTTTTTGTTGCATTCATGAGAATTCAGCATAGCACAACATGACAGATCTGAAGAGAGTTTTATTCCAGTATAAAAGGCTAATATAGAGACTACCATTCTCTTGACGATGACACAAGACGCAGTTTTGTGACCACTGAATTTTTCAAAATGAAAAGAACAAAACAAAAATTCAACAGAAATTGAAATTGCATTGAAAGGGAGTTATGAATTCATCCAGGTAGAGGCAAATCAAGTCATTAAAAGGAAGATGTAACATAAGCTAGATTTCCTGCCTACTGTCCTCTGACTTCTGCTGACAGACTCTTGTGGTAAATACTGTGCCTAGGAATTGCTTTGTCCACTCTGCAAACCCTGTCAGAAGAAAACAGCTGCTGTACTGGTACAGTGGGAAGGATCACATCATCATGTAAGCTCATCTACACACATTCTCAACAAGTTTCTAATTGCAATGACTCACAGAGAGTCCTCCAACTCAGAATCTCACTCCAACAGCAAACAATTTCTATCAGCACTAAGCCTTGCTAAAATGTTGCTTAATCCCTTTTGTTAATCTTTAATATAAAATACAGCCTTGTCGTGATTGAAATATTACAGAAAATTGAATGATCTTAAGTCTGATACACTATTATATACACAGAGCAGGCTGTGCTGTGAATTTATCTTCCACCTTAACACTAAATTTCCTGACTTCTATTCAGCTGAATAAGCTCCTTCATATTATCTTTATATAACATTTTGTGAGAAAATCCACACCTTAACAGTTATTTTCTATTAAGAATCATCATACCTAGCCATAGATCAAAACAGATTTGTTTTGTTTTCTCTTAGTCTCCTATTGGTTACTTACTTAACTACTGACAGGTTTTAGATTACCGTGTTGGAACCTATTTTCATGTCACAGCCGCAGTGCAGATACTTGTCGACATACTGGTGCTGAATACTAATCACTACCACAGTCTAGGAACAATTGCCAGCTACATCACTTATCACAAGCATGAACAGAAAAGCCTTAATTGCCTTATCATGTGCTTTGTGCTTGCTGCTGAAATGGTTAGAAACCACTAGGAAATGAAAGCTTGAAAGATGGGATAAAATAATAGAAAACTGGTAAAGATTTCTAGGGTTAACGATAAATGCATTTCCAAAAGTCACTTACAGAATGTATTACTCTTTTTCATTTATACAATTTTAATGCAGCTCAAAAGAGGTCTTGGTTATTTCTATGAAAAAGGAACTGAATATGAGTTAGGGTTAAAATAAATTAGCAGGTGTAATGTGGGATACAGGCGATACAAAGCATATAATTTTCTCTCAGTTTGGATATTCCAGCTATATCACTTGATAGAATTCTTATAGAACAATTTCTGGTAAAGATTTATATTTTTAGCAATTAAAAGACATTTAAGTTTAATATGATACACTGTAATTTTGATCAATCAAAATTCATAGAACAGATGTAAAGTAGATACCTCTCTGACGCTAATTAAACAGCCAAATAGTATTTTCTGTTAAACAAAAGCACATTTTATCTCTCAGTAATGATCATCAGGGTAGAGTCATATTAAAAAAAAAAATGGAAAAAGAACAGAAAGAAAGAATGCTTTTAGAGAAGATCTGTTTGTTCAACATTTTCAAAACCTTCTAATTAAAATACACAAAGCACTAAAATTAAGAGGGAGAGAATAAAGACTGAACAGAGTAGACTGTTCATAAAATATCCCTATTTATTGGCAAAGATTTTATCTTTGTCATTTAATGACGATGAAGCCAAACAACTGTTGCTGGAATAGAAGCAGACTGACGAAGAAGGTTTTCAAATTGAAGTGAAGGACATAATAACATACAGTGCTTTTATATTTCTCCTATCTGTATTGTTTCTCTGTAAATTTCATTACTTTCTGTACTGGAAAGTACAGAACAGCTTTCAACAGCTGCTTACGTGTTCATCAAAAATATGATGTATTTCTTTAATATGATTTGTCCTGTTATATGTAAAATTGTTCATACAGACAAAAAGTTCTAAACAGTTCACAAAATATCAGAGAATCAGTAATTAGTACCAGTGTTAACTTCATGAGGAAACTAGCTTGTTTTGAAGAAAATTCTTCTGTTATTTGAACTGATTTGTGCAAGGCCTGATTGAAGCACTCAGCTAACTTAAACAAGAGCCTATGTTTAAAGAACTTTTAGCATTAACTGAATACTTATATTATTTGAACACCAAATACGTTGTTTAACAGCACATTAAAAAACTGAATAAGATATGTATTAAGCATGAATCAGTTCTAAGTAGAATAGTATGAAGTAACTTTTAACAATTTTCATAAAAAAGGAAGATACACAACCATGATGATTTGTGGACATAATGAAGCGGACATGTGGTTGTTGTTTTTTTTCGCAGTTAAAAGATACAAACGAGTGTAATTAAAACTGTGCTAAAAGTACAGTTAATGCTTTTTAAAAATAGACATGAATTAAAATTAATTAGATGTATTTGAGATATTTTAAAGTGACTTAACTTTAATTCATTCTAAATCAAGAGATTTTCATTTAAAATCTTTTATTACACACAACAATAATTAAACATGTTTAAACAATGTCCTTATGTTACTGTCCACAAACATATTTGAAAATTCTTGAAATCAGTAAGTAAATAAAATCGAAAATCTATTGCCAGGCTGATATACATCCAATTAAATATGGTTTATGGGTAACTCCATTGTAATTTATCCAGGAAGAAAAAAGGTGTGTGCATATATACATAAACAAACCAAGACTCACTCACTCTATAGAAATACCAACATGTACCCTTACTATTTATTAACCAAATTAAAAAAAAATACTATTTTACAAGATTAAAAAAAACTGTTTTTATCTGAGATCTTAAAGAAGACAAAAAAAAAAAAAAAAAAAAGAAGAAAAAAGATTTCCATTCAATTTACCAACTTCTAGTAAGAGTTAGATATCTATGGTTATGGGTGTACACATGTGAATGAACGAATAAATCCTTAACCCACCATATCTTTTTCTCCAGTTTGCAAGCTGTCACCCGTGAAAAGTATGGTGTAGATGGTAGGATGATACTGTACCTGATTGGCTCTGGAGGTGGTCATGGGATCAGATGGAGAGGACTTGGTGGTAGTTGGGGAAGATGGCAATGTCTGGGAATAAAGCAGTTCAGGAGCAAATCAACCTTTACAAGCCTTAGACTGAACAGTTAAAAAATAAATAAACCAACAAAAGTAACATAACTACAAAATTAAAATGAATAAAAAAATGCCTAAGACAAAATCTTTCTCCTACTCATTGGAACTTAATGGAATTTAAATTCAATTGGATAAATAATGCATGTAAATATGCATGCTTATGCATGTAAAAACAAATTCATGACTTGAAATCAAGATGGTGAACTCACATAAATACCAAAAAATATGCCAGCCACATGAGGAATATATTCTTTCCTCTCTCTTTCTCTTGGGGAAAATGAAAACTAGAAAACACAAATTCCAGCAAGTTCAATGAGCACACTAAAAACAGTTATCAGCTTACAAGCAAACAGGGCCAGTGTTTGAAGGAAACTACTGAAATTTACTTTGGCACCTCATAGTGCACCATTCTATAGCATGGACTATAGCCAGCAAACTGTGTTCCATACCTTAAAACAATTACACTGAAGCTATGGAGTTTTCAGCAACATACTAATTACTAAAATATTAATTGATTGTTTTTAATTGAGAGGCGTGTGAAAAAATGTAAACAACAATCTCATGATGGATGAGCATGCAACTAATACCTTCACAACAAATTGCTACAATATATTTATCATTAGTGTTAACGATCCTTTAATTGAGCAAAAGTTAATAACGTATCATCAGCCTGTGTTCAAAATAAACACAAAAAAGGATTAGGAGTCATATTTATTGATAATGTTTTCTAAATAATATACATACGCTTAACATTAATTCTTCAACATACCAAAAAAGCACTGCTCTGCTTAAAACTTCATACAAGTATCTCTTTTTAACGTATTAGATCCTAACAGAGAAACTCTTTTCTTTTAATGAATGTAGGGAAAAAGTCAAATTCTGACTTCCAAAACATAACATACAGTACTTATTCAAAGCATGTATTTTTGACATTTTTATAATATATAAATGATAGAAAATATTCCAAATTACACTATTTTTACTTTAGGAAGTAAAATGTTGAAATGCTATACAACATAATGCATCATATGGACAATCACTAACCAAAACTACTGAGAAATAAAAGCAAAATTTAACATTTTCAGCAGTTCTGTTACTTACAATCATCGACAGTCCCTCATAAAATAGGTATACATAATTTTTCACTAAAACTCTTAATGCATATGAAAAGCTGGAACACTGTGAATGCATAAAGTTATGTGTATTAGAAAAATATGGGCTTGTACATATGCACACACAAATATTTTGTCTGCATGTTAAGCAATATGAAGATCCATCTTTTCATAGTTTGTACATAGTCAAGCAGCCAAAATAGGTACCAAAAAAAAAAAAAAAAAAAATCTAAAGAAACAGACCCTTATTTTGTGTTTCCAACTTGTAGTTTACAATATAAAACAATAAAAATAGAAACAAAATACATACAGATTCAGCATCAATTGGGACTTCTTCAAGAGGCTTAAGTAAAAAATACTGCTATATAAAGAGCACTATAAATAAATGCCTGGCAAAGTGTTGTTGATCAGCAGAGTGTATATACTGTGAAAATCAAGACAATCATAAAGGATTCCCCCATGTCTCTCTATACAGAGCATGGGCTCATTTGCATGTGGTTAGAATTATTTAGAAAAAGTGTCAGATTACACAATAGTACAGGGCTAGAAATCTTCAACCACAGAAGCATACTTATGATTTCTGTGAGATCATGCAGTATATCTGTCCTGATTTTCATCATTTAAGTTTAAACTGAGATTAAAAAAAGGAAAAGGGGAAAAAAAAAGAAAAAAACCATAACCAGAATGGAAGACTGTAACTCTCCTATTTTTAGTTTTAATTATAGCTTAATACAAAACTTTCATCCTGAACTAGAATACATACATAAATATACACATACATATATTTTACAATTCTCCAGAAAACAACAACCAAAAAAACCAAACCAAACCAAAACAAACAAACAAAAAAACCCAAAGGAAGGAAGAAAGAAAGAAAGAAAGAAAGAAAGAAAGAAAGAAAGAAAGAAAGAAAGAAAGAAAGAAAGAAAGAAAGAAAGAAAGAAGCAAGAAACAAAACATACCACCAAGAAACAGAAAATATACTTGGACTAAAATATTTCATACACATCGCAATTTGTGTGATCATCATCCACTGCTCACTAGGGCATACAGTATCGTATAGTACATTTATTATTATGATACACTATGCTAATTGAAGGAAAAAATAGGCTGATACAATAAACTTTCTTCACTAGTGTTACTACATCTACATCTAAGTACAGGGTGAAAACATGCGGAATGCTTCAACACTGAATAATCACCTAACTGCTGAAAATACTAGGACTGAACAAAATGGAAGGTATCTTATTTTTCATTTAATATCAATCTTGCTAAAGAATAAAAAAGTATGGCAGCAAAGAAAAGAGAGTGCTCATACTCAGTTCAGGTGAATACTGAGCTATAAAATTCAATAAGTTGATGTACTTCACTATTTCATTTTAGCAAAAGCATGTTTAAAATACAACAGAAAAAAAGATAAAAGCATTGAAAAGTGAAACAATTATATTAACAAACAAGAATAAAGTAACAACATAGACATTTTTTTCCCAAATACACATACTGGTGACAAAATATTATGCATATTAATAGCAGGTATTATTATTTTTTAAACTGGGGTGTTTGTGTTCGAGGTTTAATCTCTCTTACTTCATTTTATATTTAGAGAGATATGTATGTAAGATACACATCTATCTATCTAGAAATACATACAGAAAAATAAACTGACAGATGTGTAAAATTTCATCCCTTTTCATGCATCCTCTTTATAATTTTTAATAATTCTGGAGACTCATTAAATACCAGTTATCTTTAAAGTAACAAAATGAGATTTCTGGAAAATAAAAAATAAAAAAAAATATATAAAAAAGAAAAGAAAAAAAGGAAAAGTGGGAATAAGAGAAACACATCATCTGGAAATAGTTTTGAATTTCCATTGGCTAATTTGTAATTTATGAATACATCCAATTGCTTTGCAAGAGCTTTTAGACAAAATTACTACTTAAAAAAAAAACAACAAAAAATAACTTGGACAGAGCTCAATAATTCTGATTTATTACAGTGTAAAATATTTTTTAAAAAATTGGCAAGCATTTTTGCATTAGGCAAGCACTTTAATTCAGTAATTATTAGGCTTCTGGGAATGAGTTTTATAAAGTGATTAGAAATAAGATGAATTCACATCACAGAGTTTCAGTTTTCGAGACTGAAACATTTGTACTGTAATTGAAGCTCCCTTGAAATTGCACCTTCCCAGGTGGCAGGCTTGTCACAATTCAGACTATATACCACTTTAAAGAATCTTACAGTTTTGTTGTGTTGTGTTTCCTTAACGATTACTTCCTTTTGCATAAGTTATGCGAGCAAACAAATAGAAGACAACATTTACAGGGAAGAAAATGCTTTCCATTTGGCTGTTTTTTTTCCTTTTTCTTTCCCCCCTCTCAATTATAAGCCTCTAGAAGAGACGTTTGAGAAAACAGATTTTAAGTAACAAAAATTTTTCAAGGAAAATTGAGTTGTATTTGAGCTCTGGTATTTTCCAAGTTCAAGAAAATACTTCTTCCCTCTGTTTCTCACAAAAATAAATTAATAAAAATACTGCGTAGGACTGCTCTCAGGCTTTATAATATACTAAAGGGCACAGAAAGATGGCCACAGCATGACATTTGCACACTTTGTACTTTTAACTCACAAAATGAAGACACAGTTGCATCATTGAAGTATAGAATATGTATACTAAAACTGCATGGTGTTCCAGAAGGCCTACTGAGACCTCTTTCCTGTGACTCTGTGAACTGCCTAATTAATATCAATGTATAAATGACAATGGTCACATCTTTTTATATATAAATAAATAAAAAATAAAAACTAAGAAAAGATAAATATTGTACTGAGGCTGTTAATTTAATTCTCAGTATCTATCAGTGTACCTAGTACACAGAAGGAAAAGGCAGAAAATGAAATATCATTTAGAAACAAGGTTAGAGACATGAAAGCATATGACAAAAAAAACATTTAAATGTGAACATGGAACTTCATTTACAGTTAACCACTTTCTGGTTTCCCATGATAGAGCTTGCTAAACAATCTTGGTCATAACATTACCCACACTACAGTACTATTACCAATCTAATACTGAGTTTCAGTCTTGCATATAAAAGTTTGTGCTTGTAAATCAAAAGAATTTAATGGGAATATTAATTTGCTGAAACCAATATTTTAATACATTTTAAAGATAAGTTGGTATCTTTTTAGAATATCATAAAATAGCTGAATACCTCCTGCAGCTAGAATAAGAAAAAAAAAAAGCTCTAAAAGTTCCTGTTGTTCTGAACAACACATAAGACTATAACTTAGCTACTAAGTTTTTGACTTACTAGCTTTTCAGTAGCAGCAAAGATGATCCTATCTCAACAGACTGCTTGCTTTGCTAAATACATTAAATCTTCTTTTCCATCTTCTGTGAATTTTTATAACCTAAAACTTTATCAAATGATTCTCACCTTCGTAATGACTGTACAAGTAACACATTTTAAAAGCATAATATTGAAAAAGAAATTACTGCAAACTGCTAAGTTATTTTCAAACAAGACTCTCAGGGCTACTTTGATAACTTAAGGGATCTAACCTTACTTGCTACCTTTTCTATAAGGAACAAATAAAAACCATTCAGATTGATATTTCATGCTCTTTGCATTTG
Organism: Alectoris magna; assembly: GCA_030625065.1. Lineage (NCBI taxonomy): Eukaryota > Metazoa > Chordata > Aves > Galliformes > Phasianidae > Alectoris > Alectoris magna. The sequence continues at coordinate 27,502,097 of CM060565.1, read as the reverse complement.
GGTTTTCCTTTTGTGAAAAAGAGTATCTAGAGCACAGAACAGGACAGAAAGAAAGTTAGCATATGCAGATAAAATGCTTGCTTACAGGTATGTACAGAGGTAATTTATGTGTGTTTATAGACTTTTTGGGGTATCTCCTTGAAACACGAAACAAGTTGTGGTAAGTTTGATGTGAAAGGGGGCTTATCTCATATTTTGCCTGTGTACAATAAGGGTAAATGAGCATAAAGCAAACTAGCATGTGCCATTTGGATCATCAGAGCAACTCTGGATGGAGTGTGTGATTTACAATGAAGAAATGAAAATTACAATAAGATGAACAAAGAAGGACTTTCTTTCCTTAAAACTTGTCACAGTAACACAGAACTAATGTAAGATGTGGTGTTATGTAGAGCCAGAAAATTCAAGTAGGTAACCAAACATAGGTAACAGAATACATAAGAATAGATGGATCACAAAGCTCTGAAAACCAGAAGGAAAAAAAAACAACAACAACAACAAAAAAACCACTTTTGATTCTGGGCTACTTTGAGATTTAGAAAAATACTATCAAAACTGCAAAGCCTTAGAAGGCTCAAGATAATGAGAACTTCTTCAATGCTGAATGCTACCGTTCATTCCCCTAGAGCAATCTTCTTTCCTCATTCCATTTTTGAAGCACACACAATGAAGAGTTAACAATCAGCTAATAATTTAACATTAATTGAGTTTAAAAAGCAGTTTTATGATGATTACATTCAATACTGGTGAAATGAAACAAAATTAAAATATCATAGAATAGTGATCTACCAGCAGAAGTCAAGTGCACATGAGGGATAAAATACTGTAAGTTTTGTTTGTGGAACTAGGAATTGGAATGCTAAACTTCTGCCACGGGACCTAATGCAAATGACTGCCTCTCTATAGGACAGTAAGATTTTTGTTAGTTCGGATGACTTGTAAACACACCTGTGTAATATATTATTCATGGTTAAGAATGGTACTTGGTGCCATTCCTCACTGGCATTCAAACCTGAGAAAGGTTTACGAGAAACTGTTGAAAAGATGAAGAGACAGTGATTTACAAAACAGCTTATATATTTATTATTATCCTCAAATGAAAAATGTGGATTTCTCTTATGTTCTGCATGTTAATAAGGTCGCTCTAGGTGATAATGCTCTTTCTGAAGCAGATGCTAAAGGAATAAAGGCTCATCAGATGGGAGAGGCATTATAAGAAACCTCTTAAATCTATTAAAACTGTAGTTTGACCAATTCATATCCCAAACATAAAAAAAAAATAAAAATAATTAAATCCTCTATTTAAGCCCATATATTCTGATGTGTACTCTTAAAGTCAGGTTCTATTTAAACACTCAGAAAATAAGCTTTTCATTAAATCCAGTGAGTGATCCAATATATTTTGTTATTGATTACAATTTCTGAAGTAATCCTATTCAAGTAGTTCTTTTTACTAGAAGAATGTACAAATCTAAGTTCAGACACTGAATTTTATACATTTTAAGTACAATCTCTGGGAATGTGATTAATGAATGGAACAGAAGTTAAAAGATCTACAAGAAGTTACTTCTTTACTGAAAAAGTTTGAAGAAAAATATTGATTGGAAGTTCTATATGTGAAGGCTTTAGTCCAGATTTTCAAGGAAGAAACTGCAAAACCTTTGTCCATGTTGTGATAACTAAGGTCTTCATAGAATCAAAGCATGATTCAGGTTGGAAGGGATCTCAGTTCTGTCAGGGTAAACACTTCATTAAAGATCACATGCTCTTTCTTACGTATAATGCCAACCTCTGCAATAGCTAACTGCAGTTCCATGTGCTTCCTGGGTAGACTACTAAAACACCTTCTATCCATAAAACAACTGCATAGCTGGAAGGAAAATTCCATCATAATGTAAAGAACCTTCAATGCTTTCTAAATAAATTGATGTGATATTACAGAGCTTTCTTCCACTATTTACAGTAGCTGCTATTAGTTTAGAGATGAAATTTAAAGCTCTGTGAGCTAATTATTAAGACAAAACAGCTCAGTTTCCTGAGCGCTTTATGAAAACTGCATTCTGTTCTTCTGGGTTATAACAGGGTAGTATAAAGCTGGTATGATACTTTGCCTATTGGAGAGGTTAGATTCTCATAGCAGTTTCTAGGAAATGAATGAACACAGTTATTGTTGAATGGTATCTAGAAGCTACAGATATCTGACAGTTATGAAGAGGTTGTCTACATTTCATAGAGGTAATAGATGCAAACAGTAATCAGTTAAATATTGATCTGACCTATTCAGGGTACAGATCTACTTGATACCTACTAATAAGTCTGCAGGATCAGAAGATTAGAAAAAATGTGGAGAAGGCTCAAACAGAACCAGACAGACTTGCCTGTGAAGGTTCCAATGATGAAAAAGTAGAAGAACATTTGGACCGTTACTTGATTTGTATAAATAAAAGCCAAGCCACACTTAGCCTCATTGCACACCTGTGCCCTCCTGAAGACAGATAAGTTCTGAAACTTGAGAGAGGCAGCAAAGAGTTTACCTACTAACATTCTTAAATGAAATCATAGACATACAACATCATCTTTTTTTGTTTGCTTCTTATCTGTAGAGAAGTCCACAATGAGAAAAATGTGGAGAAGGCTCAAACTGAACCAGACAGACTTGCCTGTGAAGATTCCAATGATGAAAAAGTAGAAGTTAGAGAGAATGGAACATTTGGACTGTGACTTGATTTGTATAAATAAAAGCCAAGCCACACTCAGACTCATTGCACACCTGTGCCCTCCTGAAGACAGAAAGTTCTGAAACTTGAGAGAGGCAGCAAAGAGTTTACCTACTAACATTCTTAAATGAAATCATAGACATACAACATCTTCTTTTTTTGTTTGCTTCTTATTTGTAGAGAAGTCCACAATGAGAAATGAGAACTGCATGCTCATACAGACATGGGTGATATTGCAAAGCCTCAACTACAAGCACCTTCATTCATAAGGGACAACAGCCCTGTTGTTTTTTTAATTCTTGTTTATTTGTCTGAGACAAAATAAACTGAAATATCTCCAAGACCCCCAAGTTAAGGCAAAATTTATAATTTCAAATCTAATCTCAATCTCAAATTCTAAAGCTACTTTCTTCAGCTTGCAACATTACTTCAGAATACTTGAATGACAACGTTTTTGGGTAATACTCTAAGAGAGTAAAAAGCACATAAACAGTTTATGTAAAAGAAGAAACTGCAATTCATAAGGCTTGTTTTTCACACGTTAATAATGACTTGAATGACTAGAATGATCAGGATAGTGTATGAAATTGTGCCCTGTCTGCTGTAAGAACATAGCATCACAGAAGTTCCAGATCATGATTATCCATTATAAAATGTTATCCTTTTAAATTTCTTAAATAGAAGTAATTTCTATTTCATTAAGACAATGGACATTCTGACAGTCCATCTAACAACTCTAACAACTAGGCTGATGACTTCAAATCTTGGTAAAAAAACAAAACAAAACAACAAACAACAAAACAGAATTAGACTTATTAAGTCAATATTTATATATATTGTTAAGTTATCATGAACAGACGTAACTTCCTTAAAACAAAATTAAACAATTAACTTTACATAGTCGAAATTGTTCAACATATGAACAATCATATCTGCAAATATCTACAGGTGTCTGTCATTCTGTCATTCACCTTTATGTGTACAGGTGATACATTTAAATTATAAAATGTGGAGCCAGAAAAATCATACTACAATCATGTAAGGAATGCACTGTATTTAGCCTGAGTCTAAACTTCACTACTAGCAGCTCTAATCACTCCAGAATTTAACAATCCAGACAGGGAATCAAAACAATAAAAGTAAATAAACAAAGAACCACCCCCTACCCCCCCAAAAGAAAAAAGAAAAAAAAAGGAAAAAGAAAACAATAAGAACCAACCACACCACCACCAACTTCAAAAGTAAGTTTTCTTTAAAACTATTTCCTCCTCAGCTTCTGTGTGGAGAAACTACAACAAACTGAGAAACAAGAGAGGAAGTATTAAGGAATATCACCATGCAGCTCTGTAATCTAGTTTCTCAGTAGTGACTTGAAAAGAGTTTCATTTACATTGCAAAGTAGAAAAGCGCTTTCTACTGCAATAAATAAAATTCATTTCCCACTGGGTTAAGAGGTGATGGCATAAAATCCAACATTTTACAGGATGAAAAGACATTTAAAGCATAGATCCGCTCTTCAGGTTTCTCTCTCTTCCTCTCCTCTCCACCTCAGGCACAATCATTTTCATGTCTAATAACTGCAAACCTAATTCTAAAAATCAAGGCTTATCTTTTTAGTATTTTCTTATAAATTACCTAGAGGGTATTTTTGTTTTGTTTTGTTTTTTAATGCAGAAGTATAGCATGTAAAGAAAATAGTAGTAATAATTAGAAATCATATGCAATGGCTTGGCACAGTTTCATCCATTTAAGCAGTGTGTTCATTTACCACATCTTCATACATACATTCTGTGTATGTCATTACATAGAAAGTGAAGTAATTGCATACAGTTACCAAATTATTTATATGACACTGAATCTTCCGAGTGTAGAGGACCAAACAAACTTATTGTATGTAGAAAAGCTGAGAAACTAAGGATAGGATTGATAGAACAAAATATTACTAACGTTCACTCAATTCTTTCTTCATCTTTTTCTTATTTAATAAAATGGAAAATAATTTATTTAAAATCCTATATGACTAATTTCACATTCTCCTTATAGAATATGATTTCTTTAAAATTAGAATTGTTCTGGAAATTACAATGAACTAGAGAAAACACTAATCCAAAGATATCTTGAAAATATATTTTGCACGTCCTACAGATATCAAAATAAGACAATATAAAACAGGCAAAAAGATGCAAAAAACAACAGAAAATGAGTACTAGATAACATCCCAAGTAAGTTATCTTTATATTTTCAAATTCTCACATGTACGATTTTTAAGTATCTATTAAAAGGTCTAAAATACAATTAACATTTTTGGGTTTGCTTTTGTTTTATTTAAGATACATAAAAACAGAAAACATTCTTTTAATTCTCTAAAGATTTACAAGAGGCTCAAATTTTTAATTTTAAACTTTAGCAATCCTTTTTAACTAAAACCTAGATGTGTATTATTGCCTTATACAGTAAAGAAGAGTTTACCAATTAGAGTCTGAAATTTCTAAGACACTAAAAGAACTGCTGGGAAACATGGAACATGCAAGCATAAGGAAGAAGAGGACTAGTGATTTAGTAAATTACTGAAGAGGAAAATAACATTTTCTGAAGGAACGTATTATGTTCACCCCTTGCCGTCTTAAAATTTTAATGCTTCTGAAAAAGGAAGCTAATTCTAAGCTGCTGATGTGACTCTCTATTCCCAACAAAAAACTCACTTGTTTGATGCGGTCTGGATTAACAGTGGTCTGAGGCTGTAGGATGCTGACAGGCTCTGTCTTGGCCACATTTTGAGGCATTTCTCGAATCTTCTCTGCAATGAAGCCATGAACTGCATTTAGTGCTTCAACTGTTCCCTGGATCAGACACACCCGCTCCGTAGTACCTGAAAGAAAAAAAGTTGACCTTGATAAAATTGGTTTGTCAAAACTCACAAATCACCTGAATTATGTCATAAAGATGGCGCTCACAAGCAGCCTTAAATAAAACATCTGGTATTATCTCAGTAAGTATCCTTAAATGTTTTAAGCAACTCATATTTATGTAGACTCCACAAACATGTAACTTTCCAGTCCAGTCTGGATAAAAGACCATTTGTAACCAATTTGAAAAAAAAGTTAAAAGAACAGAAAAAATTCAGTTCAGTAGGAAATTCTAGCAAATATTATCAGGGTTTTTTTGTTTGTTTGTTTGTTTTTTTACAGAATACATGTCTTTCAAATTATTTTAGTCTAGTTCTAGACTATTTCAAATATTCTTTAGAAATTTAAGTAAACACAAGGATGAAAGTAGTAGCTTATACTGCAGAGGAACTTGAAATAAACTTTTGTAATGTACACCTGAAGGGCAAATACATTTACTTAGGGCAGAAATTAATATACAGATCTTTAAATCAATTGCAGTCATTATGGCAAGACCTTTCAAGGCCAACTGAACTCATATGTTTGAGTACTCATCTTATCTTTTAGAATATTCATGTTTTAAAACATCCTTGGAATAACTTTACTGGAAATATGGTATTGAAGTTGTATTTTACGTGATTTACCAGAAATTATGAAAGTCTGTACTAAACAACTAATTAAGACTTCACAAATTACCTTTCAGGAACTTCTGTTAATACAGTAATGCTGAATGCCGCTCCTGTAGGGTCTCTAGACCCTACAGGATTACCTTCTGAGCATCCATCTTCTAAGACTGTGAAAAAATACTACATACTTCTCAAATATATCTGATATGTGAAAACAATATTTACTGTGTGTGTAGTAATACTAGTCCACCAAAGGGAAGGGAGACACTGCATGGTCCAATCTCCTGGGCTCTCCATTATCTTTTTGTAAAGACTGCACAGGTGCTCTAGAAAAACAGCCTTTGAAAATATTCCTCATTTCCAAACACTGCAAAGTGTAATCTTGTTTGTTATCATTTCAGTGATTTCAGTGTTACCTGGTTTTCTTTTCTGCTATATTCTGCATTATATAATTTTGTCCAATAGGGTTATCAACCCATCCTAAGATACACTCCTTACAACATAGCAATGTGGTCTGTAAAAGAGAGTAGCCTTAGTCACCTGCAAGAACAAATTGTTTTTCATTACTAAATATTTCCCATCTGCTACTGTGAATAATCTCTTTAGATTAAATATTGCATTCCGCAAAGATAAAGAGCCCTGTCTGCTCAGGAACCAAATGTGTTCATATACACTCAAAATCCTGCAGTGCCTTTTTTTTAAAGGAACATACGCTACCTGCCAACACTGAAATCCAACTTCCTGGAAGTAGCTCTACAGCCAAACTGATATAAAGATAAATAAACAATGTTTTCTCTATTAAGTTGTCATTTTAAAATAAATTGAATTAGGATTAAACCATGCTAATCATTATCTAAGAAACTACCAGGTTAATAATCCTTGAGATTAAATCTGAGGATAAACTGATTACATTCTGAGCAGTATGCTACATGTGTGTCAATACATTTGTCAATATATAGCAAAAAATTCAGAATATTTATGTGACCAGTTGTAACAGTTTTTCAATAAATCATCTTCAAAATACAATGGTTCTATTTTCTTTCACCCCAAATAACACTAGTTATTTGTAAGAAAAGGGTTTGAATGACATAAGCGGAAGTGAGCACTGTAAATGAAGCTTGGTTCCTGCATGTAGCTTTCTTGATGCCTACTTTTCTACTTGGCTTCTTCCTCCCTTCAGAAACAACTCCTGTGGTTTTTGTGTAAAGTAATCCAGCTCTAAGAAAATGCTCTGGGGAGTCTTTACACAGCAGTATTAATTGTCTCCTAAATGATGAGATGTGATGTAGATTGATCAATGCAGCTAATGCAAGTGTTCTCTAGGTCAGCAGACAACACACTGAAATCAAACACAGATCAGGTTACTTCCAAGCTACTGGAGTCTGATGTGGAAAGCACTTAACAAGGATGACTGCTGTCAAAACATGTGAAAGGAGAACAGCCAGTGCTAAACAGGAATTTCATTGGACTTGGCACTAAGCGACTAGAGGGTATGCTACTGTCTGTGTTATTTTAGAACGCGCAATATAGTACACACACAATCATACTACAGTCCAAACATACTGCATTCTAATACGCATAAACCAGAACACAGTGAACAGACATCCATGAAGATTTCTCCATGAAGAGAATTGTGCAAATGTACACTTCACACAGAGTTAAGATACAGCTTCAAAGCATGTTGTTATATCAGCCCACTTTCTTTGAGGGTTAGGTCTTATGATACCTACAGAAATAAATGGGAAAAAAAAAAAAAGTGAAAGAGGGGTCTGAAAAAATCATTCACACACACACACAGCTAAGAAATACTTTAATCTTTTGAAGCAATATTATATCTATATGTCATATTCCCTCATATAAATCTAACGGCTTTTCATTCAGATAACAGTGTAAAATCATTTGCAAAAGTCACACAAGAAAAACAGGTATCACATCAGATATGTGACCAACCTGCACAACAAAAATAAACCTGCAAATCGCTGAAGTTGGTGAAATGTGTCATTTAAAAAGCTTCTAGTCTCAATTACTGCCTAAAGCAAACCATTAGATTATTATTTTCAGACATTTAACAAACCCACTGCAAGTTTCTATGAAAAACGAACAACTCAGACAGCAATACTTCTTCATATAATCTTCAAAATATTTCTTAAAATTACAAATCCCATTCTTGAAACAGCTTAAAGCTTGGAAGACAAGCTACCAAATGTGTCTTTACGGATTTTTTTTTTGTGTGTGCAGACACTGCTAGTATAAAATGATATATTTTTAAAACAATTAACACATCAAATCAGAGTTGCTGCCATATATGATAAATTTCCTTTTAAATATATGAAGAAAGAAAAAATATACAAGAATAGCTTTGCCACAGAAAATTAATATATGCAGATTAGGTGGTCATCATCTGCCTGTTACTTATTTGTAAATTGTTAAGGGAATTTGAACCAGGTTTTTGTTTGCTTGCTTACAGGAGGCAATTTATAGGTCCTAACTTTTGAATATGAAAACAGATATTGAATTAGAAAAAATGCGCAGTTTCAGCAGGGAGAGAAAAAGGTAAGCATTTTAAGGACACCCTTAAAAGTAAACAAACAAAATCCTGGTTTGATATTTACTTAATTTACATATGCCTAAGAGCTTAAAAGCTTGCATTAACTTTAATAATTCATTTTCCTTCCAACCCCTTTAGCTACCTAGAACCTCACTTCCAGCAAACATCCTTTCAGAACTACCTCCCCTCTAGTTTATAATAGAAACATTTAAACCATTTTAAATGCAGTTGTGAAACTCCAAACTCTCACACAACAATCTCCATATATGAGAAGGTTATTTACTTATTAGACAACCAATACAGCTTTTTAAACAAACATTAAAATATATGCAGGCTGCAATAGGATGAATGAAGCTCAGCAATCTGATGCTTGCAACATTGTTATTTCTATTTCTAACAGGCATACACCTACCTACAGCAGGTACTATTAAACTTTAAGGGCTTCCTTCAAAATTCTGATTCAATAAGCAAAGTTCTACTGCATTCACAGAAACATTCACTAAAAAGTAAAATGCACTTCTGTATTTTGTGAACCTGAGTCAAAATATTTTGGGAAACATACTGTACCTTTCAGAAATGAATGTCTGGCTTTTCTGTGTTTCTGTATATTTTTTATTGGGCTTTTGTATCAATCTTAAAGAGCCCAATGCACTTCCAGCATAACGTACCCCCAATACATCTACTCTTATATATTATATATACTAATTGTATCTCCTTATATTTTTCCAGAGTAGCATGCCAATTTGTTTGTCAGTGAAAGAGAAAACCTGACAGAGGAGCCACAGCTAAGGCTAACTAATGGAAAGGCTAAGTTACAATCTCTCATCAACTGAACTACATTAAGCTTTTTATTTGATAAATCACAGTACAACTGTCTACTAACCTTTGCATCCCACACATTTATTTTTCTGACCAATCATGAAAAGGCCTGCACAGAGGGGTTCTAATGCAGCTAGTAAATATTTTCAGCCTGTTACCTACCTCACAAAATTTGGCAAAATATGACTGTGCCTTGACACAATTACGCTGGCAATATAAAATAAACAGTCTTTTGTAAATTGCCAGTAGTGTTCTTAACATGAAAATTCTTCCTTGTGTATAACATTTCTTCTCTACAATTACATACAATCTCAATAAATAAAACCAGTCAATGAAAAATGTATTTTATTGAAATACATTAGTAGTATTTCATACTACGAAATGCAGATGTAAGAGACCTTTATCAGGTAAGTGACAAAATGTACATATCCTTAAGTGTAACAAGTAACAAGTCACATATGTGCAAAATGACATAGAAAGCTCAAGAAGGCACTCTTCTCCATCAATAATTCTCTCTTTGCTGTACTTGCATTACCAGTTCTCGAGACAGATCTAATTGTAATTAGTTGAGAGCTCATTCCCATCTCCATCACAGAAAGACATCTTTCTCCACACAAACCTTGATGTCCTAGTAGACTTTCCTGACTAGAAGAGGCAACAAGGGCTGGCAGCAATGCTAACACAATCATGTTCTGCATTCATTGTGATTCAGACAAAATAATTTGGGAACTGTTTACACAAAACACATACCAAATTAGAGACTGAAACTTAATATTGCCTGATAAAAGTAATTAAAGTAACAGAATCAAAGAGAAAAATCTAACTGAAGTAATCTGTGAAACCAAAAAGAATAAAGTATGGCCTGTAGGAATCTTCTTGATGTCTCTTTCATAAAACCAGGGCATACTTAACTTAGATGCAGATAATGGACTAGGCACATTTCGCGTAACTAATGCTCCATTCTTTTTTAACAGAGAGATAAACAGAATCCTTTACTGTTTTATCTGCAAGTACACCTCCTGAAATTCTAACTATTAATGTTTTCTGTAGCTATCTTATACTTCACATCAGTCAAACGTCTAATAAAAAAGCTGAAATGTGTATGAAGAGTGGTCTGTTTCTTGAAACATGGAATGTTAACCAAGTGCAATCTATGCATGTGACACACTAAAATCTGGAAAAGTGCACATTAGAAATACTGGTCTTCCAGTATTTTCTTATCAGGTGTCCTGAAGTTCACAGGAAGCCTTAGCAGAAACAGGTGACTGCTGAGTCCATACTGATCACATGTAATCTTCCAGATGTGGCCCACCAGTGTAGCCAAAATGGTTAGCTAATTAGATTTCAGTGAGGCCTATTTTACTCAACTGTAGATCCCAAACTCAATGCTTTCCCAGGTCCTCACAAAGATTTATGAAGGGAAAAAAGGAAAATTCCAGAGTATGCCCCACTGTGCCCAACTCCACTCTCAGCAGGGTATAAGAGAATGCCCCAGTGTGATCTGTAACTTCACCACCACAGAACTGGGACAGAACACTACACTTGAACAGTAGAGCATCAGCATGAGGCAACACATAGTCAGGAGATATGTCAAAATAAATGCTTGTCAAAATAAAACAATAAGATTTTAATCCAAATAGCAATGTTGAAACAAGACAGACTCTTAGATACACTGCTAGGAGTTCAAAATAAATCAGCTGTCTCAGTAAGTGTTCACAGTCTCCACAACTTCATTTTGGCTTTTTCTCAAAGTACACAAAACATCAAGATGATAGCTTGAGTTACTCAATTTGCATATATATGGATGCATCTAGATAAATGTGGCTAGCCATGAACATACGTGCACATACACATTAATACTATTTATTTTGTATGTATTGAAAGTTACCTCCTTAAGTACAATTTAGATATTGAAATGAATCAAGATGGAAACTGCTTCAAAGCATCTGAGTTTTCATATTTATATGAAAATTTCAAGTTCAGAGTACACTGTGCTCAGGTCATGAGTGAATTACATGAACCCAGGTTTGATATACTTATTAGTATGAACTGAGAAACTACTCCCCTGTGACAAAGAAATATAAGAAATTTAAAAGATCATATAAATTTAAAAAACAAAACCACCACACAATTGACAAAGGTTTTGAGAGAATGGAGAGTCATCTTGAAAGCAAACAATCCCTTCCATACAAAATGTTTTGTTGAATATCACCTAAGGATTCCATGCTAATCTCCAAAACATTAATTTATACAAACAGAGATAAAGAATCACTGATCATTATTACACTATCATAATCCTTTTTTACTGTCTAACATAACTACTTTCCTCTGTTTAAGATTTTTTCATGAAAGAAAATTGTAGATTCCACTTGCAAAAGCTTGTTCATTTCACTCAAATCAAGAAAAGGTCAGGGATTTTTATTGTTATGGTTTTATGTAAGACTGTTAATTAGACAAAAAACAATCAGAGAATGTGCATGCAAATGAATGAAAAACAAATCTCTAGAAAATAAAAGCTTAAGATTTGGAAAAGACTACAAAGAAACACTATACATTGATTGCTCTGAAAGTAATGCCTCCTATTTATTTATACTGAAACTACAACAGCTACAAAGAGCACAATATAACATAACAAATTCTCAGCTTCAAGATACTCTTTTTATACTTAGCCATCACCACTAGCAATGCATTTTTGCCAGTGATGAACAAGAACCTGCATGCTGTGCATGTAAAAATCTGTACTAGAGGAAATGACCCACTGTTTCAAAGCTGCTATGATGACATCGGTGCTTTCATCAACGACATATAACATAGTCACCTGTCACCCTTTCATACGACAACTTTTTCTTTCATCAGCCCAAACAGATGAAATCCAGGAAGTGTGAAATCCAGACTATATGGTGGGTGTGGTAGGACAGTTCAGACAAGATTGACAATATCCTCCATGGTCATCAAACTGGTATAAAGCCTGGTATTACCACATTGCAAGAGAATGATTGTCTTCTCTGCCCTGACTGGAATTTTGAGCCTTCAGCTTAGTGAGTGGTGCAATGCAACAGAGTTCCAGGAAATCCAGAAGGATCACTCCTTTCCTATCCCCAAAGACCGTGCACATCACTTCACCTGCTGAGGGCTGTGTCTTGAACTTTTTCTTCAGCGGGAAATTCTCATGTCACCACTCCATGGACTGCTGTTTTGACTTCAATCCACATCTCATCACTAGTACTGATGTAATCCCGGAAACTGTCACATTCAGCTTTGTATTGGTGCAATAGGTCTTGACAAACTTGTATAGTTCTTGTAGAGTTCTTCCTGATCCAGAGCAAGCATTTCTGGGACCCACCTGGTGTAAACTTTGCAATATTCCAATGCTGCCACCATTATTTCCAATGCATTGAAGCTCATCTCCTTACAGTGTTCCCTGGTCATAAACTGCCAATTCATGTGGATTGATTAAGACACACTTCATTTCATGGTGTGATAGCTGTGCATGGCTGTCCAGAACATGGCTTGTCTTCAACGTCAGTGTCACCACTGCTGAAATGCACCACCCATCACCTCACTGTGCTCACATCCACTGTTAGGTCTTCATCAACATTCAGCAAGCATCAATGAATATCAATTCATTGATATTCATTGCAAGTTTTTTCTGCATGAAGGAATTCAATTATACTCCTTTGCTTCATATACACTTCCATGTCAGACACTACTGTGTCAGACTGCCCCTATGGTGCCATCTGTTAGATGGCAACAACATGTAACTGAATACTAGCAGGAAGGTTCATTTTAAGCTGCCATACCACCAACATCCACTTCTGACATCACGGGCCATCATACTTCTTGTTCATTATGTTTGCAGAAATGGTTGACTTAATACATTATTTATAAAACCATCTACAACAAATGTACTACTGCTCAAACAAACAAAATCAACGCCTACCTAATTCCATCATAAAATTTCGTGCATGAATGAAAAAAAAAGCTAGTATTGTTTTGATCAAAATATGTAACAGTAAAAGCAGTTAGTACGGGGTACAGAACATTTTTTTTTTAAGATTCAGTTTCAGTCAGAAAGTGAACACAATTTGTATAGAATAAAACAATGAAAACAAGTAGAATTGAAAGATACAAAACCTAAAGAGAATGAAAAAGATTTGTTGCTATTAAAATGCGGCATCAATTAAAACAACAACAACAACAAACCTGCAACAAAACAAAACAAAAATTTGACTTAGGGTCCTCAAGTTGTGTTATATTCTCTGCAAATGTAGAAATCTGATTTCTTTTTTCATTCCAACAGTTGTTGATAAATAGTTCACAAATACTATTTTTCAAAATATGGGCTTGTCATTATGTTTCTTATATCCATTTTGTAATAAGCTGATTATAGGTTGCTTATTAATATGCTTGTAAGATTACTAAGATTCCAAGAATTTTGCTGTTAATATTTTTACCCAACCAGTAAACACTACTCATCTAAATAAATAAATAAATTCAAATTAGTTAAATACATTGAAGATTAATGACAATGTGAAGGTTTCTGAGAAAAGAAAGCTGTCAAAATCATTAAAATGAAAGCAAACAAAACATCCTCATAAGATCAAATTTGATGGAGGAAAAGTGATTTGACCTTACTTTTGTAAGACGACAACAGAATACATAGATATAAAAAAATGTGTTTTTCAAGGTATTTGAAATGAACAAAAGTATGAGAATATTTTTCATGCAAAGCAATGTTCAGTTGGCAGTTAAGCCCTCTATGCTACGCTACAGTAATGTAAACCTTTGTTAATAGTGCCTCCTACACTTACATTTACTGAAAGAAAAAAGCCCACTTCCATTTAAGCAGTAAAACCTATTTTAAGAAGTTGTAGGAATTGATGCATCTTACAATTTGAAGTGAAAACAGTTCAAATCACCATGGGAGTTTTTCTCCTAGAAATTAATTCCTCAGGTTTCATAGTTTAAAAGTCTGTGAAAAGTTGTGGAAAATTTTTTTAGATAAGGCCAGATGCTCAAGAAATCAAATCACCTCATACACTCATTACTAACTATCTATTCAGAAGAAGCAAATAACATATTCCAGGTAAATGAGCTATACTAAGCTTAGAAATTATTCTAATTCTAGAGAAAAATTTTTAATACTTGTAAACTATGAAAATACTTCTTTATTGCATGTATATTTTAAATATACTTGCAAGTAAAAAACAGAAAGCTAGCATTTAAAGTTGGGTGTTTTTTTTTTGTTTGTTTTTTTTAACAGCATACCTATTGCTGCTGTTTAGTTTTTAAGTCACAACCCTTCAAAAAAAGCCTTTCAAGATTAATACCACAGAAAAAAAAAAAAGTCATTTCAAACAAGGATAAAGATTAGAGAAAGGTTATAGCAAGGGCTGTGGCATATGAATTACTCCATGTTCCAATCCAGAAATATGAGAAAAGGATGCATGCAGATCTGTATTTTCACTCTAGAAAGAATGGCATCATGTGAAAAATAGGATCAGCTCCCATTTTGAGGTTTTATATCAATGCATATACAATATTCACATATAAATGTGTGCAAATACATACACACATACACCTCTGCTGCTGTACAGTACATTGATTTCACTGGTCTCCAGTACAGATATTCTAGTTCAGGGTTTATATGGCTAACAGGTAGGAGAAGTTTGTGTGTACCGCTTACGCGTTCAGTGCAATAAAATTATTTTTATCTTCCTGGTTCCAACCTGAATTCCAGATTGTAACTCTTTTATGGTATGTCCCACTGTTTTGTGTGTTTTTTCCCTTTTTGAGTGGCATTTATGTCCCTCTAAATATAGCTTTCTAAAATTATGCAGAGTCCAAGACAGATGCTTAAGAAATACAGGGACCTTCATTAACAACACACCTCATCCATCTTATAATGGAACCAACAACATGAACTCTACCTAACCACACATGGAACTTTAGCGTTAACTTCAGTTAAACACTAGGCTCCTCTCAAAGGCTTACTATTCAGATATCTAAGACAACACTTTTTCATTCTTATTTTCTCATGATTAAATGAACAAAAGATCTGCCAGCACTACTACAGCTATGTCCATGCAGGAACCATTCTTTATTTTTAAATAGTCCAAACATGCTGCAACTATTTTGAACTCTTAAAATAAATAACGTCACAATTCATTATTTATACAAATACTATCATATTCCAATGTTAAGATTCTTAGATTTGAGGTTATCTGGACAATCATTTCTCCTTCATAGTGCTTTACTGATCAAGAGCAGGATTGAAAATTAAGATTTTTTTTTTCCTTAATTTTAAACAAAGCATTAAAAATTTTAAAGTCATTCAAAAATTGCTCACCACCCCTGATCAATGCCCAGCTAGTTCCCATACCGAGCAGAAGAGAGTGAGATGAACTCCCACCACTTCAAACCTTTCTTTCTTCATATCATACAGTATGAAACGGTCCTGTGGCCAGTTTAAGTCAGCTGCTCTAATTGTGTCCCCTCCCAGCTCCATTGTCCCCCTCACCAATCCTCTGCTGAGAATGGCCATAGCTCTATGCAACACCGCTTAGCAGCAACTGTGAACACTGGTGTGCTATCAACATTCTTTTTTCAACATTATTCTTCTCCTGGAACCAAAACTATAGCATCATACCTGACACACTGATGAAAAGAGTTCTATCCCAGTTAAAACACCAAAATTGTAAGACAACTTTTTTTTTTTTTTTTTTTTTTTTTTTAAGGTGGAAATCCTGTAACTTCCTTTCTTTTTTAAACTGGACGAAAAACTTTTCTGGCAGGCCCTGGTTTAGGATTTTCCATATGGCCTAACATGGAAATACTTTAATATCCTTCAACACACTTACTGTTTATCTAGCAGACACGACACCTGCTAATCTTCCAGTGTATCAAAACAGAGAGATCATTATCAGCTAAAAAGAATCATTGTTTATAGCAGGAATCCATACAAAGTACTGCCTCTGGCAGAGATTGCCAAATTAGTAGGCAGTTGATAAAGAAAAATTATAAAAGTGAGGATGCACAAGTCTGATCAAACACTAACACTCCAGTTAGAAAATCTTCCCAGGAATGTTTGCAAAGAGAATATTACTGCTCCTTGAATTCAAGTTACATCTTTCTAAATGCACAAACTGTACAATACAACATGAAATAAATTACCGGCAATTAACTTACTACATAAATGCTGAACACATCTTCCCCAAATTAAATCATAAGCTGAGAATCCTGCTCAGAAAACCTCCTTAGGAGCAAGGGGGAAAGAAGGCATTTGCATCTCTAGTGATTCCATGGCAGCAGAGTTTCCCTATTGCTTCTCTTTTGGAAATACATTCTGTGGGCTAGAATTTCTGATGAATCTGAGTAAGCTACTGATTCCCAGAAACTCCCCCATGGCCCCGACATGCAAGAACAGGAAATAAACTTTACTGAAAACCTCACCACTTCTTCTGAGGAGGCAAGAAGACAAGCTGACCTCCAAATGGCAGACTCCTCCTGATATGAATGCACAGAAAATCATCACTTTCTGTGTTTGCCTGAGAGCTTTTCTATGGAAAAAGGCAATAGACCTATAAATCAGAAAACGAGCTTTAAGAACAGTATTTATCCTGTATTAATTTGCTGTATGAATTCTGTACCAGGAATGACTTAGTCCCCAGCAATCCTAAATCTGCTTCATTCCCCAGCTCTGAAACAGTGATGCTCATACAACTTCTCTAACTTAGCAGCAGGGAAG
Organism: Alectoris magna; assembly: GCA_030625065.1. NCBI lineage: Eukaryota > Metazoa > Chordata > Aves > Galliformes > Phasianidae > Alectoris > Alectoris magna. The sequence continues at coordinate 27,484,755 of CM060565.1, read as the reverse complement.
TGTTACAGGTTTAAGTGTATAGAATGGGTAAAAGTTGTGAACGTGGAATGCTCTTCTGCTGCTCCTGTTCCTTTTCAACTGGTACATTTCAGGTGCCTAACTATTGCAATTCTTAACTACGAAACCTTCAAAATTTTATCAGACAAAATTCATATCAGAAAAAAAATAAACCTGTATTAGAACCTTTTCTTAAAAAGCAAGCAGATAAAGAAATGAATTTTGGGCTGAGAATCTACATGATGCATCTACATACTACATCTGTGGGGAAGATGCAGTATGATGGCCTGCTAAGGTTAGGAATGTTATTTAAATGCTAACAATTCATGTGTAGAAAATATATATTATCTATATATATTAGATAGAAGATTTTCTGATTACCTAATTCCCATTCATTAAATTCGTATTTCTTGCTAAAAGTATATGGTGCAATTTTTTGAGTGCCACGACACATTCTGATTTCACTCTGAGTTGCAGCCATGAGAATTTTCCCTCTAGACACTGTACTCTTTGCAGCCTTTTGTACCACTCCTAAGATAATACACTTCTAACCCAAATAATGTAAGTAGAAGTAGTAATAACGAAGACATTTATGCATGTGCAAAAGGAAGAAGTAACATGGAATAAATCAACATCAAACTGAAAAAAAATGAGGAATAAAACATCATCTTAAATAATGTGGGCTACTTCAGTTAGTAAACTCTGAGAAACAAAAATATAATAGAATTTCATCTAAAAGTTAAGTTTTTAAGTAGAAAATAAGAACATAACAGTCACACTGCCTCCACAATTGAGGGAAATCTTGTTTTTTTTTTTTATGTTTTAACTTCTGCTGTGGTTTTCACTGCAGCAGTTGGTGCAAGGTTGTATTGTGTTTGCACTACCAATCATGAATATTGCATGAATTGAGCCCAGTCACAGAACCTCAGTCTTTCTATATTTGCAGGTTTCTTGCTAACACGCTATGGAATTCAAAACCTATGAGACTTTGGGACTTTAATTTAAGCCTGTGGCAAAGAAGATGCAGCTGTTCATTTATAAGCAATCATCACAGCTACAGAAGTTGTAAAATTAAATTTGAAAAGCCACTTTCCTGAACTTTTAAAATGATTAAATTATAATAGAATCAGTGCTACTTTTTATTAGAAATACTTTTACTCATTAAGTTTCCTCTAAGTTTAAAATCAAACCAAGACAATTATACACAACATTTCACCTGAATTTGCACCAGCTTAGCATTGCAGATTACATATCAGTATTTGATTATTACTGTGATGTTTGCTCCTCACATACATAATCAGAAGATATCACCAACCATGACACAAGTCAAGAGTCTTTTGAAGATGGTATTACAAATTTTATTCTACGCTGGCTCAGCTGCAACTCAACTTTTTTAATAGAACTTATTTAAATAAAACTTCCATCAGTGAATCAAGCCAGAATTATAAAGAGGGGTTTCTTACTCATTATAGAAATGCCTTCAAATAAAAATACAGATGAACGAAGCAGTTTTTCTCAATATGTGAAATCTACAGGTCTCACCTCTGTTGAAATTATATCATTTTATCAGTGAAAAATGGATTTGATGCGTTGGTATCTGTAAGTTGCTACTTTTAACTATGATACTCTTTTTAGAGAACTGGGACAGTATCCAGGGTGCAAATGGCTGACCATGAGAGAGTCCAAAAATCCTCTAAAATACTGCCAATGCTCAATTTTTGCACTTGCTGTTAGGTAAGATCCTAAAAAGCCTGGCAAGTAAGCTTGTATTGCAAAGTGTCAGGATGATCAGTTTTTATCAGTGAAGACACTTACAAATACATGACAGAGATATGTTCACACTATCACGGTTTTCTTTTTTGGTGATAAGAGGAAATTTCCCTTTGTGAGAAGCAAGTATAGTGTTTAACTCCTAGTAGTTCCTTAACATTTTGTCCTGAGTACAAACATACAAAAAAAAAAAAAAAAAAAAAGAAAGTTTATTTTCAAACTGACAGTAAACAGCAAGATATCAGTTCTCTGCAGACAGCCAGAAGCTTAGTCAAGAAGCAGATTTTGTTGTTTCCTTTTTCCTTTCCTGAAAGCTTACACTTCAGTAAAAACAAAAATTAAAATTAAAAATTTACTCTCAGAAGACAAATTGTAAAGGAGACAAATTGTTTAGGAGACTCCTAAAAGAAAATCACAAAAACTGGGCTTTTACGTCTAACAGAGAAGGAGCTCTAATCTCCTTTGTTTACAGATCTAGCCAGTGATGAGAGACTCCACAGAAATTGTCCTTATGAACTTGAGTTAAAAAATCATGAAGTTTTCAAAGCAAACAGAGGTTCTTTCCAAATGCAGTTTTACCTTTTCCTTGCAGACACCCTGGGTACTTTCTTTGGTAACACCAGATGTACAATGCAAATGAATGTGGAAAGATTTGAGAAACCTCAGGGATAAACCTCTAGTTAAGAAAAAAAAACCAAAACAGCAGAATGCCTACAATTATACTGTCATGGTTTTGTAATTTTCGCTATTGGTATTCCACATCATAACATCACATGGAGCACAGAGAAGAAGAACTACACGTCCCAGGGGACCTCGCGGTCGAAGAGGAAAATACGTCACAGAAGCGATGCTCGCTCTCTCACTGCCTGGCAGCGGGTGTGGGTGTGCTTCCAAGCCGTGGCACCTTCAATTTCAAAGTAGGCTTCTCGGTCTTCGAAAACCTCTCTCTCTCTTATTTCACTTGATTTATTAGCCTCAATTTTCAATCAGATTGTATTATAGTGTGTTATCTTGCATTCCGATATCATAGTTAGTAAAATAAGCTTTACTCCTCAGATTGTTGCTGCTGCTCCATTTGTTTCCTTGAGCCCAGCTCCAATCTCCCTACCCCTTTCCCTTTTTTCCCTTCCCATTTGTCGGGGGGGGCAGGGGGGGCCCACGGGCCTACTGCCCCCTCCCCTGTCAGAGACACAGATTGATCTAGATAACTCTGTGACATATACGATTTAGTTTGTTGTGTAACAATGCAGTCAGTGGAGGCCACAAGCTCAGGCAGGTGAGAATTTCTAAAGTAGGGGATACATGAATTGTTCACTGTTTATCACGACACTCCTGTTTCTCTACCTATCACAAGCTCAGCACTGAAGTGGTGAAAAATCAGTGAGAAATGAGATAAAAAAGTGATCTACTTCTTTTTGTTCTATGTTTACTTACAATGATGGACCATCACTGGGAGAACTGCTTTCCACTTGCTAATTAAGTAAAATATACAGAATCAAAGGAGATTTACAATTACAAACAGCATTAGGTGCTGAATACCTCTAAGAGAGATTATGAGAGACAGTAAGATAAGAGAGACTATGAACCTCTCCACTAAAGTTTATTAAGGTTGAACCATATTTTGTTGCATTACATGTGGGCAGGTAGTACTCACATTATTTAAGACTGTTTTGTATGGCATGTGTCCTGAAGAAAATATAAGTTTAAGTGTTGTGTTTCAACTTTGTTCTCTCTTGGCACAATGAGTATGTGAAAGCATTTGTACATAAAATCTAAAGATCTGCTGTTTTATTTTTTCTAATATTATGATGACAAACTTAAAAGTCATATATTCTGCAGACTGATTTATCGAAGTCAGTCTGCTCCAGATGTCAGCGATGCTAATTTTGTTTTATTATTGTGACCTGTTAGAATTGCATTTCTTCCCAAGTTGACTCCATATTCTACAGAAACACCTTCAAGACTTTTCTCTGATGCAGTCACTCACCGCAAGGTAGAGTAGTAGCACAGAAATGACTACAGTGCTGATGCTCACTTGGGAAACTGTCAAACATCAAACTAATCACAAACTGAAGGACTTAGAAAGAAATTCTTACATGCAGAGGTTTCATGTGCTAGTAAAAATAAGAGGTTATTATTCCTGAGCACAAGTCTGAATCTTACAAACTTACATAATGCATACCTGTCTACAATGCATGACACCCAAAGCTTCTAGGAAAACAGAATGGGCACCTCAGATTGAAATTATCAAGATTTCTTCAAGAATTACTCAAGACTATCTTCTAAGTCAATTGCTAGTCAAATGGTTATGCTTATGGTATATGTTCCAAGCAGTGGTGCATGGCTGAACAGTCAAAAGTCAAAAAAGCCAACTCTCAGGGAATCCTGCAGGATAAATCTTTAGAATTAAAAAAAAATGAGCTCATCTTATTATGCGGGAAATGTTCTCATTCTTTAACTTATCAACTTACAAGAAAAAGATGCTTTAACATAAAATTCATCTGTAATCTAATCACATTCTGGTATAGACAGAGACATTATTTGTAGAAGATAGCCCATTATTCAGAACTAACTTTTCTGCTTACAGTGTTTATTACAGTATGCAAGATAACACTATCTTTGCTAATACACACTACAGTATCTCAATTAACAGGTTACCTGGAGGACAGAGTGAGCTACAGCTTGTTGCAAATGCATCACACATTGTTCAGACAGCATTTTCTTATTTTTTAATTTAGTAAGTGCCAAAGTAGGATCATCATACTCTTTAGATATTGAAAGTTTATTAAAACAAATGGATGTAGAAAAGAAAGTAGGGCAATCAAAAATAAAAATGCTGATTTTAAGGTTTTCCCTTGTCCATGGGGAAGGAGATATTTTTATATAAATTTGGATGTGCATGTACACGTATCTCAAAGTGTTTTTTAAGTAAAAAAAATTAGTTCCTGTCTATAGTGTATTAAATCTGTAATTTGAATGGCCTAAAAAGGAAAAAAAAAAAAAAAGCATGAAGAGCTTGAAAGATTTTTGAACGTATTTTATAATGTTATTATCTCAGGTCTTTGTAGCAAGGCATTTCTGCAATTACCACGACAGAATTCCACTGTAATTCTCTAAGAATTCTGGCCTAACAATAAAAAAGAAAGTGGCAAAACAGTACGTTAACAGTCCTGCCATTGCTCCTTTACTCTCCCTAAAACAAATCACTGGATACGACATGAATAGAAAGAGTTGTTTGCACATATAAACAAGAGGTAATGTCATATCATCTCTACCAACAAATCACCTTCACTTGCAAGGATATGAATTTGAGCCACACAGCTCCCCAGTGTAACAAAATTTAAATGGAAGTAAATCACTTCTGCAATTGTTAATGTAATAGACGAGTTAGAATGGTAAACCATCAATTCTAATTAAAGGCTGCAATTATAGGATACTTCAATCAATCAACTCTGCGGAAGTATACTCTATTGATTGCTACATTGATTACTAAAATTACATTGAAATAAAATTCAGATATATTTATCTGCCAACTACTTAAAAATACTACTGTAAGACTTCTAAATGAATTACATCATAACCAGGATGAGAATTTCTTTTCTTTTTCTATAAGCAATGATGTGAAACCGCTTCAGGTACTCAAACAGTGAGCGTAGTACTCAACTACTTATTCTTAGAAAGAATTTTACTTTCTGCTACAAGTCCATATTAACATGAGCTCCTCATGGCAATCCTTTATTACTTGCTCTCCCTCCAGAAGGGCCTGACAAAGTGTCAATTAATGTGTGCACATATCAGACAATTATATGAAGAAAACTAGATTTTCCGGATCTTTTGACCAAGTCAAAACTCAGATCTGGCTGCATAAATAACAGGTAGAAGTTAAAACACAAATTGCAATTCTGAAGCATAAATAGAAAGAGGCAGGTGGAAAGCAGAGTTAATTGCCTGCCCATGAGGTCCCTGACTGACATATTTTACGCTTCTGCAGGAAAAGAATATAGAGAAGTTAGTACACCGTCAGCCATTACAGAAGCAAAACTGAGTGAGTCAAGAAAGAATGGTGGATAATTACTTCCCATCTTAGTACTTGCACTAGGAGATGCTTCTAGACTGGTACGGCACAAACACAAAAAGCTGTTTGCTGCATTCAAAAGTACATACATGAACAGTATTTTATATTGCTTATTTATTAATATCTGCAGTTACCTGATTTAAATTACGTGTGATCTACAACTGCAGGCCTCATGCTTTCATCTGCCTAAAAAGTACAGAACCTAGAATATCAACATAGCTGCATTGTTACCTTACCAAAAACACTCTCTGTATTATTTAAATGCAGTTTGAAAGAAAAAGATTACCAGATGCTTTCAGATACTGCAGCCTCTTGACTTTGAAAGGACTGAGTTAGAAATGCTAAGAATCTCCTTAAAATCCTGATTTTTGTAAAAGCCTCCTCCAAATTGTCAAGTTGTTGATTTTAAGCTGGTAATTGTGCCAGCAGGCAGCCGGGCTACAGAAATCTACTATACAGATTTATGACTGCCACCCACTGCTACTGAATGCTCTGCAACTATGGGCTGTAATCAGAAGAAAAATAATTAAAAAAGGCATGAAAGGAGAAAAGAAAAATGTCCAGGTTTTTTTTGGTTGGTTTTTTTTTTTAGTTTTTTTTTTTTTTTAAAGGACCCTATTTTCATTAATTTGATGTTCATTCTTACCGAAGTGGATTCACAACCAGCCTCCAGGAGCTAAAATTTCCAGCTGCTTCTTCAAAAATGAAGACTAAATTTCATAAAATAAGGTAAGGCTTTAACTAAAGAATGTAACTAGGTATCTATTAATCAATCAAAACTTCCTCCTTTTAATTGCATTCTACCAACTTTAGCTTCCTTTGAATGTCAACTAACAGCAGGCAGTAGCAGCAGGAGAGAAGGAATAGGCAATGGTAGCAGGTGAGATGAGCCATAGGTGTTATATGCTGTCTAGCTGGTTTTAAAAACTTGTTATTGATTTAGACTTACTAAAATCAGTTTACTAAAAACATTACAAAAATAGGATTTTTTTCTTACATTCAAGTGTCTTTTGAGAAGGCAAAAGTCTTCAAAAAATACCTAGGACAACCACAATTATCTGCTACTGTTTATAGTATAGTCCATGTTTATAAAAGTGTTATTTCTCTGAAATTATAGCGATACCTAACCACATTTAATAAAGAGAAATATAGCATCATGGAAAGAAAAATAACCATACTGATTCACAAATTGAAGTACAAATATTTACAAGGAATATCAATACAGTACTGTTACGGGTCAGTTATACTCTGAAATTACTTCTACCTATAAAAATTTGGCACATTTCATTTTAAAATTAACTGTAAAATTTTTGGTGCTTACTAAATATCAATTAAAAATAAGAAAAGTATGACACTAAATATCTCAAAGAAAACCAAAATAATTTATTAAACTGTCATTATTTAGAAACACAAATACATTAGTATCAACCTCGCTGCAGAACTTCCTTGCTAGTGTGAGAAGAACGTAGGCATATTTCCATAAAAAACGGTGTGTTCAGAAGCCTACAAATATCTACCCAGAAAAAAACTTGAACTAATAATAATAAAACCAACCAACCAAGAAAATAAAAACAATAAGGCATGCTGACAAAGAAACAACTACTATCAAATTATGCAACAGGACTATTCTGCTTCTTCAGGTGCCTCAGACTCTAGGGACAGGTTTCTAAGATTAGTTACATTTGTACAGTAACTGATGCATTCACTTTCCTTCACACCAGTAACTAAAATGGCTCAGAGAAAGAGTTACCACACTGAATCGTCAAGGATCAGACAAGCTGGCTTACAAAACTGACTTCTCCTATCAAATGAAATTACTTGAAAAAAATAAAACTATACAATTTCATTCTGCCAGCTAATGTCAGTGCTCACTTTTCACTGACTTTGCTGTGAGTTGCAGATATCTGTGTGAAGACCAAGGTTTATGACTTCACAAAACACAAGCACTTATTACTACATATATTAATACATTATATTATAGCCAGCTTAAAAAAAATTAAGAAAACTGGTAGTACTGATTCTTAGTGTATTTAATCTTTGAAAAACGCAACAGTTTGTGACAAGAAATGCTGCTAATATTTGAGTGTAATTCTTCAGAGTTGGCATCTAGCCAGGTTTCCTACATCAACATTACTTTTAATACCCCTTGCTTTTGGTAATTGCTTTTACAGAACGGTATTTATGAAAAATATACAATTAAGCCAGAATTCCTTTCAAAATCCTCTTCACTGAATCACAGAATGGCTTGGGTTGGAAGGAATCTTAAAAATCATCTAGTTCCAATCGCCTGCCATGGGTAAGGACACCTCTCATGAGATCAGGCTGTCCAATGCCCCATTCAAGACTCTTCATTTTATTTATATTGTGCTTATTGTTCTCAGCCACAATATATAGAATCTATCAACATTAAATTAAACATGAGTCATTTGTCAGTTTATTTGCAATACTAAATCCTACTATTTCACCTATTTCAAACTCTACTTACCATTCTCTCTGAAGAAGCATCAACATTTGTAACCTAAAATGTGAAAATAACTTTAAAGAAACAATCCAGAATTTCCAGCTTAATATAGGAACTCAGTAATTGCATGTATAGCTGCAAAACTGAAGGTCCTGACAGAAACATGGAAGGAGACTAAAATGAGACCAATATCTAAAACAGCTAATACCCCACTTGCACACAACTCCCTTCCGACAGATGCTGCTGCCCCCAAAACAGAAAGATTGAATCAGATTAGTAATGAACTCCTGAACCTTTCATTTTCAGACTGACGCATCTGGATAAACCAAACACTGGGACTGATTTACCTCAAAATGCCAGACTGAAATCCATGGTAGTTGAGGAGCTAATACACGAGCAGATAGCATGTTGCAACTCCTACACTGCAGCATCAGGTGGCTGATTTGTAACCCCTGGTCACGAATCCCTGTAAGCATTATTAGGATAGAAATCTCTTAATGCACAGACCATTCGAATCAACACCACAGAGAAAAGACTGCTACAGCAGCTGCAATCAGTTACCCATCAAATGTGGTATCCTGCTCCCTAAGCTGGTTAGCATTTAGAAAGAAAGCACATAGAAACTCTGTTCAGTAGTCACAAATCATTCCCATCTCATATTGTCTACAGAGACAACAAACTGTGGTCAGATTCCCATGAAATTTTAAACATTCGTAAAGAAACCTGACATTTCCTGACTTCAGCATATGATAACAAAACTCTGGAGCTTTCTGGAAAAGAATATAACATCCAAACTGCGCTCTGTATTACAGACACTATATATCATTAACAAAACTTGAGCTAATGACAACTCTGGAAAGAGTATGAGTGAGATAAAACTTAGTTGAGAAAGCAGGGAATAAAAACCATGGTGTGAAAGCCCTGTATGTAGGCAAAACCAAAAGCTAAGTTACAGAATCACTATTCCACTATACCATTCACTTAAATTGTTTTCAACATTTTTAGTTTTGTTACATTAAACACAGTATAAACTGTGGCGAACATTCCTTTAATTCGTATCTTTTCTAAAGACAACCATGGCCACAGCAATAAGCATTTTTCAAAAGCAGGATGAGTTTAAGTAGTACCTTGACAAAGAGAAGGCTGTGTAGAGTCAGTTTTTATAGAAAGAATTACAGATGTCTAAAGAATCAACTCATTCCATGCCAGATGTTATCTCGAGTCCTACTCAAGGCAGTTAGCAGGTGTGAACTAATCACTATAGCATGTTTCCTGTTGTGCTGCCTCTTATTGCAAACCTTATCTATAATAATGGGGCTCTTAAAACCCTTAATTAAAAAAAAAAAAAAAAGAAAAAAGACATACAACTGTATTTAGTTTAAAAATCATATATAACAGCTGGTATTTATTATTTGTCCTAATTTATGGCAACGGACATTTTCTTGACTTTCCAGTAATATACCAGTAGCTGTGCATATCCGATCTGAAAGAAAACACAGCAGCTGAAATCACCTTCCCAAAGTACAATTCAACAATTTTTCATTTATTGGCATTCAACCAATCAGACAGATTTATATCACATCAGTGATTTAAGAAATAAAAAGAAATGCAATCTGATTAGTGCAATATGCTCACACAGTTCACAATGAGCACAGACATCTTACATGCCCTACATTCCTTGATCTGACAAAGGTATTAATTTCTTTTTAAAGAACTATTTTTTTCCCCTAGAGAAATAAAATTACAATAAAAAGTGCTAATAATCAGCAAATCATATTTTCTCATTGGTGAATAAGTGCTGTGAGGATTTGGTTTTTCTTCTTTATTGCTTGGGTTTTTTTTGCTTGTGATTTTTTTTTTTTTAATTTTTTTTTTTTTTAACCAAGAAGGCTTCTACCTGAATCAGTATTTTTTCTGGACACCTCAAGGGAGCTCAGCTGACAGTGTTCATATTGTTTTAGAGCACAGTACATTCACAATAATTTTGAATTAATAACACCTATGAATTAAACAGTAGGCTTCTAAATTGTTCCTAACCTTTAATCTTTGACTTCAAGATTCACTGTAGAATGAATCAGCAATGCTAAAAATATATATTGAATTCAAATACAATGAATATATTATTCACAAACGTTGGACCTTAACTTACTTGCTAGATAACTAGAGATCTTTTCCAAATGAACAGTGCTTCATTCATAAATTACTGCTCTGTTTTAATGCCTATTAAAATTCTAGGGTTCCATCTTTTCTGCACTGGTTTTGTGATTTTAATGCAACTATTCCCAGTTTCCTCAGGAAAGGTCAGAGTCAGGCTGTATTTGGCAGCATGGCAAAAAAAAAAAAAAAAAAAAAAGTGAGCTCTCCTTGCTCTATCACTAAAAACAAAAGGACTGCAGAAAACAGAGAATCTAATATCATTCAGCTTGACACTTCATTTGGCAATATGGCAGATGCAGACACATGGTCCACACAAGCACACTGTAAGTGAAAGGAATCCAGTCACGTTGCATACAGCGCTGTATGCAACGTGACTGGTAGTACTTATGGCAAGGAATGGGAGCAGAAGCATTGTTACCTATATATGTCATTTGTATGCATCTGTGACTGGATGATGAATAATAATGCATGGGAGATATTCTAATTCCAGTGAAAAGTGAAGTATGAAGGAAATAAACAGTCAAAAAACCTGCTCAAAGTGTCATCAGGTACAATCTATGGTATCAATAATACAGGTATCTAAAATATATATTAAAACTTTAAGACAAAAAAAAAAAAAAAAAAAAAAAAACTATTTTAGAAACTGATTTCAAACCTGAAATTTAGTACCTGAATTTTAAAATGGAAGTTACTTCAGTTTAAAACTCCATTTCATACAGGCAAAGATTACCTGAGATTTAAAATTAAGTTGAACTAACTGAACTAAGTTACACTGAAAATATTTTAGTATGGTAATCATTACTAGAGGGATGTCATGCAGCAGAAAGAATAATGGCATAATGAAGCCGTAAGAATACTGAAAAATAATTTTAAATGTTACAAAAAGAGCTTTAAAAAAACCCACGATCAGTTTTCAGATATTTAGTGGTTTTGCTCATAAGTCATTCATAATCAAGAGTATTAAAACGCAGCATGGCAACCTAGGAATTGTGCAGTATAGCTCCATGCTCCTTTGTCCTCATGTCCCAACCACCTGCCTTTCACATAACAGAATAACAACTGCTCACTGTAGTTTGGCATGCCTGCTGCACTCCTGCCTTCTCCCCAGCTCAATGCAATGGGAACCATTCCCAGGTAAGCCTTATTCTGCATGCAGTCTCCCCCTTCCTGCTATGGTCTCAATCTAATGGTGAGGATCTAATGTCTGAGCAGCTTTGCAGAGCAAGTGCTGAGAACACCATATTGGCATACAACAGCAATGCACTCCTGCAGCAGAGAACACCAGAGGAATCCCAAGCTGCATTAGGAAGAGCATCAGCAGCAGGTCGGGTGACGTGATCATTCCCCTCTACTCAGAACTGATAAAACCACATCTAGAGTGCAGTATCAAATACTGGGCTCCTCAGTATATGAAAAATGTCAACATACTGATCTAAGTACAACAAAAGACAACAAAAATGGTCACATGTATGAGGAGGCACCTAAAGAGCTAGGGTTGGTGAACCTGGAGAAGAGAACACTTAGGGGGATCTTATCAACATGTGCAAATATCTAGCAGGAGGAAGTAAATAAGACAGACCCAGACTCTGTATTATGCACTGAAATCACAAGAGGCGAGGGGTACAAACTGAAACAGGAAATTCCATTTAAATACAAACACACACAAAACTTTTCCAGTGTGAGGGTGACAGAACATGGGCACTGGCTGCCTGGAGGTCCTGTGCAGTCTTAATTCACAGGAATGCTCGAAACTGTACATGATGTTGTTCTAGGTGCCCCTGTTTTGAGTAAGAGTCTTCAGTTAAGCAATCTCACTTCCTTTCTAACAAATTATTCTGTAAAGGTGTAATCCATGCACATATTCACCTTATGAACATACGTTAACTTAGATTTTTTTTAAGGTTTATAATGGACAAACGTTAACAAAGAAAATTAAAAAAATACATCTCCTATTTGGAAACATTAAATTTCAAACTCCTACACTTAAATATGGTAATGAAGTGAAAATTTGTCTTAATGGTAACAAAGAACTTTTCAAACATTTAAACTATATTCTGCATGTACAGGAAATGAAATTGCATTGTAATACTTTAAGTTGCTGATTATACCTCTTCGAGAACAGTAGAAGTGTCTTTCTGATGGTCACTATTCATAAAATACAGTAGCAAACCACATAGGTTGGCAGTTTCCATGAAGAATAACTACCTACCTTTAAGCTTGACAAAATCCATAGGAAAGCTTTAACTATACAACAGCAGTAGGAAGTGCATGAAGAAGATCACTCCCAAGCACTTCTGCTATGCAGAGAAAACCCTTTGTGCAAACACTTAATGATATGGACTACATAACTTGGGAACGTCATTTAACTACAAGAGATCAGAGAAAGACCTCCAGGATTACTTTCCCAGTACCAGCTCATCACGTAGGATCTTTATACATTGAAATAATTCCGAATTAGGTCATTTAGAAATAACGTGAGTACTAGTAGCAATGTGATTGCTTAATACATCAGTTCAGACAGCTTCATTAGCCCTGCAGAATATACACACTAAATTGTAAACATGTTTTTAATCAGTATCAGTGATTCTTAAAAAGGAAATACAGGCATCTAAAATTCAATTAGTCTGTTCACATTAGATGTTAAAAGAAAGGCTGCAAAAGTGTTATACTTTTCCCATTTTCTAATCAGTGCTGATAAACGTAAGACCAAATGTACGTGACAAGTGCTCTTGAGAGTTAGGGCCAGAGTCAGCAGGAAGTGCTTAGCAGTCTTAGCACAAGCTATTGCTCCACCCATAATTAGAACAAAAAACAAACAACAACAAAATATTAAAAAAAAACAACCACAAGGAATTCTCCTTCATACACTTTTGCTGAAAATGCAGTCATGAATAGCTATAGCTATAGAGTATGACTGAATGCTTATATGTAGGATTCCCTAAAACTGCATACAGCATACCCTTTTGTTTAGGAGCAAGAACTGCACATGTAAGTTCCTTCCTCTCCTAAACAAATCTACCTGCATTAATTTAGACCTCAGACCTGCTATTTACGTGCTAAAGATGTAGTAATTCCATCAGTAATGATATAAGAGGCTTAAGAATCCCCTTGCTACCCCTCTGGTTTCAGAGATCACAATTTAATTTAGGAATCCATGTAACAATTTAAAGTACTTAAAGATTCTACTGTGAGTAAATCAGTATTTTTTCATACAACAAATACAATTTTGTAATATGATAATGAATATTGTACTCAAGAAGAAGAAGGAATTAAGGAAAAGTTTCCTGAATGTATGAATATAGTGAACGTTTAAGTTATCAAATAAAACTCCTTCATTCAGACTTCAGCGCTACTCATAATTCTCCATGCAGCTTCACCAAATGTAAAAAGCGTCCTCAATTAATGGAATTCACACGCTTACCTTCAAATTTATCAGACAGCTGCTAACTGAGGTCTGACTCCTTTAGCGATAATTAGCAAATCAAGACACAACAAACATATAGCCATTTCTGAGTAGATACGTTAATATTTTTCACAAACAACAACACCAACAAAGCAAATCCAAAAATAAAACAACTGTTCAACCAAATAATAGACAACTCTTAGCAAGCAGTCAGCACCCAAGGATAGAGTAATGGATTAAGGCATTTATCTTGTGATATGTAACAGAACTGAAATTTAATGCTGGATTTTAGAATGAATAAATCTTTATATTTACATAGATTTTTTACACTGAATATGAAGAATATTAATATATTAAAACATTTTTCATTAACTAGGACAATGTATAACCTCTCCACGTAAAAAGACTCTTATTGCCTTCACAATTACCAAAGGACAGATCTGTGGGCACCCTTGTGGAGTGGGACCCACTCCAACCTCTCCCCAGTACAATTGCATCACATCCCTGCGCACCCGGTATTTTCCAGAAACTTCCATTATCTTGCTCCATACTACAGAAACACAAAGCTTTAATTCCAAGAACGACCCATCTAGTCTTTCACATCTCAAGAAAGTGTTACCACCTCCATGTGTATGGGTACATTTTCTGCCAGAACGCAGGCTACAGACATTCAGCCTCACCCTAATTGTGACTAGTGGTCACAATGGCTCAAGGCCAGTTTCCCGCTTTTGAAAGCCCGTTTCCTGTTTGTGTGCACAAAGTACTAATCTCTCCCCACCACCTGCACAGCACTTCTGCTCCTGCTCCATGGGATCCCTGTGGAGCACGACTGCCTGTTGCCCCACCACTCGCAATCCTGTTGCAGGCCAGCTCCTGACCTATTTTCCTGCTGGAAATGTGTATAAACAGGGAATACAGTAGTACACACCAGGGTATTTTAAAAAAAGGGCTGTTCAACTGGAGTGGAAAGGACACTGTATGACAGAAGAAAAAAAAAAAGATCTCAACCTAAAAAGTTCACACAATCTTAAAAGCCTGCAAACTGATTAATTCAAAATGCCTGTAAATGCAGACAAGCACATATCAAACTACCCCTCCTCCAAATTACATTCAGGAAGAATATTATTTTTGGTCTCTACAAAGTTCTTTGTTCCAGCTTCCTGCCTAGATTTCCCCTTTTCCTGTGCTAGGGCAAGGAGTTATAGTCAGGATGATCAGAAATAAACTTTCAAAGCAGATGTGAATGTAGTTTGTTAAACACTGAAAAAACAGGGTGATTTTCCTGCCTCCAGTTAAGTCCTACTGGAATTTATCCCAGAGGAAAAGGGACAAATAAAAGCAAAAATAAATTATACGTAGATAATAACCTAAATATTGCTATTAACTCTCACATTTATGGACTCTCAAGATACTTTCTTTGAATAATAATTAACTGTTGCAGAAAACACAGAAGAGAAGCAAAGCCAAGCCAAGGTTAAAATACATTAATTTTATGCAACTGCAAGAAAAGACAAATTTATTGGAGCAGTTTTTGTGAGTTCATGTAGCACACCATTTTAGTAATTTGTTGCAATAACAAATATTTGTGATCTTAATTAAATAACAAAACTGAAAAATTAACACAGGTTAATAGATGTCAGGCTTTGCAAAATTCCTGGAATAGCATACCCTAAATTTTACCTATGGCTCCTTCTACAAATGCAGTGTTCCCCAGCCCCTAGTCCCACGCACTTTTATTTCCGGATGTCTAACGAAAGAAATTAAAATACAGGCCCTGCACTATCTACACACATACACAAAATGTGTAAATCCAAGCTCCTGAATAACTTTTGTTCTCCGTGGGCTTAATCATTATTCCAACTTCACCTGCAAAATTTAAAGACTCCTGCTTATATGCTATCAACCTGAATTCAAAAATACTTTCTGATAGTTAATATACCTATATCTGCTGCTAAAAGTGTTCATCTAAATCTCTCCTTGCTGTTCCGTTTAATACATGTTTGACACATTACATTTTCCTGAAGCATATACAGTTGGAAAAGGAGAGAAAGTGGCTTCCTGCCTGCTACACCCTGTGTCAGAAGTAACATTCTGGTGGGAGAATGAAAGGCCTCCTTTTCATACCCAGAATGGTTCAACTGTCTTCAGTTGAAATGATTTTACTGGAAAGAAAAATAGGGAGAAAAAAAATCACTCTATTAATATTGCAGGAGGTAGTGTCATTTTCTACTTTTTTTTTCCTGCACCTCTAGGTCTATATTTCCTCTATTTAAGTATACCAAGTATTAAATAAATTAAAATTAAATACCGAGTATTAAAACTTACTTTCTGTTCTTAAGATAATACTAGAAATTCTGAGTGCATCTCCTAATGCATTCAATTAAGGAAGAAGTAAAAAAAAAAAAAAAAAAAAAAAGTAGTAGTGGAAAGAGGAAAAAAAGTAGTTTTATCTTATAACTTCAGGTAAATTTGATAATATACCAATACACTTTCTCATCAATTTTAGTCAAAATGAGGAAAATCAGCTTAAAAGTTTCCACGTAAAACTACATATTAACCAGACTACGTAAATACTGAGAATAGCTCACTGAAGCAGCATGCGAATAGGTCTGAGAATATATTTCCAAACCTGCAAACAGCAGGAAACAATTTGGAATGGACCGGGTCAGCAACCCACTCAGCTCTACTGAGAGTACCACTCCCTCCTCTGCTCCTTCCCACACAAGGTTTTTGGCCTACCTCTTTTACACCAGCATAAGTACTCCTGTGGCTGCAAAATGAATTAGATAAGCTCAGCTATCAGCTTTCAAACTAATCCTTCTAACTCCCTGGAAAAAAAAAAATTCTCAAATGGATGAGTGAGCTGATGAGATACCGCAAAACTGGACAGATGCTATTACTGCTGCAAAGCAAGGACTGAAATGCATGGCTTAGGGCAAGACTACCTTTTTGGCAGTAACATTCAAATTAATGTCAGAAGACCATGTAACCACACCACTAAGCCTCTGAGGACAAAAACCTCAGTTCCAGCTCTTTAATTTAGGTATTCCTTATGTCTCTCTCTAAAGAAGGATGAAATGTTACTGTTCTAACCAGTTCACTTGAACTCATTTCACTCAGCGCCTCACCTACCCAGAAAAGAAAAAAGCAATAAAGTTTATTATATCATTTATTGTAGTACAGAGTATCTCACCCCAACTGCATCATTTGAAGCCTCATTGAAAATACAAAATGAAACTATTCAAGAAAGATAATAGCACAAAGGATAACTTCTCTGATTTGTGGGCACATTCCATTGAGATTCTACAAATATTCAATAGAGTATATGTTTGAGTGTGATTCTTAATGGCAGGCTGACTATAGTCTTTTGAAATTGCAGAAAAAAAGTAATAAATGATAAGTTATTGTGCATGTTCAACACTGCCTGACTTAAAGAGAACTCAGATTACTAAAATTGAAATCAGATTATGATTTGCAGACTGTCTTCAACAGTTTTAAGTTATTCTGATACCACAAAATGCAATTTAGAAATAACGTAGAGTAAGAAAAGACAATTACCATTAAATATGTGGAACATGAAACAAAAGACTGAATTATTAATAAAAAAGGAAGAAATGAAAATATAATTCCCTAAGACTTAAAAGCTATACTTGCACTTAAAATTGAGAAAGAATTTAGAATTTTTACAGAGAAATATGTTCCAAGTTGTATTTCACATAATAAAATAAATAATAACAGAAGACCTGACAGAATCCTCTGTCTTCTTTGAAGCAGACTGCAAGAAAAAGAATTACCATGGTAACAACAAGCATAAAACTGTGGCAAAACCTAAGAGGAGTGACACTGCTTCTCAGCATTGAAGGAATAACACTCTTAAGGAACTACAGTGATCATTTAGTATCTTCAGCATTTCAAATACTTGCTTGTGAGTAATTTTAAGAAAATGAGTCTCCCCATTAACTTGATGTAACTCAATTTAGGAAAAAAAAATAAAAAGATTGTGCAAGCAAGCTTGGTCTCCAAAGTGGGAAAAAAAAAAATGCAAAAAATTCAAAGCACACAGTAGCTAGTAACCATAGCGTAATTGCCAATTACTGTGCTTAAACCATATGTTCACTGTATATTTGTTTCCATTGATAACATTTTGTTTTTTTTCAGAACACGTACATACTTCACAGCATCGCAGAACAGCTGAGGTCAGAAATGACCTCTCAAGCTCACCTGGTCAAACCCCCACTGCTCACGCAGGGACACCTAAAGCAGCTGCCCATTTCACAGCTGTCTTTAACATCTAGTTAGTTAATTTGTTAATCACCTTAAAGGTGAAAGGAAGGAAGCCAATCACTTGTGCATTCAAAGAACTAGCCTTGTTTTAAATTGTAACTGACATTTATACATATAGTATTCCTGAGAACAGAGTATTTTTAATGTCTGACTCCTGTACCAGTTTTCAGCTTCCTGAAATTACTTTTCTTCCTGTAACATAAAAAAGCACCTGTCACTTCTAAAGTGAACTCGTTATAAATTGACGAACTGTAGTGATACATTATTCAAAATTATAAAATAGAAATTGAACTCATTTTCCTTGTATTTCTTTTTCTTTATAGCTTTATATTTCCTAGGTAAACGAACACTCTGGATACATCTTTAATTCAGACATCCAGTCTGCGTTTACATTTCAGTATTTTTCTGTAACATCCCCAATTTTCTGCTTTATGTATACAACCATTAATTCTGAAGTCATGCATTCTCTAGGTATAGTTATTAATCATCCTCCTCTTTTGTTTAGCTTTTATTCTCTAACCTTCCTTCTTTTACATGTGCATTTCAATGCTTCCTCTACTTCCTTAATTTCTACTTCTATAGTCCTTTCCCATACTTCTCCACTTTAGTTCTCCCACGGTGATTTCTTTTTTCACAGTAACAAATGAAATGTTTTGCTGATGTAATTTGTTTAGTATTAATAACTTTGTTTTCCACTCACAGGCACTCACTCATTTGCTTATTCCACATGCACCTGTGTATTTCTTCCAATAGTGTTCCTTTCTACTTCGGAGGAAGTAACAGTCATTAGAAAACAAAATTAACTTAATGTGCACTAAATATCTGCTTTACCACAATTCATACTAACCGCTGTGTTATTTCGTGACACATCAAAGCAAATTTATGCATAAACATCTGTCTAGAAACACTTCATGTTTCTGTCTTTTATTCTTACCTACTCCACAATCATGCACTTCTATTTTGTTCAAAATTTGAACTGAGCATTCAGTTGCACAGATTTTATCACAATGTCTCTGGAGTGTCCCGCTCTCGTCTGGACTTCAGTCAGTACTGCATCAGAAGTACGAGAGACTTTGCTAGAAAGGGTCAGGTAGCAGTATCCTTGCTTTAGAGTCTCTTGTTAATGATTTGTTTTCACAAACCCCAAAATATTTCTCCATGTTTATTTACTACTCCTTAGATTACATCATCAGTGAGGTTTGAATGGATTAGAATGGCTCAACGCATAATCCAAACTAGAACGCTTCTAATGAGTCCAGTGGATGCTGCATTAACCAGCATGTCTAAATACAGACTGTTAATCGCCACAATTAAGAACAAATACAAATAACAAAATCCACAGCCACTGTCCTAACAGATTAAGTTTAAATCAAGTGACTTAATTTTGTCAGTACTAAAATAATTTGGGTGTACTTCTGTTAAAACTGCTTGTACTAAAATTACTAAACCTTCAGATCATTTATTCCCGGGGTGAAAAAACTCATGCACTCCTGCAGCAATTAATGTAACAAAACCAGTGGGTGAGATAAGATTATAGCAAAGATTATTGGCAGCAAAAATAAAAGGCAACCTGGATATTTTTGCCTCCTAGAAGTAACTGTGCTTCTCATTCTTTAGGTAAAACACACCCTCAACAAACATACTCACTAATATATTCAGTAAAAGAACTGTCAACCTCAATAAAAAATACTAAAAAATGATTTGTAAAATTGAAAACAAAATAACGATCGTACTTCCTACAGCTTCCCCCACTTGCAAATACATATTTATATGCATACACAGACATATCCACACATACATATATAAATTACATTTTTTCTTCCCCTGAAACTGAAGAGCTTTTCCTAGTGTAATGTTTGTTGGTATTTGAAAGAGGGAAAAACATCCGTGACAGTAATGTTTAGATATAGTATGGATGAGATTAAGCGGACAACTCAGGTCAAGACTAACATATTTTAAATCTGAACATAAATTACACTTCTTCATTAACAGGTGGAGTAAAAATACAACAAATTTATGCAGTCACATTTTACTGCCTACTTTGTTGTTAGTCAAACGGATCTGTAAAGAACTGTGACTACGTTCCTTATTTCAGATTCTTCCCATATGGACTTGATCTTGAAAATGCCTTTACTAAAACACTAAATTATTCTAATATCTATAATTAAATTTTAAATTATAAAAATGTATCATTTTTCATACACAAAAAAAATTCAAAACAAAAAAAATAGAAGCCTAGTATCTCTGTGGCATGGCAAAGATCAAGCAGACAAAGTCTTCAGTATTCAGAGCAAATGCTACTCAATGATTTGAAATCATAACACACGAGGATTCTAGTAGAAACAGGAATGGAAAACCGCAACTATCCTAATGCAGGGCCAAGTAAAGCAATAAATCAGACTGAGGTCATACCACACTCTAGAGAGTTTTAGTTTACACCATAAACAGAAATAAAGCTTAACAGATTTTGGCTTACGCTGAGTGCTTTGATCTTTTAAAAAAGGGTAGACAATTCTGTTGTTGTAATAGGATTATTCAGAAAAATAAAAGGCAAGCCAACACGAAACTCAGAAAAGCTCAATGGGAAGAATTTCTCTAGCTGTTTTTTGTTGTTTTTGTTTGTTTGTTTGCTTGTTTTATTTTTGTTTTTCTCTCTAATAGAGTTTAGGCTACCTTCTTCATGAGTTACTTCAATTCATCTTTTGGACAAAGTAAGCCCTAGTAACTGAAAGGTCTATCTTTATTAAAAATACAGACGTTTTAAAGAAAATTTCCCTTACATTCCTCCCTAATGATCAGCAATCCATAGTGCAGCCAGGAAGAAAAAAAGCAGACAAGCAACCACATTAAGGTCAGCCTTATGAACAAGAGTTCAAGCTGTGTAGCAACATATGCCGTTCTGCTAAAACGTACAAAATACAGAAACACACAATTAGATTTTAGCAGTCATCTCCAATAATGTTGACATATAGCTAAAAAAAAAACAACCAACCAAACCAACAAATCAAGATTGCAATCATACCGCAATAGGGACAAACTCCTTTAATATTATAACTTCAGCTAGTTTCCCCGAAGTTAATTTTTGTGGTTCTCGCTACACCCTTTGTTTTCACACTGATTTTTGTTTATAGGAAATCCTCATAATCTACTGGAAATAATAGTTTCTATAAACATCTTACTACAAACCACAGAGGATTGCTGTCTTTTCTACAGCAAAGGAAAATATAATAAATAAACAGAACATGTTCTTTCAGTTAAAAGGCCTTCAGTCTTCGCTGTACACAAAGTTCTGTGTTTAATGTCAAGATGGCATTTCAAACTAAAATCTTTTAAATTGCCAGTTGTAGCTCACCATAAACAGAAGCATTACAACCACAATAAGATTTTCTTCTACTAGTTCCTCACAAAAAGAACTGATGAGATTTATTTTCACTGGGGTTATGTGTATACATAACAACTGCCTCAGAACTGAAAGAAATATGTATATTCATCAGACAGGGGCAGCTTTCTTCATTTTACTGATACCGTTCTGAATTTCTTCCTATACAGCCAACCACGGGAAATTACAATCAAAAGATTCTGGGGCAATTTAGTGCTTTAGAGGCTTGAATAAACATAGAGACCAAGAGTATGGAAAGTGAGTGAAAGCAATACCTTAAGAGTTGCAAACAATCATCTGGGGACAGTATTTATTCAATTAAGACTTGTCCATAGTGACAAGTCTTCATTTGCAACACTAGTTTGCAGTAAGACAGTAAATACGGGTTATCATTAAGAAAAAAATAACACAGGAATTAAAGAATTCCTTAAAGAATAATCAACTAATAATGGCATGTTGGTTGTCACTACTTTTCCAGTGATCACAGCCTTAGCGTGTCCTATTTTGGAAGCTAAGGATTCCAGTATGTACACTAGACAAATGTAGACAAATAACAGACAAATAATAACTTATCCTCCAGTAGAAAAAGCATATGTAAGGTTCAGAAACACACACCTGACGTAACTGTGTCACTACTGATGAAAATAAAGCATGGTCTTAGGTAACAGATACCTAACACTTGCATGCATTTTGTCCTCAAGTGTGTGAAAAGAAAATCCAAGATAGTCGGACTTTTCTTCAGAAAGACTGGGATTGCAAGGAATAGCAAGTATAGACCTACTTCACCTAATTACTTGGATAGAAGAAAACGTGCACAAATGGTGACATGCAGATACACTTAATGACATTTGGGACCTATAGCTATGACAGTTATTGCAGGAACAGATAGGAAACACAGATCTGCTTATCACTATGAAACAAACAAGAATAAGGAAATTCAGTAGAAATTTCTCCTTTAAAAGAGCTTCAAAATGCTAAGAATAGAGAAAATGGGATGAAAGAAAATTAGGAAGAGTTGAGCTCCTGGAGCATGAGCTTCTCCTATACTTCCAGTATGATATTGCACACATGATTAAAGGCCAGCAAAGTAATCTATGCTGCTTTGTTAGTGTTTTGTAGTTGCTTTGTCAGTTTTCCTCCTGACTTAAAAATATTTCACAGCCTTGACCAGGAACAAAGCTAGTATGATGTGACAAACAGCCATTTCTTGTTGGAATTAGGGAATATGTATTCACACATCAATGAAGATTAACAGGGGAAAAAAAAAAGAAAAAGAAAAAGAAAAAGAAAACACTCAAGGTCAACAGATCAACACCTATATTTGTTTTAGATAGAAATGTAACATATTCAAATTGTCAATTCCACATAATTTTGTCCCCTTTTAAAGGATCTCTCATTCAGACACCAATTACAAAATACACAAGAAGAAACAGCAGTTAGTTCTATACTTTCCAAATGTGAAGTTAAAACTGGCAAGTTAAAGCACACAGGAGGAGAGAGATTTCACAGAATGCTTAGCTTACAGAGTGTATATGCCACAGAAGCCTCATGGGGTGACATAACTCAACCACCTGTTGTACCTGTTGTATATTTAAATTTGATTTTAAAAGATTTGGGCTACCAGTCTACAAATCATGAACCAGAACAATTCCTTACAATCTACCCATTAAAAAGGAAGGTGAAATCTCTGAAAAAGAAATGTAATATATACAGAGATTATTTCTCAAGACAAAAAGGAGGCTGTATGAAACTAGCCAATATAAGTACATAGTGCATTTTATAGGATACTGTGAAAGCTTCATTTGTACAGAATCATGGAATCCAAAGAAAGTATGAAAAAAAACATTCAAGCATCGAACAGGGTATCATTCAACATTTTCAGAGAGCTGAAAAACGTCACTGCTTTTTTTTTTTTCCCTCCAGACTGACTGTCCTGGTAAACCTCTTTCACCCTGACTACGTACTACTGATTTACACATCAAGAAGCAGTACTGGGACCAAAATTTTTTAAAACAAACAAACAAGAACAATCAGAAAGTCCAAGTTACCTGAACAGAAACTGCTAAACACTCCAAAACAATTCTTCTTAGTAGCAATGTATAGTATAGCTTACAATTACATCTATACAGTCTTTCATATTGGAGAGCTTGTGATAAGAATAGGTTGCATGCGCTAATGATTCACCTTCAGGATCTGATGAACAACTTGAAAACCATTTGGGAAAAATGAAGCATTATGATTTCACTACAACAAACACACTTGATCTTTGGGAGATTATTCTGATAAATGCAAGATATGCTCAAGCTTTCCTTCCCCAAACAGCACTGGAAAAACTGGAAGCAGCGTGTCTCGAACTTTCTGGCTTTAGAGAAATGACAACAGAACACGCAGTGCTATCAGTTCTCATGTCCTGGTGAGCATGCATAGACATCCAAATTCTTGAATGGGAGTTTCAGAAAATGAATAAAAATATATTGTCTTATAACATTAATGCAGTTCATAAGATGGAAAAAATATTTTACCCATTTATAAAAAAAAAGTTATTCTGTTGAAGACTTTTTTCAATTGTTTTTCTGTTTCCACAATCCAAGGAAATGCCAAGTGTTATTTGAGGTATAAGCCTTTAAAAAGGATCGCTGAAAAGCACCCATCAAGATAAATATAAAGTACTATTTGAGACACTCTTCACTCTGAGTAAGAATTTAAGTATAGACAATGTATTTAAAAAGAACAGAAGTGGATTTGTACAAGGCAAAACCCCCAAATGAGATTCACTATGCAAATTAATATTATAAGTTCCTCTGAAAATGAGACAACAGATTTCTAAGAAGCAAATGTTTACAGGAACTCTGCTAAAAAAAACTCCACTCCTAAAAATCTAGATGTTCTTGACAGGAAACAATCCAAAAACATCTGGATGAAGGAAAAGCAGTTCACTTTGATAATAAAAGAGGTGTTCTGGCAGAAATAAAACAAGAAATAAACACAGAACAATTACACTGTACAAAAACATTTATGACACTAGTATCAATTTACAGCCATTTTCTTTTAATTTATGAAAAGCTCTGGTAAACATTGTTATTTGGACTGCATTAAAACAAGACAAAAACTCGAAGTGTCAAACAGTATGCAAGACTAAACTAATACATTCAGCTTCTGTCAAAGTGGTATATCTTGAATGCTACCTAGGCTACCTAGGCAGGCTGTTGTACTAAAAGTGACATTTCTACAGTGTCCCCTAAGTCTAGTTGGCTAACCTTACTTTATACAGAACCTACCAAAGCTAGGTATAACAGCAAGAACCAAACCATAGAAAAGGTTTCAGGGTCTGTAACAATAACATCCCTGAATATATGTCTTGCACTTTTTTAGAATCTCACTTCAATCCCCCTTCCACCTTCACCTCCCCTCCCCACAATCCATCAAAAAAAAAAAAAAGAAAAAAAAAAGAAAAAAGAGAGAGATGGGACATCCAATCCCTTCTGTCTCTATTAGATAGAAACTGCAAATATAAAGACCACACCCTCATTAGTAAACTTCTCTTGGTCACCAAGATCAAATGACAAGGAAGAGCCTTCCCTGTACGCTAGCTACTTATTCTCAGTTCCTAAAATAGGATGCGACTCAAATTAGTTAATGAATAAAATCCTTGCTGAAATACAGCATAAATTGTTTAGGAGCAGTTAACACTGGAGCAGAACACTTTGAGAAGGACAAACTGTCAGTTTCGTAGCAGAACCACCCACATTCCAGTGCACAAGGCATACTTGAATTTGCAGACAGCTGAAGACGCAAGCTTCTGCTAGTCATCCCCACCTCATCTCTTTTTGGGATTTTTGCAGCAGTTCCTACGATGTTGAGATTCTTCGTGTTAATTTTGTTCATATCCTTTTCTTCAGAGGTTCACATATTCTGACTGTGCCTTTATTAAGCAACACATACAGCAAGCAACCTACAGTTTTACAACTTTGATTATTTAAACTTTTTTCTCTGGAGCTTTCATTGGAGGTCACTATTACTATCTCAGGACAGAATGATAGTTCTTTAACTTTCAGAACCCACAATATACAAATTTTATTGTTTTTCTTAAGTCTTTAAACAAATGTTCAACATTGTCATAACTGATCCACAGGACCTCTGTAATAGATTTTTTACCCTTCCCTACATGATTCCTCATAGAACAACTATTAAGGTTTCTCTACATAAGTAAACACTCAAACATGTTTCCCCTAATACATTAAAATACTGTTGTCACTTGTTGAGAATCGTATTACTGTATCTAAAACCTCCTGTTACACCAGTTCTGGTGACTATGAACAAGTTAAATGCTAAGAATACCATGTTAACTACAATTCACTTTTAGAATAATAACCACTAGTTAGAAGAGAAACCACCATGTTAAGCATGTAGAAATAGAAGAAGTAATCTGCTTCCTCTGTGCGGTACTAACAGTAATAATCAGAAAGACATCTGTGGATATGAAAAAGGATTGATATTTTTAAATTACATGTATATAGAAAAAAGATACGGAAGAACCATCAAACTAACGCTTATGTGAAGGACTAGCAATATCAGTGAGAGCACCTATTTTGAGATCAAGCAGTGCTACTGGCATTAAAATAAACACTTGTTTTTTTCCCCTTGTGCCTATTTATCCCATGCTTACAAACTATAAAAGAGATAGTCCAGCCATAGCTATTATTATTACTCATAGTACACTCAGTTTTTACACTAAGGACAACAGTTTCTTCCTGATTCATCAGCACTACCTTATATAGCAATAAAAAACCACCAACTTTGCAGAGACAAAAACTCATCTGAAGTGACATGAAATAATTGAGCAAGAAATTCAAGACACACAGTGAAGTACTTGTCTGCATTGACTACACCAGAAAAACATGTTTTATTAAAACTGACAAGCTTCTAGATTTCCCTGTATTCTCTTTTTCCACTTGCAGTTTTCCACCACCTTCCTTCCAACATTAGCTATGATTCCGCTTTTTTTTTTTCTTTCTTTCTTTCTTTTTTTTTTTTTTAAATCAGATATATCTATTAACACAATGTTTCAACATGCTCTATTTTGGGCTTAAATAACACTCTTTGTACTTCACAGCAGAACCATTCTGATTAATGTAAAGTTCTGAAGCCACAGACAGTAGACTGATAGAAGTGATTATCCTTCCTTTAGCAGCTGCTAGTCCACTTCTGGAGTACTGGGTCCAGGTATAGACTCCCCAGTATAGCTATAATGTTGATAAATTGAAGGAAGTTCAATAGAATACCACAACGATAATCAAGGCTATGGAGCACCTGCCCTCATAAGGAGAAGTTGAGGGAACTGATCTCTTTCAGTAGCCTGGAGAACAGGCAGTTTCAGGAGGACCTATTAGTAATACCCCAGTACCTAAAGAGGTTGTCAAGAAGACTGACTCATACTCTTTCCAGTAGTGCACCGTGAGAGAACATGGTCATACAATGAAACTAGAGATTCAAATTAGACATTAGGAAATTTATATGTTGTTTTTTTCACCCCCCACTGTGAGGATTAACATGCAGTGGAACAGGCTGCAGAGAAACTCTACAATAATAAGAAATCAAGAGTAATCCCATCTGACCTCACAGCTGACCCCATCTGAAGAAGGAATACGGACTAAAAATGTTCTGAAATGCCCCCTAGACTGAATCATTCTATGATTCTATCCCTTACAGAATTCTTTACTGTTTGTTTTTTAAGTTTGACCTCTAATGGATTCAATTTCTGTAGTGCCATCAGGCAGCTTTTCTTCCTGATAAAACCTTAAAACCTCTCCTTCACCAGTAGTACAAAGTTCACTCTCGTGGTATTTGGATACAAATGTGATCTGTGAAAGTGACATGGATTATTATTAGGAAGTCAGGCTATCAATCTTCCTTTTTTTAGCTGTACAAATATAGTGTTGAAAATTATCCAGGAATAATTTTCAATGTTTTGACATCTCCAAGTCCTTTTAGATGAGCGCTGTAAAGAAGAACATACGTATCAATATAGAGCTATTTAATTACGTGACAAAATTCAATGTAAACAAGTGTAAGATTATGTATGAAATCTAAACTACTCTGAAGGCAATTACAGATTATAAATCAACTGTAAATTTTCTTGAAACAAACCTTGTTGTCAGTATCAAATGAAATATTTCCGCAGTGTGGAAATACAGTTTAAAGAAACACTGGTATAGCAGGTATGTTAGGAAAAATCTTTGGAAGTAGAATTATTCTAAATCACACGCTACAGCTTAAGCTATTTTTTGGCAATTCTATCTTCCACGGCAGTTACCACAAAAAGCAAAGATAAAAAAACAATCAAAACAAAACAAAACAAAAAAACCCCTAAGATGCAAAGTTTTGAAGACCTACAGATGCCATAACATAAGAGCTATAAAAATGATTAGGATTGTAAACTAAACAAGTTTTCTGATATCTCTTAATAAATTATCTGTACAACATTAAAAAGGAGAAAACAGGTATATTACTATTTTGAAAAATGATAACAGCCACTTTACAGAATTTTTAAGAGTTATTTTAAAAGGTTGTTATACCAGCTATATTATATTTACCTGTAAACCCAGAAGGATATACAACAGCAAAGTTAGTTTTTAGTTTATTTTATATAACCTAGGATCATTTCTGTACTTTTTCTATTGAGTTAGAAAAGACAATCTTTTTATCTAAGTTTAATTTGAAATGGTTCATTGTTATACTTTCTATATTGCCTCTTAGGTAGTTTTTCTAGAATTTGTAACCAGGAGAGTAATCAGAACAGATAAGACCAGAAAAAGAAATAAAAAATTATTTTAAGAATAATTCTAGGAAAGACTGCAAACTACTACAAGGAGTTTTCTAAAGATCTTTTAATCTGAATTTGTATCTGCACTATATGGGTAATACAGTAGGAATCATATAAGATGCAATAAAACATGATCTGTTTCTGACTACAGACTTTTCTACTATGTAGCATCAATGCACTTGTCACAGACTAGAAGACAACAAGGTTATGCCACGTCATTTTATGGAGAATATTGTATAGAGTTCTGAATTCGTAATCCAAATTCTTCATTTAATAAGATTCTAAATTAAAATTTGAAGGAGATTTCAATGATGAAATTGTAGATTAAAGAAAATTATCTGAACAAGTTACATGATGTAAATTTTGAAAGGTTCTGTTTCAATTGTAAGAGCACAGAGAGCCTTTGCAGCCTCCCTTCCAAAAAGGTTCCAATAATGTCATTTCCAAAGGATTATTAGGAAATCAAACTGCTGCAGAATAAGAAAAGTCCTCACATGCAAAAATAATGAATTAAAAGGGAAGAGGGAAGACCAAACTATCCACTCTCACAATGGAGAGAGATCACTTATAGTATTACATGCAGTGAGCAATCTGGAAAATGGGAGCAGACATCAATGCTGATGGTTCTGTTATTTGGATGATGATTGTTAAGGGATAAGGACGTGTGTCAGTGAAGAACCACAGAAGAGTCTCAAGACTAAGCGACCGCATAAAAGAAAGGCAAATGACATTCTATGTACACAAATACGATGTACAAAGGAGAAAAACGATCCTAACTTCACACACAAATAATGGACTCAGAATAGACTGTTATTTCACTCAAGAGTGAAATTTCAGATTATGATATCCATAAAAATGTTGGCTCAGTGTTAATAGCCAAAGGGCAAACCAAATGTTAGGAATTTCTAGGAAGGAAATATGAAACAGAGAAGAGTATGACACTGCTTATGATGACATAAAAGATTTACTTGCATGTTTAAACTGTATTCAGCTCTGGTCACTTTGTCTCCGAAGGATGCATTAGAACTGGAAAGGATTCAGAAGAGACCAAAAGGACAGTTAAAGCAACAGGTTGGCTTCTATAATAAAAGAATGAATGTAAGCTTACACTCCTAAAATCTGGTAATGACTTCAGCTAAATCTCAGATGTCTGCAAAATCATGAATGCATAGGAAAGGGACTAACTTCTAAAGCAAGAAGTTTCACAGAGTAAGGTTCAAAAATAAATTTTAAAAAAGGATGTGGTATTTCTTTTATCACCGCTTATTGCTAAATAACATTTATGTCCCTTTTGCACACATTTCCCTTTGTCACAAAAGAAATTATAATGGGTGCATTTTTGAAGATGAAAATACGAAAACTCAGTAATGTAAAAAGATCTAAGCACAAATTTCAGCATCACACAATCTACATCAACTTTATATACACACAGATAATACAGACATTCAAGTTAAACACGTAGTATCATTTGTCATGAACATGGAGGCTTTTCCTCGACTACAGCTTAGGAAAGCAGCAATAATTATATAGCCTGAGTAAGCTATTATTGAAATACTGTTGGCATTTTACACATTGACAGACCTTGTGTTAAAAACATAAGTCATCACATGAAGCGTAATTTAAGGGATAATTATTAAGAACATCAGATTTCATTAATCAGTACACAGTCACTCTGAAATTGATTACAACAAACTTTATGTCTTCTAAGTCATTACACAAGAAGACAGAATTGAGGAATCAATATTTCAGTCTGCAATAGAAGAGAAAATGTGAAGTATGTATGCAGAGATGCAGAGTGCTATTCCACTTACATGGTACCCTTCACTCAAGAAAGAAAGCTATCATGAAGCTATCCTGCACTTTAAGGAACCTCAAGTTACATTTTAAGATATAATCTGCTTAGCATATAATGCAATTAAAGACGACTATAATTGTCAACAAAATACTAACAATTCTTTAAAGTTAGTATCAAGCAGGAAATCTTACATTAAGCGGGCATATTCACACAAAATGCAAGCGTAGAAAACATAATGCACTACCTGAAGTTAAGTAAAAGCCAATTAATATCTATAATTTATACATAAAGATAGTCTTAAATGTTTTAAGCAACCAATTGAATGATTAAGAAGTTAAATATGAACACATTCTTGAAAACAGTTATAGTAAATATTTGTGGTCTGTAAAAAAGTAAAGTAAATATTCATGACATTTTTGTTTCAGTAATATTTACAAGAAGTACACTGGCCTTGAAAGAAAATCTGAGTATCATAAAAATGTTTTCACAAAAACTAAATTGTGCAAAAGGACTGCTGATCAAAACGTCAAGTATTCAGTTCTTTTGTTCTGTTCAAAAACAGAACAAAAAATTTTCAGTTCAATTAGAGGACTTTAGATAGCATTTTCATTTTAAAGTTAAAAAACTTTATTTAAACTTTGCATGAAAATAATGGTAACAAACAAAACACAGTGTAATTCCTGTTTAAAATGCATTTTTGAGATAATTTATAATAACTCTGTAGAAACTTAGTACAGATACTACTGTTTTATGTATCTAAAACCTCAAGAGCATTTTGTTACCAGTTTCATTATCTTTACAAAACATATCTGACTAGTATTACATAATGACAAAAAAACCCAGTCCATTTTACATCAAAAATAGTTGCACGTTTTCCATCAGTTCATTTATTTTAGATTGAAATTCCTTCCGAAACGAATGAAACAGATGTGGCCAACTACTCCAAAAGTATTACGCTTTAGTCAACGTAATTATTTGCCAATTAATTTTCATACAGGCACACTTTTTCAGGTCATACTGACTCATAATCTATGGTCTTGCTACACTGATTTTCCTAGCTACCATGAAGAACCAGTAACTTCCATAATGTAAGCAAATGTACCGTTGTTAAAATTTCAACATAATAATCATCCTTAGGACATTATTTTTTATAAAATTGTTTTCTTTCTGTTTACTTTAAAAAAATCTGCTTCAATGTTTTATTATTTAGCTTTCTATAGAATGATGAAAGTAAAGAAACATTATTATCCCTTCTGCTAATTAATGAATGTTTTTTGTAAAACTTTCAGTTCACTAATATTTGAGTGAAACAACTGCAATGTTTACATTGAAAATTTTGTTATGAACCAAGATAAAGTAGCAATCAGTATTTATATATCTTAAAATGTAATTTGATTTAATGTTTTGTTTCATAAAATCATAGTATGCTACTAGAAAGAATTAATGTAGAATGTTACCATTTTTATGTATTATGTCATGTCACTACTATATGGATTGTTCTGAGTCAACTGGCATCTTCATTTCCTATTTGAATTTTTAAGGTTTCCATAAAGTAAACTCAGTGATGCTTCATTCTGGAATAAAAAAATTCCACAAGCTAAGTCCAATCTCCCTGTGCTCTGGATTTAATAGCTTTTCTTGCTCTTTATTTCTCCCAGTCCTGAAGAAGTAACATAGCTGAGAAACCATTCTAGCCTGTTTACTCTAACCAGTTTCACTTAATAAACATCACCAAATAAATCCTTATTTGAAAGTTGCAGAAATATCACTAAGACTAGCATTTGTTAAGAAAATATTTTAGTAGTAATTAATCCATATAACATATAATGAGTCTTAATTTAGTCTAAGGAATCATTTTATTTTGTTCTACATCTGAGTCTTTACAAGCACCCTTTAATTTCAGGAATGACAGGTATAAAGCCAACTAAAAAGAGCAGAGCCACTACAGAAATCCGATCAAGTCACTTCACACTGCCATCTGTCAGTTTAGTGATTCTGTAGTACTTTAATAGACAAATATTATGAAGTGGGGTGAACAAATACATTAGAAAGGGAGAACAGCTCTTTCAGTTCAACTATGATTGTCATTTAAACACATATGATTAGTATCTTATACTGCACTGTACCAGGCATATTATTAGAAAAGTTCTTAAGAAGTCAGCAAGGTACTGTATAAAAGTATACTATTCCCTTTAAGAAATTTCCATCTGTACCTTCTTTCAACAAAGAACTCTATATAGCACATCTATTCACTAAGAGCAACAAGTGGACAATGCCAAGACAGACACATTACTTAACACATATTAAAAACACATCCTCTAATGTTGAGGTCTATTTGATGTTCAAGAAGAGTTTTTAATACTTAAGCAGGCACTGAAAGAAAAAAAGGCAAGAAAAAATGCAACTCTACACAATCCTTTGGTAAATTTCAAATTCAAGAATAAATGATTGAATTGCAGGGTTTATAACATTTTAAATCAGAGTTCAGCTAAAGTTACTTGAATCTCACTCTTTAGAATGGCCCCATTCTTTCATTGCAATCTACAGTAATGTGATACACACAGGACAGTTTATTTTTAAATGCAGCCTGCAATTTAGTCCAATACTTATACATATTCATTAAGTCTGATCAATCTAATCAAAGATGTCCTTGAAAGTATTCTCAAGGAAGACATTAAATCAGCATAAAATAACTATTTTAAGTTGCACAGTGGAAGGAAAAAAAAGGTTACCACACACTGACACAATTCCTTCAACACAATGAAAACTTAATATATTTCTAGAAATGCATTTTAAGTACTATAACCTTGCAAACTAATAATAGTGTACAAAAAAATAAAGGAGAAAATATTAGCATTTACCTAATATTCAGGTACAGATGCATTCTGCACAAAAACTGAAGTGTTTTACTTCTGAGACTTACAAATATCTTAACATATGACTAACTAACACACTAGCATTAGACTAATGTGCTAAACATAAAACTAACCAACTAAAATACTTGAACATGAGAACTTTTATCAGTTACAGAGAACATTTTACCTCATTTATGCTGAAGAATCATTTTCCCAGTTTTATTACATAGCACTTTTTAACACACAAGACTTAAAATAAGTTTACATAACACAGCTTTCTGAAGAGTTGCTGAGTTCTTGTATGTGATCAATATCTTAATAAGAAAAAAAATATTTAAATATAATGTGTTTTTCACTTACATACAATATAATAAGATATTTAAAGTACATAGATCAAAGAACACTTATAACTGAATCCTCCACACATTCTCTTTGCACTGACAATTTCATCCCTTAGTTTTACTGCTAAGTTTATTTTATCTTAATTTTGACCACATAATTAGCTGCTCAAATTCATATTAGGATTCTTCTTCCCTCTTCTTTCCCACTTTCTGAACAATTGAGAATCATAGCACCACATACTCATGGAAACACACTTTTCTACACTCCAACATAAGATTTTTAGAACTACAGTAGGAAAGAATGTTCAGAAAAAAACCACTTACATACACTTAATGAAAACCTATCCAGGTATTTGGACTCCAGTGGAGCTAGAATCAGTGATTGTTGTGGGTCCCTTCCAACTCAGGATATGTTATCAATCTATGATTTCCATTTCATTGTGCTCTCATTTTACTCTATGACATTGGGAAAGTGGTATCAACTCACAATTCATAATGTACAGTATCTGTCCAGCTACAATCTCTGGTGTTTACAACTTGGGACAATTAGAAGTATTAACAAATGCTGCAAGTTAAACACTAAAATTCTAAGAAAAGGAGGTAAGGTATAGAAAATTACGATAACTAGAAACAACATTTTACATTTTACAAGATAAACACTTATAAAGTAATGAAACTAAAGTGGTCTGATCAGAAATAAAAGAACTTAGTCCAATGACTTTGGAAGTATAGAACTTTTGAAATATATAAAAATTAAGAGCCTAGATATGTCTCTGGTTACCTGCAAAGGAAAACAAGCATTTGAAGGTTTTACAAAGTTTAGATGCATGTAATCTAGAATCTTACAGGGTATCCAATTTGGTACCCAAATTACTAGTCTTGAAAATGAAGAGTAGGTTATCCACAGTAACCAAAATCAAAAAGGAAGTGTCTGGAAAGAAAACCGAGATCACCTTTAAACCAAATCATTAAATTTCCAAGCAGAGCATATATGTAAGATGAGCACAGTCAAGACAAGACGTCCTAAGAATTGGGGACAAGAAAAGTAGATGTGTGAGTCTGCACAACAAAACAAAATAAAACACAATATTGATCAAATCCATGTGCAAGATAACTGGTATCAAGAAAATGAAGAATTTTAGGAAGTAAATGTCTGGCACACAGACTAAAATGAGATGATGGCAGGCAATCTACCAAATAATGTAAGATGAGCTATTTAAAGATAAAGTTACAAATGGTTAACAGTTTCTTGCATTCCACCATGACTACAGAGCCTTACACCAATTAACTGAAATGAATCAGTTGTGTGTACGTAGATCAGAAAGCAGAACTGGGAGAGAACAAGGGCAAGAAACAGTGGAGTCATACAGTTTTAACAAGAGGAAATTGCTAACTAATAGATCAACAGCTGAAATGAATAAGCTTCAAAGAAGAGGAACAGACGAAGTTAATATTGCCATACAGTAGGCACTTGAGTGTACAGGACTGCTTCATACAAAATGCATTAAAAATGCTGAAGAAAACAGTCATCATTTCCCAAGTAATAATTTTTTTAGCAAAAATTTTTATTTTGCAAATAGAAGAAATAAATGCAGCAACATCTTCCATTTGACATCACATGTATGAATTGACAGGGTTCATCACATGGTCATAGTTTTTTCATGCTCATCTTAATTTCTGAATCATCTACAAATGACACCTATCTGAAGAAAAAAACAGCAGGATAAAACAGTACATTAAGTGAAGGTTATTCTTCGAACTATGTAAGCATTATTCTAAATCTGTGATGGTAATCTAGTCTTAATGTTTCATATTTTGGTACTTTTTACAGAATTACATTGCTATTATACCTCAAATATATATGTTTTGATAGACACTGCTGACTTCAAATTATCTTTTCTGTAAGGAAAAAAAACAATCTTTCAGGCTCTTATCTGAATAGCCTCATGCCCCCAACCCCCAATTTTCACACAGACATAATTTTTCTATTCCCCTCTAATCAAGTGGTTTATTTGATACTTCCATTGTTGTCAGAAACATTCACTGGAGTGGAAAACTTACTTTTGTTTGGGGAATTTCAAATTAAACAGTGTAACACTGTTTAAAAAACAAACAAACAAAAAAAAAACAACAACACCCAAAACTTATGAGAAAGTGGGAAAAATAATTATTACTAAATCCACAAGCCCTCGCAAAAGAGTATGACAAAATATGTAGTACTACAAATTCTCACACTAACCAGATGTGCTTTGTTAACACTAATGAAAGCCTATTTTATCCGCTAATTTTAATGTGGTTGTTGATACAAACGAAAGTGGCATAAAATGAAGAAATTAGATTTCAAAACTTTGAAAAACAGAATAAGAATGATGTAATATTAGAAGGAATTTCTCACAAGAATCCTGTGCTGAATTAGAGCAACTTTCCACCGATATGCCATTTCCTTCCTGTGCCACTCCATACTCCCTGAAAATATATAAAACGGAATGTGTTTTACAGTAGATGGAGTCATCTGTTCAATCACTTTCTAGGCTTTAAGATTCCTTAAAAGCATACAAAAAAAAACCTTGCTTCACATTTTTTTTTTAATTTTTTTTTAATTTTTTTTTTGTTGTTTGTTTGTTTTGTTTTTATTGTTCTTTGTAGGAAGCATTACCGTAATTGGTACAGCACTGCACACAAACTTGGTGCTACCACAGTATGTCCAGTGGTTGTCCTGGAACAATTTTTTGCAGGTGCCTCTTCAGTGCCTCTTTCAGACACATTATGGTAAAGAACCATTCTCAAACTAGGAAACACCTTTTTAAAATGGGTTATTGTTCATTTCAGAAAGTTGTTCAAGTAAAACCCTAGGAAAAGGCTAGCATAGAGAGTGCCTGCTCTTTGTTGGACAGTATTCCAGGAAGCAACCTGCAAGAAACTCCAAAATATCTTCTCCTTACTCATATTAAAAAAAATAAATAAAAAAAAATTTCCACAGAACATCCAGGAATGACTGACAGAAAATGTGCTTCAAAAATAGAACTAAGGCCCAAATTCAACATTTTAGTACTTTTGCGTACCAATTTGGACTACAGAGACTTTAAGTATCAGTACCTTTACAGGATGGGAATTACAGCTGCCTGCCGCACTCTCCTTCCAAGCAGTATCAGCCAAAGCTCACATTTCCAGTCTGTGATATCTGGTAAAAAATTGAATGGAAGGCCATGTCACTGCTCTGAAGATTTCTGAAACTGAAGTGTCTGTTTTCTTTTTTTTTCTCTCTTTTTTTTTTTTGTCTATGTAAGGACTACAAGATCTCATACACTCTCTTCTCTCACAAATAAATCAGTTTTGAACTAGTTCTCAAGTTGTAAAAGAAGTTTTTTTTCTAGAATGTATGGAGTCCGTTTTCTGCAGCACATTTTGAAAACCAGACAGTATCAGAAAAACAATGCTGTACTCAGTTCTCAAAAAAAAAAAAAAAAAAAAAAAAAAAAAAAAAAAGAAAGAAAGAAAAGGCCATCTTTTTTTAAAATACGTACAACTCTTGGTAAAGAAAAATTGAGAATCTTAAACTTACACTGGACTTGAACTATGCGACCACCACTAAAGCCTTTGGTTTACTAATCTTACTAACTGCTTATCTACTATAAAGGTGATGTAAAGGATTAATGTATTAAGGGAAACAAAGCGAAATAAAAACAATAGTTGAGATAGCTGCCATGGAAAGACTTAAAGGTAAAATTGGATTCTATAGTCCCATCAAAGTGGAAGTGCAAAAAGAAGTATTCCTAATGAAAGTGGAAACAAATTACTGCACATTTTAGAATGGTATCTGTAATCTTGAATTGTATGTTATAACTAAAAACTACAGTTATCCTAAAGCTACATTTATTCATAAAGCTTTATCTGCATGCTTGGAAACCTTTGCTTTGGCAGCAGGGCTTTTGATTATAGTTTCTTTCTTTTATTATGCAGGAACAGAATAAAATAATTCTTAATTCTAACAGAAATTTGCAGTAAGTAAATTACTGAGTTTTCTTGTTTGGAAGTTAAGCTTTCAGTTTAATGGAGGAAAGCTGTATATACTAACGATTACAATGCAAACAAATAAATGCTTAAAGGGGGCAATATATGAGCTAGAGAGTATTGACATCAAGAATTTTCCTCCTAGAACTACTTTCAACTCAACCAGATATGAATAAAAGCACAGGCTGCATTTTAGAGTTAACATATCTGAATAACTTCCATGAAGACAATACAAGATGAACTACACAGCAGAAATTAAACAGTCACAATTTTTATTATTATTATTTTTTTTACACATTTATGTGTATATTTGTCCATTCTATAAATCTTTCCACAAATGAAATCAGTAGCTGTATCAGATGCGTATTCAAATTTCTAAACTTGGAAAGACATGGCAACTGTCCAAGCGTTCAATTTATACGAAGATGTTACTGCAGTAACAGCAATTTAAATTGAGCAAGTCAGGAGGCCAAGAAAATATTCAGAAAACTCGTAATAGTTCTTACATCAAGAAAACTGATAGAAAAAGATGCAGACTTATTTATTTTTAGAAAAGTTCTCGGGTAAATCAAACATTTAAAAGAACAGCACAAATTCAATACGCTGGGGATTTATTCACTTCCAGCAACAGCTTCTGGACAGTTCCATTTCTGAAAGCAAAGACAAAAACCTTCTCAAAAGTTTCCAATCAAATGCACTTTTCTTCTTCTTCTTCAGTGAATTAGTCCACATAAAATAATTTAAGTCAGGTACAAGCACATGAGTGTATGCGTTTGTTAGTTCTACAAATTCAGTAAATCAGTGGAAAGTTTGCCTTTCTATTTTTGTTGTGGGAAAGGTTTGTTTTCTTGTCATTGTGCCCATAAGATCCACAGCTGGCTTCACCTATTACATTAGCTTAGGTCCTATAAACCCAGTAGTGAAGCTTAATGTAGGAAACCTTATATCTAGGTTCTTTTCTTAAGAATGTTTTAAAAGTATTTCTTCATCTTCTCATGCAGATTTATCTTCCAATTTAAGCAAGCTAAAGGAACTTATGGAAATTGATGTCCAGTTACCATGTCTGGTTTTATATTTTGGCACTGCATGGCTCTGCATCTAACGCCAAAAACATCATAATTTAAAGATGTACTAAGAAGTACAAACCTCCAATTTAAGGGTTTATTGTGAAGCTCGATTATAGTTTGTAAAGATAGATTGATTTTCTAGTGTCAATTATTAATTAAATGTATACATCAAACCACTATGTTAAAATGGTTACTTACAATAATATATTTAAGATTCTGAAAAGAAATTAGTTTTTACAGTTAAACCTATTTCATATCCCCTTCAGTACGGTTGTTCTGAAGAAATGTGATGGCAAAAGAATCCAGGAAAGAAAACAGTATATGTACAGGGTTGCAACATTTTTCTCATGTTTGTTCGATACTAAAATAGATACACTTTGAAGTGAAAGTACACCGATCTTTCAGTAAACCAAATAAACATTTTAAAAAAGAATACAAATGCCATACAACAGCTACTCCATTTATAAGAGAGGAATTAAGTCATTTGGATATGCTTGTAATTATTTCCAATAAAATTAACTGGAAATTACAAGATAGGATGTCCTTTATCAGTTATGTATCCTGCACCCTATCATACTTTCAGAGCATGAGATACTTTATTATGTCATGGCACAGATAAGGAACCTAAGATATTTAAAATAATGGAAGTAACTTCATTTTTCCATAAAAAGTATGGCTTTGAAGAAGTAAATAGTTCATTATTTTTGTAATTGGCATCAGGTATTTGAGAACAGATGACTGACCATCATTTAGTAATATTTACCTAAAATGAAAGAAAGTATTTGAAGAGTAGCAAAGACGCAGTCTTCTCATTATGTCACTCCTAAATTTTTCATTTTAAGGAAGGCTTTGCAATTGTTTCAACTCCAGCACATAGTATTTAGGAAAAAAGTATGCACGCTTACAGAAGTTCTACTTCTATATAAAGGTCAATATTTACACTGATAATTTTAATTTAATGGTTTTTCATTTTGTCTTAAACTTTGAAATTTACAGTAATAATCCAATATATCTGGAAAAAAAAAATAACTAAGGCAAAAGAAAAACATACTGTCCATGAAGAAGGAAGTACCACATCAAGAGCATGAAAAGAAAAAGCAGAAGGCAATGTAACACATCTACACTGTGGTTTTTTGTCGGTTGTTTGTTTATTTTTTAATGTAAATACTTAGAACCACAAAGTAACAGTTAATTAACTGATCAAAATGGAATTGGCAGCATATACTGCTGAAGTACTATTTCTGAAATAATGTTTCGTATTTCAGCTGTTATTTTACTACATTAATGATTTTACAATCAAAGCAATTCCTCAGAGAGAGACAGCTTTACTGAAATTTATTAAAGAAGAGATTGCAAACATTCATAGCCATGCAGCAGTGGTAACTCAAGTGCACCTATTTATTTTTTTTTTCTAAGTACAGTTCAGTACAAGACAGGTATATTTTATGCTGACTTTCTTCTCAAAGTAGCTTTATTTTATTAACAAGAAAGGACACTTGTGCAGTATTTCCTGCTTAACTACTAAAATTGAAACAAAAATTGCTTAATTGCTAAATTCAATCATCCAGATAGTACAATTAACTATAGCTACATTAGACAGTTTTGTTAACAGCTTTAAAGAGCAAAAGCTTGCAGAGTAAATGTAAGTTTTGAAACAACTGCCAGTTGTTTAAAAAGAAAAAAAAAAAGTTATTAAAAAAAAAAAACAACTAGCCTGTTCTTCCAGAATCTAAGACATATACAGCATGTTCAACTGTAATCCGCCTGAGATAACAGACCCTACTGACTTGACAATAATTTATGTACAACTCTAGTTTTATCTTACCACTCTAGTCTAACAAGACATTCCCACCAATATACAGCACGATGTGTAACTAGGCATATCAAACTGTTGCAAAAATGTGCTTTTATAGACATTAATAATAACGTATGCTTTAGTACTACATTGTACTCAGGTCTTCTTTACCATGCAAGAAATACATGTGATTATGTATTTTTAAGACATTTTTTTCACCATGTCATTTATTGAAGATATCTGGAGGACTGCAAACACTAACACCCTTACTCTCCTCTATAAAAATACATTCTAGATACCAACAAGTGAGACATCGAACTGAAGATAAACTACAACAAAAAACTGTTTTTTTTGTTCTACTACAACAGTTGCTTTTTAAAGTGTGAAGGGCTTGTGTTTGAGTAAAAGCTATTCCAGAAACAAAATCAAGAAATTCTCTGCATCCATTAAGAACATATTATACACTACCTAAGACTGAACTTTGCAACATTTGTATATTTATTTGTTGCTAGACCACAAAGCTTCCATCCACTGTTTTGGAACGCAAGGAAACCACACTTCATCGTATATTTCACAGAGAAAGTGCAAGCATGCACAATCATAGAATCACAGACTGGTTTGGGTTATAAGGGACCTTTAAGATCC
This sequence comes from Alectoris magna, assembly GCA_030625065.1. NCBI lineage: Eukaryota > Metazoa > Chordata > Aves > Galliformes > Phasianidae > Alectoris > Alectoris magna. The sequence goes on along the minus strand of CM060565.1, from coordinate 27,443,897 downwards.
TCTAGTTCCAAGCACCCTGCTATAGGCAGGGACATCTTCCTCTACACCAGGTTGCTCAAAGCCCTGTCCAGCCTGACCTTGAAGGCTTTCAGGGCATCCACAACCTCTCTGGGCAATCTGTTCCAGTGTGTCACCACCCTCACAGTAAAGAATTCCTCCCTGATATCTAGTCTAAATCTACCTTCTTCCTGTTTAAAACCATCTCCCCTTGTTCAGTCACTACATGCCCCTCTAAGAAGTCCCTTTCCAGCTTTCCTATAGGCATCCTTCAGGTACTGGCAGGCCACTAAAAGGTTTTCCCCAAGCTTCTCTTCTCCAGGCTGAAGAGCCCCTGCTCTCTCAGCCTGTCCTCATAGGAGAGATGCTCCAGCCCTCTGACCATCTTTGTAATGCAGATTGAAGTTGGACAATAAATCAAAACATAACTGAGACAGATGCAACTACAATGAAAATAGGGATGCCACCCAGCCACAAATCCAGGTGCATTAGCTGGCTGGCACCAGTAAGAGCTTTAAAGCCTCAGTAATAAATCCTTGGTTATGTCAGAACCAGATAGCAGATAAGAAACCATCTGCGTTTGGTAGCACGTAAAATTATTACAAACACACTAGTTCTCATCAAACACTAGGAAACCATATTTCCACATTTACCTTACTCCAGGCTGAGTGACCACTGGATTTTTTCAAACATATTCAAGTAAGCAAAATTTGAAGGAATAGGTTCATTTCAAGAACACTTTTAAATAGACCCAGTGCATAAGATAAAATAAAGTATGGCAAATAATGCAATTAACATGAATATGTACGAACTACAAGCATATAAATACTGATAAAATTAAAAATATCACAGAATGCCAGGGATTGGAAGGAACCTTGAAGGATCATCTAGTCCATTTCCCCTGCTGGACCAGAAACACCTAGATTAAGTCACATGGGAACATGTTCAGGAATGTTCTGAACGTCTCCAGAGGAGATCCCACAATCTCTCTGAGTAGTCCGTTCCAGTGTTCTGTAAGCCTTACTGTGAAGAAGTTTTTTCTCATACTTATGTGGAACCTCCTATGTTCCAACTTGCACTCTTAGCCCCTTGTCCTATCATTGGATGTCACTAAGAAGAGCCTGGCTACATCCTTCTGACACTCACCCTTTACATACTTATAACCATTAATGAGATCACCCCTCAGTTTCCTCCAGGCTAAACAGACCCAGCTCCCTCAGCCTTTCCTCTTAAGGGAGATGCTGCACTCCCTTACCCATCTTTGTGGCCCTGTGCTGGACTCTCTCAATATGCTGTTTAACCAAAATGTAAACTGGCGGTATCAGATTTTTGTGTTACATATTGCTCAGCATAGGATAACTTAAGCTTTGGGTATTTTTATTTACAAGCTTTCGGAAAATATATCATACTTGAAACAGAAGGCTTGGAGAGTTCTTGCACTTCCATTATAGCCTATTAGCCACAGGAAATAAGGAGAAACTATCAACCTCTGACCACTGTAAACTAGTCCAATATTCTGTTATACAGCAAACTTGGACCACCACTAATCTATTACTAGTAGTTAAGAAATGATCTGGTGAGAAAATTTTGTTGCAATTCAGGTTGAAATAGATCATCCTAACACTTTGCAAACTTAATTATATACTATTAAATACGTTATCTAAAATACTCTATCTAAACTGAAAAGCAGTTTTTAATTGGTATGCCTTGATTTTAGATAACTTTCCAACTACCAAAATTTCATATTCAAGAACTACATCCAACATCTCGAAAGCTAAACTACCAAATAACCATTTGCTTATTTTAGACTGATCACTCACACAGACACTTTTTGAACTAGATTCAAGGACACTATTAAAGTAGATTGCGGAACATTAGAACACCATTAAACATTGATACCTGTCAAGAAAAGTATGGCGTTCTTCCTGTGTCAACACTACAAAGCACAAGTAATGTGAAAGAATGAATCACAGATGGGCAGCTAATTGTATCTAGCGATGACCACTGCGATCTTGTTACAGAAGCTATTAAAGGAAACTAGAATTGAAAATTAAATACAATATTACAACCCTCTGAAGGACAACCTTGTCAATATGAGTTAATTCAGGAAATAAAAACATTTCTCTTTGAATCTTTTCATTTGTAACCAGCAATACCTGATTTTAATGTTCTATGCAAAAAATACATCTGTAAAGCAGATTTATTCAACACTGAACTAATTTATGAGGAAACTATAATACTAAATTTTAACCATACAAGTTTTTGAAGGCACAGATATTTTATTAGTTGACATAATTCCGGTGTATAAAAGACAGAGATGCTTTAAGATATCAATAGTTAGCGTGCTAGGATGTCTTACAACCAAAACTAATATTTTGCTTATGGTACATTCTGTTCTTTATGGAAACTGAAATTGTACATAAAACCTTTCCTCCATCAACTATGTAACATGTAACATATAGGCACCATTAGAAATGTGAACGTACACTGTGAAGAAGCTTTTATCAGGCCTATTGACGAACAGGATATTGAAGTTCGTATGCCACTAGGTTTGAGATAATTCTTTCTCAGATTGTTCTGGAGACACACATTAACCAGTTGTCCTACAAAAATATGGCCAAATACTATGCTACCTAGCTATCCAGTATTTCCACACATCTACAGTGTTTCACCCTTAAAATACAAACACAAGAGTACTTCCAAAACAAGACAGAATTGGAAGCTCTCAAGATGACACGGTTTAATTAGATGAAACATATTCTCTGCTCAAAAAAAAAAGAATAATCAATTTTTGTAAATTGAATGTAAAACTGCACTGCAAGTAATAAATCTCTGGACTGAAAAAGATGAAAACTTTTATTCAGGAGCAAATGAAATTCCATCTCTAAGTTCACATCAGCCCTACACAGATTGCTAAAAAAAAATAAAAAATAAAAAAAATCACATTTGATCATTACAATTCGCAAAATCTAGGCAGAAGTCCATTGGTTAATCAGTAGAAAATGCAATTTTTCACAAATGCAAGCGTGTTATCCTGATGAGACAACTCCCTACGCTGATTTTACACCATACACAGAGTCAAATTCAAGGTTATCAGCCTAGCATCCAGCACTGCAGAGAGAATTTCAAGCTATTTATCTCTTAGCAGTATTATTTCCAACAAGTAGCTGACTAAGTGTGGGAAACAAACTGAAACCTTATCAAACAAAACAGATTTCACTCACAACATATCAGAGACTCAGTATTAAAATGAAACAGACTGGACACAGAACAACTATTTTCATATAGTCATATTCTGATGGAAAGAAACAGAAGAAAGCTTAAGTATTTGGTTTTGTTTTTCTTCCTATAATTGAGCAAAAGGCACACAGTAACTCCACAGAGAAGAGCTGCAATATTGATCACCAAATCAGTTGCTTATAAACAAAAGGCAAACCAGTCACAAAACTTCAGTGTTCATTTGTGCAATACAGCTCATTTTATTAAGATGATCCTCAGATTACACCAATAAACAATTACGTATCCAGTCACATTCATATAGCATTAGATGACTGCAGAAAGAATCAAGGCAAACAACAAAAATCACAGAGTAGAAAGTAGAAGCATTCCAACAGTACAGAGAATTCTGGTGGAGTGGAACAAGTGTAATCTAATAGCTTAGCCTAGATAGTAATAGGTTTGCAATTTTAAAATCAAGTCTCAAAAATTCTACCTACCCATGTTTCACTGCCCTGTCTCAACACCCAGCATCATTTCTTTGCTATGTTTCTGTGTAAGAGAAGGTTATTCCAACTGACATCTGCATTTCTGTAAATACTGCTGCAAACACTGAGGTAATCTAACTCAAAATGCATGATAACTCCTAAAACATGATAGGCACCTAAGGCCTAAAATGTTCCCTAAAAGCCAAAAATGTTGAACAGGAAAATGATCTGAAGAGACAAAAATGCTAACATTAAAATCATCAGTTAACTTTCCCCAAAAAGAGAAATATCGCGTATATTAACTAGACTTTTAGTACATTTCACTACAGCAGCTAGCAACACATCCATTAGTATACTGCTATTAAGTCTAAATGAATTCTCAATAATTATCACTGGCCAAGCCAAAGTGACATATAAATTCAACATTCCAAAAACTTAATTCACCAAAGCAGGATGAGTCAGATAGGTAAGTTAGGATGCTTTCAGACCTCTTTAACTACTCCAAAGTACTTGAGCATAAATCTATTCAGTATTTGCAGGGTAAAATATGGAAATATTGCCACAGTAAAGTTTAACTTTATTCTGAAATACAACTTAAAAATGGATCCATTATTAAGAAATAGATGAAATTTTGATGCTGTAAGTTTTTATCAATTGCAGTCACAGAGATATAAAATTTACACTGAATGGATTCAGAAGTTAAGCTTTTGAGTTTTATGAATTTAATTTCTCAGAAGAATCCTCCAGCTTTGATTCATTCTTGGAGCTTATTCTCTCTTGAAGCCAACCAAAGAAACATCATTTTTAAATAACATAATAAAAAGAGATAAATCTAAGTTTAAAAGTACCAATAATTACAGACAAAAGGTTTCTTCACATAATATTCCATGTCTAATCCAAAACAAATATAGTTCCCATTACAGATTTTGCAAACCCGTAATTTTGGTAAGTGGAACAACAGAGAAGAGACAGGATACTTGTTGCTCCCCTCTGCCATATACTTAGTGATTCAGATTATAAACCCTGTTTTGCTTCTCCTTAGGCAAACGAAAAAAACACAAGCCACTGCAATGATCCTGCAAGGTGCTTACACAATTCAGACCTTGTATTCAAGGGCATTTTTTTTTTTTTTTTTTTACCCCTACTAGGAGAAAAACATTCTTGACATAAAATCATATACTACTACTCAGTGAAATCATCTTATTTTCATTTGGGGCTTGGAAAGATCAAAGGAAGATGGAAAAATGAGACAGAAATGAGACTGTCCGTAAGCATATTTTTCTATGATTATTACCTGCTGATCACGTGAACACGGGGGAGTGGTCAACCACAGTTACCGTACTGTTACAGAACTTGCACTTGTTGAAAAGCACATCTTCCTTAACAGCTTGAAGTTATCAGAATGAAAGAGCATTTTAATACTGGATACAGCCATCCCTATAGATACTGCTAGCCTTAAACTTTGTTGGAAAGTACTCTGACCTTTCCACCAAGCAGAACAGAACTGATAATTAAATCTATGTACCAATACTGTATCAGCTTATACAGTGAAAGCCAGGACTCTGAGAAGAAACTAAGCCACTAGAGTTCTGTATGTCATAAAAGTAATGAATTCATGTACCTGCCTACCTCCCTTTGCAAAACTGTCTTTTTTTTTTTTTTTTGATTCCAAGGAAGCTCTGATATGAACAGAGAATTTAAACATTTAAAATAGAAAGATACAGAAATATAAATGTAAAAGAAACATGAGAGATTCTGTATTAATGGAAACATACACGTATTAAACACTACAGATCGATTACTGACATTTCTTCTTGTTATCTTACAAACTTTAGTTCAATTTCATAACTACAAATCTTGTTCAGCAACTCCTCAGGTCAAGTAGGGTACTGAAACACTTTAACCCCATACTTGCCCCTAACTTTGGAAAGTTCTTAAATGAAATTAAATAATCTACATAGAAAATACGGACTGGTTTGTAAAGAAATGCAGACAAGCAGCTGTGGAGGGAAGAGGCATGGAAAAGAGGGCTGCTCTATGCAGTCATCAGCATCTTCTTCCTCTCCCTTGAGAGATGTTCAGAAATTATATTGCAAAGGTCCACTATAAGTTCTGCTGTATCTGAGACCCTCATCACCTAGGCTAGGAGGAAGTGTTTATCTTCCTGGGAGTAGAAAGGCCCTACAGAGGGATCTGGACAGGCTGGATTGCTGGACAGAGGCCAGCGGGATCAAGTTCAAACAAGATTAAGTGCTGGGTCCTGCATGTTGTCTACAACAACCCCATCAGCACTACAAGCTTGGGACAGAATGGTTGAAAGACAAGACTGTGTGGAAGAAATGGACCTGGGGGAGTTGGTCAATGCTTGGCTAAACATAAGCCAGCAGTGTGTCCAAGAGGGCCAATGGCATCCTGGCTTGTATCAGAAATAGTGCTGCCAGCAGGAGCAAGGAAGTGATGGTCCCCATGTACTCAGTTCTGGTGAGGCTGCACCTTGAGCACTGTGTTGTTTTGGGCCCCCCACTATAAGAAAGACATTGAGGCCCCAGAGTGTGTCCAGGACAAGAGCAACAAAGCTGATGAAGAATCTGGAGCACAAGTCTTATGAGAAGCGGCCGAGGGAAATGGGATTGTCTAGTCTGGTGAAGAGGAGGGTCAGGGGGACCTTATAGCTCTCTACAACTACCTAAAAGGAGGTTGCGGTGAGGTGAGGGTCAGCCTCTTCTCCCATATAACTAGCAACTGGACTAAAGGGCATGGCCTCAAGTTCTGCCAGGGGAGGTTCAGGCTGGATATATGGAAAAATTTCTCTGAAAGAGTGGTCAGGCTCTGGAGCAGGCTGTCCAGGCAGATGGTGAAGACACTGTCCCCTGGAAGTGTTCAAGAAACATTTATATGCTGTACATAAAGGACATGGTTTGTGGGGAAATACTGGTGATAGGTGGACAGCTGGACTAGATAATCTTGGTGATTCTATGATTCTATCCATCAAACACCTAATAAAACAGTAAGACTTACTGAATATAATTAGCAATAGACTAAAAACATAACATTCTCATTGCCAGAAGGACTTTTCTAAGCAGTTTAACAGTTCAGTAGTTCTGAAAGTCTCCACTGGGACCTTCTTAATGGCTGTACACCTACAGTCCATTCACCTTATAAATATGTAGCATCTGCTGCAAAATGTCAGAATTTTTAACCTAAATTTTCAAATCATGAGACTACAATATAGCAACAGGACATTGCCATCTAAGGCTGCTAGCTTGGATACAGCTTATTCTGCAAAACTGATGTTGTTCAGACTACAGCTACAAGCATATATCAAGATCTTTTAAGTGTTAACACTCACTGCTTTGCTTTTTTAAGCCAGTTTTGGATTGGAAACACTCATGCAAGAGCTGCATCCTCACAGCCAACGAAAATTATCTGTTATAGCATTATTAACAAATAAGGTACTGTTTTTGTGATTACGGAAGACTAGTTTTAGTAGCATTATGGGATGATGTTTTAAAGTCAACAAACTGGGTTCAAAATTACACATAAAAACACATTAGGTAATGTTTCTTGTAAAAACAGTGAACAGACAAATTTTTAGACCACAAAGCAACTTTTTATGAAAAATATATAGAATTTAATGACTCTTGATCTCTTTTCATATATAAATGTATCATTAAAAAAGAAAACAAGGCTAGAATTTTACTTCTACGCTCAACTTGAGCACTGCTACATATATGAATGCACATTGCTTGTTTTAGTTTTGAAAACTTACTTAAACATTTAAGAAATGAGCGAAGGTAAGTTCATAAAATGAAATATGTTCAGAAATACGTTCACAAAACGAGCGATTACAACACTAAAGTACTCTGTATTAAATGAAAGATATGAAAGTACTTGCTCAATCTAGTTAACTCTAAATTAAAATCGCATCCTGTCCAGTGCATGCATGCATGAGAGAACACAAGCAAGAGAGCATGTGCTCATGTAGCCTAGAGAGCCGCTTACTGAAAATATTCCGCAAGTTAGATAAACATAAAATTATTTTACGAACAAAAATGGAAAGTGAAAAATTCTAAATACAGCATGCTATCACTTAACACACAATTTTATATTAATACCCTGTGAAACCAAACAAAAATATCAGCAAATGCATGATTATTTCTCAGACTTTGTGTAAGCATTTCTGTTCATGTTGATCTCAGAGAAAACATGGGATCTAAACAGTGCCATACACAAAATCCAAAATATAACTTTGAAGCAAAGACCAGCAAATAGGCCCAAGACACAGAGTTTTCAAATACAGAGGATTTCTTCTGATTTGTAACTTATTTCTAGAAGTCATCGACAAAATACTACAAAGTTCCTCTATGCTATGTTGCCTCCACAACAGCAGGCTCACAAAGACCTAATTTTGTTTGGTCAACTTTTAAAAAATGAGGAGGAGGTAATGGAACAGATTACTGTTGTTGTTCCTATTGTTTAATATACAAATATCTTACTATAAAAAAAAAAAAACAAAAAAAAAAAAACGCTCAACAAATTGATTCATGTTGGGCTTTGAACAAAAGGACCAGCATTTCAAGGTAACAACCTCAGAGCATCAACATAAAAGCAGCCATGGCTTTAAATAATGTTGCAGTCCATAACCCATGCATTTGAAAAATAAAATAGTGCCACGAAAACATGTGAAATATTCTCATTAGTCAAACAGGAATGTGTTAAAAATGCAGATGTGCAAAACTGGTTATTATTAATGAAAAAAAAAAGCATTAGTCAGATAAAAATATGGAAAATTTGAAATCATGCATCTTACAAAACAAGGTGTGCTAAATTATGCTAAAATATTTCAAATGGCACTTATGTGCAAAACGAATTTAAACAAAACTAACACCAAATACATGTAATATTAAAAAAAATTAAATATTTACTTATAACTTCAGGCCTTTCTCATAGAGAAGAAAACAAGAATTTCCTTAAGTGAGTGATTCCATTGTAAAGAACCCCATAAATCAGTAAGATGATTGATTTTTCATCGTAATTCCTTTTGCTCCCTTGCTAATATTCCAACATTAAAAGACTTTATGAAAGAAGGTACAATGGAAAATAAAAAATGTCAGTGCCTGAAACTCTTGTCATTTAAGGCCCTTTTTCACAATGTCTTACAAATTACCGTAAATTAACCTCTGTTCTTAGATCTGCTGAATAGTGATCAGAAATGAGCTAAAAATAAGTCTTAAAAAGTTTTAAAAAGTAGGGTTGCCAGTTCTTTCATGGTCCCAGAAAACGAAGAGGAAGTTGGCAGGATCAGCTCAGCTCCACTGTGCTCCTGAAAAATATAAAATAGCAGTCTCCACTGGATCATTGGGTCCATGGCACACTTGTACTACTTATGAAAAAGATTCTGGTGATGACTGTAATGGTGCTTTAACACGGAATAAGATACATTTGTCCGTAGGTGCAAACTTCACATCTGAAGTTTTAATGCTGTAAGCACACAGTACTGAGGGCAAAAGCATACTAAGATCTCACCTTTGATTAGTATTATTACACAGAAGAAAAATTGAAATGAATATTAATAGAATTAAAAAGTAAAGACTGCATATATCTGATTTATTCCTTTTCTTCTTTACCGAAACCGACAATTTAAGTTGATATCTCACATACACACTCGCAAGATCTAATTTAAACTATGGCTGAGATGCTCCAAAAGATTAATAAAAGCTAAAAATGCAATCAGTAGATTTATTCTTTTGGCAGAAACAAATATAAGCTTAATAAAAAATATAAAGCTCTGGCATCTTTTTATTAGTAATTGGATGTGTTAACTAAACCAGGACTTTCAAAACATCTGAGGAAAATTTGGTGGTTACATCTCTAGAAGTTCTGCTGGAAAAGCTTTCTGGAATCTAACGGCAACTGTACCTGTTACATATGTTAAAAGAATTTGTCAAACCAGTTGAGCTTAGAGAAAGGGTCCTACAACAACAAAAAATACATAATACTTATTGCTCTGTACCTGCTCCTGTACAGAGAAGTACAATGATTCAATAAACTTGACAAGTTCAATTAACGAGAGTTTCCTATAGGCCCATTAGCCTCTCCCTCTAGGTTTATGATCTAAAAAAATTACCATAAGAAATAACTAAAATCTCTAAAACCAGATAGCTACTTTGCCATACAATATAGTAATTGCTATACAGCAATAAAAAATTTTGAACAGAATTTGCCTGCACACTTTAATGCTCAATAAGACATGTATAAGGCTATATAGTTAACAAACTCAACTGCAAAATAAATTTTAAACCTGGTCTACAATGTTGTCTTTAATCAACAATGAAAAGCAAGTACGTAAACCAAGTAAAAGGGAAAAAGAAAAAAACCAACCTTAAATACAGATAATGAATTTCATATTGAAAAAAACTTCAATTTCCAAATAAACCCCTCGATTTCCATAGCAGCACTAAAAGAGTTACATACAATTGGTTGGTTTAAGAGTAGATTTTACTACTGCAAGAAAACGTGCTAGACTTCAATTCCATCTACTCAAAAGAAAACACTGCTAAACCACACATAGCTCATTATTGAACCAAAACAGATATAGCAACATAAATTTCTAAATAAGCAAAATAATTTCTACAAGGTGCATGTTCTTTCTACAATTCTTTTTTCAGTATGTCATGGGAATGTAAACAGGTAGATAACAGAAAAGTTAATTAGAGCCTGTAAATTGAATTCCAAGAAGACTGTGCAAATTCTTGTTTACCAGTTGTGAACAGATGCTATAGCAGAATAAAAAGCTGCATTGCACTTAAATTCATGAAGATGACTCAAAGTTGAAAGTAAAATAAATAAAGAACAAGTTCATATGTCCTTAACATAACAGAAAAAGTAACTGTAATTCCAAAACATTTAATAGTTTGATCATCTGCTAATTTAATATTTAATTCTGTTGAATAAGTATAGCATTTTATGTATTTTATCTATCACCAGTTTGATTAGGAGGCCTTTACAACAGAGTTGCTGGAGAAGAGGATCTTCAAATCATCCCACCTTGAGGATGATGATGGTAATGGATGCCCTGAGCTTGGGGCTGGATCACAGGCCAGTAAGACAGCTCCTAAGGTGCAAGACAAAGGAACTCCAATTGGTAAATCAGCCTCAGTGGGAGCCCAACTCAAATGCCTGTGCACCACTACACAGAGCATGGAGAATAAGCAACAAGAGTTGTAGGCACCTGTGTGACTTCAGGGTTATAATGTCACTGGCGTCATTGAAATGTGGTGGGATGGCTCTCACAACTGGAATGTAGGAATGGATGCATATAAACTCTTTCGAAAAGATAGGCAGGGGAAAAGGAGGGGGAGGTGTTGCCCTCTACATCAATGAGCAGATGGAGTCCACAGAATTCCACCTGGGGATAGATGAGATGACAGAGACCTTATGGGTTAGGGTTAAAGGGAATGCAGGGGAAGGAAACATCACAGTGGGAGTCTGCTACAGGCTGTCTGATCAAGAAAACTGAGTGGATGAGGTCCTCTGTAAACAGATAGGAGTAGCTTCACATTCATAAAACATGGTCCTCATGGGGGACTTCAACCACCCCAATATCTGTTGGTCGGACAATGCAGCAGGGCACCAGAAACCAAAGAGGTTCCTGGAACGTGTTGATGATAACTTCCTCTTACAAGTAGTACAGGAACCCCCAAGAAAAGGTGCTATGCTGGACCTCGTCCTCACCAACGAGGAGGGGCTGATGAGTAATGTGAAGCTCAAGGGCAGCCTTGGCTGCAGTGACCACGAAATGGTGGGCTTTGAGATCCGTAGGGCATCAAAGAGGGCGCGCAGCAAGACAGCTACTCTGGACTTCAGGAGAGCAGACTTCAAACTCTTCAGGGAACTGCTTGGCAGGGTGATGTGGGATAAAGCCCTACAGGGAAGGGGAGCCCAAGAAAGCTGGTCTGTATTCAAGGACCATCTCCTCCAAGCCCAGCAGCCGTACATCCCAAGAAAAACAAACACAGGCAAGAATGCCAGGAGGCCTCCATGAATCAACAAAGAGCTCCTGGACTTACTAAAGAAAGAAAGTCTATAGGGAGTGGAAGCAGGAACGGGTTACCTGGAAGGACCACAAGGAAGCTGTCCAAGCAGGCAGGGATCACTTAGGAAAAAGCTAAAACCCAGACAGAATTAAATCTAGCCAGGGACATGAAGGGGAACAAGATGGAACTCTACAGTGATAAAAGGAAGGCCAGGGAAGACACAGAAGGAAACCGGAGACCTAGTTATGAGGGATACAGAGAAAACTGAGGCGCTCAGAGACTTCTTTGTCTCAGTCAGAAGCGGAGCTTCTCAAGGATCGGTGCTGGGACCGGTGTTAACACCTTTGTAAGCAACATGGACAGTGGGATTGCACGCACCCCCAGCAAGTTTGCAGACAACAACAACTGAAACAATTAACATGCTAGAAGGAAGGGATGCCTTCCAGAGGGACCTGAACAAGAATGAGAGACAAGCCCATGCCAACTTCATGAATTTAAACAAGGCCAAGTTCATGGTCCTGCACCTGGATTGGTGCAATCTCAAGCACAGATACAGGCTGGGCACTGAGTGGCTTGCGAGCAGCCCTGAGGAGAATGATTTGGGGGTGTCAGTTGATGAAAGATTCAATATAAGCTGGTAATGTGCACTTGCAACTCAGAAGGCCAACTGTGTCCTGGTTTGCATCGCGAGAAATGCGACCAGCTGGTTGAGAGAGGTGACTCTGCCCCTCTACTCTGCTCTTGCGAGTCTCCATCTGGAGTACAGTGCCCAGTCAGAGGCTCCCATCACAAGAAGGACATGGAGCAGTTGGAACAGGTCCGGAGAAAGCTGTGAAGATGATCAGAGGGCTGGAGCACCTCCCCTGCGAGGATAAGCAGAGAGAGCTGGAAGCCTGGAGAAGAGAAGACTTGGGGGAAACCCTATAGCAGCCTGCCAGTACCTGAAGGGGGCCTACAGGAAAGCTGGAGAGGGACCTTTTGGAAGGGCAGGTAGCAACAGAACAAGGGGAAATGGTTTCAAACAGGAGGAAGGTAAATTTAGACTAGATATTAGGAAGAAATTCTTTACTGTGAGGGTGGTGAGACACTGGAACAGGTTGCCTAGAGAGGTTTGTGGATACCCCCCACCCTGGAAGCCTTCAAGGCCAGGCTGGACAGGGCTTCAAGCAACCTGATCTATAGGGAGGTGTCCCTGCCTATAGGCAGGATGCCTGGAACTAGAGGATCTTAAAGGTTCCTTCTAACCCAAACCATTCTATGATCTATGATTATAATAAGCACAAACTCACTTAGATTTTTCCTTACTGCCACTAGCATCATAATGGATGAAATCTTTAACCATATACTGTAATAAAACAAAGACAGGCAAGATTCTACCTGACAGAATAGCTAGCGTTAACAGTTCAGTAACTTGAGTGGGGTAATGCTAAGTGCAAATAACTATAAATCATGTGAAGTTACTTTCTTACAAAAGGAAAAAATAATAAAAAAAAACACCAGCAAATAAATTTTAAATCAAAGATAGTGAGCCTCAGAACAAGGAAAGTAATTACTAACTGCCAAATCATATTCAGCGCCTAGTCTTTGTGTTTAAGCATTAACAGTAAGCTAGCAACAATCTGTAATAATTACTCGCCCAAACCAATTCCAGCTACTGTCAAGGAAGTCCAGCTCCTTCCTCATTCTGTAAGCTGAGGTATTAAAGTTCTGGCCAACCTTGCGGTTCTAAGTGGCCCTGCTTGACTGTGACTGCTGGAGACGTGACCTTCCAACCTCAACTGTTCTGTGATGCTGTGTCATCATGAAGAAGACTGTATGTTGAACTCTGTAATAGGTACTAAAATGTAACAAATTAAGCCTAATAGAAATGCTTAGAAATGCTCACTACCTAAGCCGACAAATTAAGTGCCTCCATCTGACTGAGTTTGAATTTGTCAGAAGTATTTCTTTTTACAAGTAACGCTAAGAACAAGCAAGACTGTTACTCAAAACACAAATAAAACAAAGACTGCATTGAAGAAGGCAAGTGAAATATTTCAGTTGATCCACAGAAACTTAATACCTTAATACTTGTTTTTGTGGTGGAAGAATCTAAAAATGATACAGAATACTCAAGAGTGTGCAAAATTTAAACTAAGATAGGAAGACTAACAAATTGGTGAAGTAAACATGAAAAATCTTACACAAATAAAGCAAGTATAAACTAAATACACTTTTATTTACTGTTTAATTCACTATTTAAAAATGTGGTCTTTAATTTATTTGTGTAATTAATTTATTTTAATTCAAGTGGAAGAACAACTTCCAAATACAATTGCACTCCAAAATTTTCCTTCTATTTACCTATGCTAATTTAGAATTTTTAAAAAAACTAAAATAGAATGGACCTCTCACATGCATTTTTCTTGGTATGGGGGAAGAGGGTGATGTATATTGAAACTGTGTATTAAATGTATATTAAAAATTGGCAAGAAAGAAGCTTTATTCTTTTAAAAAGTTTATGTAATACACTTCGACACAGATTCAGCATTAATAACGAAGTTCTACAATGCCTTTGTCATAGAAGCACTTGTAATGCAAAACAGGTGCATCCCATAGTGGTCAAAACACATTTTCATAGGATCACAGGATATCTTGAGATGGAAGGGACCAAGAGGATCACCAAGTCCAACTTCCTAGTTCCACACAGTTGATTTAGCCTTAATAGAAGGCACTGGTAACCAAGATAAGCATCTTTGCCTTATCCTCCTCTCCAACACACATCTGACAATTTTTCAATTTTGAAATGAAAGAATGTAATCAAAGTTCTATACATTTAATTTGCATCAAGTTTCAAAATAACTTAAAGAATCCTGCATTTTATAGTCTCTGCAGAGACTTAAGCTGTGTCAAAAATACACCAAACTGTATCTTCATTTTGCTGAGGGCTATTATCTTGAGAATTTCTGTTACCTTAACTCAAGCTTCACAGGACGTGTCCTTGGAATCCTTCCTGCCTAACCAGAGTATCGGACTGAATGGATTCTGCTGAATTCTCCAAGCAGCAAAACCTACATCATGTACTTGGTAAGTATAAAAAAAAATTATGAAAGTTTTTTTTTTTTTAATCTTTTTTTCTGATTACCGTGTAAAGCTAAAAATCAATTATTTATAAGGCAGATGATCAATAGAGTTGGACTAGATGCCTAAATAGGCCTTTGGCAAATGAGACCTTAAAATTAAGAAAATCCTTAGATCCTAAGTTTCCTAGTTGTGAGAACAAGACAGTCAACTGAAAAATATAGGCTTTATTTGTCAGTTCTCCCTATCATATGTATTGAAAAAAGACCACCACCACCACCACCAAGTGGGGGTGGGAGATCAGGTGTAACAATTAAGTATACAAACATTACATGCCTCCCAGAAATTCCTGTCTGTTAGAAGTACTCTAAACTGTCCTTTTTTCTGAATAGACAAAAGCAGAAATCCAGGAAAAAAAAAAAAAAAGCCAACGAGGTAGCTCTTTATCTGTGACCAAAAAAATTGAGAACATATTTTTATCACATTAGAAAATTATACAATAGTGTACTACTATAAACATTTTGGAAAAAAACTAACAAAAATAAATTGAAAAAAAAACTACTTCCAATATAAATGCAAATAACACAATTTTAGGGTAATTTCTTAAATGTTCATTATGACTTAGGGCTCACTGAGCCTGAAATGAAATTACTGTGCAACACATATTTTTCTCTTCTGCATTAGTGGTAAGGCAATAAGGGAGGACAAGCTATGTAAGATGAGGAAGACACCATAAGTTTTAATTACAACATATAAGTAAGAAGAATAAATTCATCATAGTTTTAACCATGAAAAGACAAATACATATAGTCAAAATTAAAATGAGAAATTTGAGTAAATTTTCAATGCTTATAAACTGTTGTTGTTTTTTTTAATATATTCTTAGTTTTATTAACAGGTGTACACAAGACTGGTGATAAGTTATGTTAAACATGAACAGTAAGTAACTTGCAAATATCAAACAAACTGGATCACAATACTTGTTAATTCTACAAAGTATGGCCACAAAAAAAGGACAAAACCACAACAAAATTTATCGTGCCTGATAAATGACTGATAAATGTCTACAGGTCTTAACCTGTAAATCAAATGTGTTGGTAACAGTTGAAGTCTATCACACAGGCAACATAAGAAATAAATCTAGCTGTATAACCAGCTACAGTTGCTTTCAACACATACAGGAGGCATTTCCAGTTGCTAGGTATTATGTAGCATATAAAGTTACATGTAAACATCCTCACAGAGATCTTACATAGAACTTGCCATAACATTCAAGAAGAGTAAGAGCTTTATACAGACTACTGTGTTCAGAAAATTCAATAGTTAGTTTCAGAAGTTTCAAAACCTCTAGGGGAAAAAAAAATAATACAAAAAACATCAGTCACAAGTGTTCAAAAGAAAGTATTAGATAAAAGAGCCTTCTAGACAATTTTATCTCTTCTACTGCTGACCATCCTTCGTCCACTTCATACCTGAAGTTGTAACACAAATACAAACCTGTCATAACAATTAAAATAAAAAATTGATACAGATTTCCTTCAATTCACCTTATTAATTTCTGAAATTATTTAGAATTTACTTGTTTGTCACTGTACTATTTTGGTTTCCCTATCTAGTTAAAATACAACTTAGACATTCTCATACACAAGACCTCACACCTGCAATGTTATTTCTTCATTTTTAAGTACACCTTCCAGGATTTGGAAATTAAATTGTCAGAAAAGTTTTACTTCACTACTTCCTCGATTCTGAGGAAACTCCAACATTATTCTCTAATTCTGTGTATCGCAACTTGGATAATATGCTAGAAACAGCAAGGCTTATCAAGTTCATATAAATCATGATTGGTCACATCCTTATATTATTCAGCCTCAATACAATTATCTTGTTAGAACTCTGCAAATGGAAGCATCAAATCTATAAAAATACACGATATCTAGCGATGCACTTGAGCTCCTAGACCATCTATCTACTCACATGTATTTCAGCCTCATGTAATGGTTGGGCCAGATTCTCGCTAAAACCAGGACATTTTACAGGTTCCATGAAACAAATGCTCTCAAAGAAAGGCCAAATGGGACAAACGCAATCAGGCTTCCTTATGTATGTAATCAAGTAACTACCACTCCAGAACATTTTATGACTTGCACATTTCACATGTAACTACAGTCCTCAGAAGCACACACACTGTTCCCTGAACAAACACAGTGCTTTACCACAATACAGAGTTCCAGGAGCAACACAGGACATCAAGCCAGGACCTACTTCAACCGTTTCTTAAGATTTCTGAATACCTCTAGGTAATAGAAGAATACCCCTTGACTTTTCTGAAGCAAGCGTCTAACCAATACACTAAAATACAGACGTTAACATATATTCTTCTCAAAGCCACTGATCAGCACCTACAACCTCCCCAATTTGATAACTGCACTTAGATTTACCAATACATGAAAGCAATGACATAAAAACACTACATTAGATCACGATTTGTCATATGCTGTATTTGCATTACATTTTATTACACGTAGTTAACAGTGCTACAATAGAATACCAACCTGAAAAATTCTATATAAAATCAAGTCCAACTTCTTCATGAATATTCATTGTCCAGTATCAATATAAACCCCAGAACCGCTGAAGTTTAATAATCAAGTTGAGTAAGAAGTCAAATCTCTTGAACTTTATACAAAAACAGAGTACATGCTTGTACCACAGACTGAGAGCAGTCAACAATGCCACACATACTGTACCGAGAAGATAGCACCTTCACTTGTTGGGTAAGTAACTTACCTGGATGATGTAGTGACAGAGGAAGAAAAGTGGTTCAAATGTGAACAGAAAGCTGTTTTCAAGAAAGAGGGAGAAAGAAATAACTTACCTGAAAATAGAAAAATACAGAAATGCAGATGCAAAGGAATCCTTGTGCAGGTCTAATTTTAAAACAAAACAAACATAACCTCCCACACTCAGCTGCTTTTATATATCCATTTTCATTATTCCCCATTGAACATCATACAGCTACTGCAGATGCAAACTAGTTTACACCGGACTAGGTAACTCTGTAACTCCATAAAAGGAAGTAATTCAAAACTAATTTTATGTTCAATCTTTTAAAGCATAAAGACCAGTAAAACTTAGAAAAAAAAGTGTTTTAGTCAGACTGTAGCTACTTAGTAGTCACATATGTATATTCAAAATCAGGATTCTCACTATCAAGAGAGCTGGTATGAAGCAATCAGGACATAGCTGGTTTCCCTGTTTTGTTTAGTACTATCTCCTTATGACTTTAAAGAGAAATATTAACAAAAAAGTGTGTGTGCATATATATAATATATAAATGCTTGCGCTGATGCTCATTTAAATATCTATACAGTTAAGCCAAATACCTGTCTTAATTACATTAAGGAAATCCATTACATTTCATTAAAACATTGAGAAACTAGATTTCAATAATTTTCACAAGTTTATTAAACATATATAAAATATAAAATCAGTGATAATAAAAAAGGACAAAATAGGGCACCTTTTCATTTTACTACAGAAAATAACATTCCAACCACGGTTATAATACATACCTTTTTTAACTGCTTGTTTTTCAAATAACATAATGTCCATAAAAAAAAAAAAGTTTCCTTTGTTTGTAATTCATTACATAAAAGTCAAGATAAATTCACTTTTCTATTACTACTCCAAAGAAGATCAGTCCTAAAAGTTTATGAGCTAGATCAGCAATACTTCATTCATTCTGTACTTTTATCTAATGCTTTGTAAATAAATTGCAAATTGACCTAAGTTACAAATTTGAAGATGGTCTAATGTGTTTGATCACGAGAGGTGTTACAGAAA
Source organism: Alectoris magna (assembly GCA_030625065.1). Lineage (NCBI taxonomy): Eukaryota > Metazoa > Chordata > Aves > Galliformes > Phasianidae > Alectoris > Alectoris magna. Next base: position 27,425,254 of record CM060565.1, on the reverse strand, counting down.
CTTCCAAAGCTTCACACCTTCATTTTCTTATTTACAATAGATTAAGTTGCTTAACAACAATGTCAAGAATAAATAAATAAATAATCAGAGAAATCCAAAACAATTAGCAGAAAATATCTTAGGTGACATTCAACTGCAAGGAGGGTTTCCAGGAAAGAAATGAAAAGATAGCCACCTTTTCTCAGGGAAAGGGAAAGAGGCAGCATCAAACTGTGCCATTTAAGGTTCAAACAGATTAGAGATACAGGCATAACAAAGCGCAAAAGGGCAATGCAACTACCTCAGAACCAGATTAAGCAGCTTTTGCATAGAATATCCAGACCTTGTTTTAACATAATAAAGGAAAAAGATACTACTTTTTCTCCTTACATGTATATCAGTTATTTACCATGAAAAATCATTCACTGTAACTCCATTTTTTTCAGTAAAATAAAAAACTATCAAACAAATGTGCTTTGCCTGCAGAATCAATTTATCTACCACTAAAGCATAAAAGCACCCCATGTTTTCTCTTATATTCCATCCCTTGTAAAATATGCTCAGACTTATGAAAAAAGAGGTGACAAAAAAAACCCAAAACATTTCCACAGAACAACAGATGTGATTTCAAGTGCTTAAATCACTGAAGATGGTTAGCCAGGAGCTTGTTAGAATATTAAAGCAGGGATACTAAATCTACTGTTATCAGTTATAACAATCAGCAACAATAGGAACAGCTTGTACATTATAAATGCTGCTCAAGGTCCCACTTTACAAATATATGCATATAATGTATCACGAATTAAGCTTTAAAAATTTTTAAAATTCAGAAACATTCTTATTTCTATGTAAGACAAATCTGAACAGCTTTTTTTCAAAATGCTATTTTCTAAACCATTGCTGCTCAGGATTAAATTTACCAGCATAGCACTATGTACTTACTCACTATGTCCCTCTCACTTGCCTGACTTTCTACTAAGTTACTAAAAAAAAAAAAAAAAAAAACACCTGCAAAAGTAAAAATGGTTTCTTTTTAAAACCAGGTTTATGCCTCCCTCTGAGATAGAACAGATAAGAGGAAAAGCAAGAGCAAAAGAAGTCATGAGAAAATGTGTGCAAGGCAGGGGGAAGGAGAAAAGAGTTGATGGAAATGTGAAGGACAAAGGGGAGAGATCCTTCTCTTTCGGATCCAATTTAACACCCCAAGACCTTCTTTACATAAATGTTTAGTATTCACCATTTAAACATGTTAATGAGAGACACAGTTTGAACGTAGTTTATGCTACACGATACTAAATACTACATACTTGAAAAAATGGTTTTGTAAAGTTCAAACATCAGACTCAAAATTAACAGATCTGAGTCCCTTCATGCCTTATTTCTCTACCTGCCAAATGACAATATTTATGCTTCAACCCCAGAGTCACTCAAATGGTGTATGCCACTCAAATAATCTATAATGAAATAAGCAATTCTGTCTTAAAAGAGAAAATGACATGAGGTAACATAGAGCAAATAATTTATTCAGCTGCTCACTGATTAAACAATGCATGTTGAGTCAGTGGTCAACAGATGAGCAGGATCATTTTCCACGTGAATGTCCTGAAATTCTGCCTTTGTAACACTGAATGATAATCCATCCAATGGATATGAGTGATAGGAGGGTTGCACAAATTATAGAGATCTCCTAATTTCAAATCTACAGTTACGCAACTTCCCTACTTTTTCTATTAGTGTTTCTATATGAAGGAAACATGCAAAACATAATAGGAAGATTCTGGGCATGTTCAGAAGACAAAAATGCAGATAGGAACTCAAGTTATTGAATAACTGACTGCTTTTAATAAACAATCTTAAGTTGTTTCGGTTCTTTTTTCAGAAGAGAAAATTTATTTTAACTCAATTTATTAAAATCACTTCATAAATCTTTGCTACTTAAAATATTAACCTCTTTTCTACTAAATTCCAAGCTCACTCCTGTGGCTCTTAATAAACCTACACTACAGTAAATACTCTGTTTTACAAAATTATTTGCCACTGAATGTTGTATCACATATTGCTTCCCATTAAGATTAAAAAAAAAAAAAAACACAATTGCCACTAAATGTGTAGTTTGCATGCTATGAGGCATACCTCATTCATGATAATTTAAACCTAAATCCAGCAGATTTATTTATTAATAGATATTTTACTTGAGATTTTTCTATCATGTAAATTTATTATAGCGTTTAGATTTTCCTAACTAGAGCATACCCTGATTTTCACAAAGATTCTTTCATACAACCCATTCAATCCTCCTGCTTGATCCTGTAGGAAAGACGTCGTGCTAAATTTAGGTTATTACAATCATTTCTATGGTAACAGATGGATGTGAAACACAGGATTATGACTTCACTGCACGACTCTGCAGAAAGAAGTTGGATGGTGGAGGAAGAAAGATCATCTTTAAAATATCTGCAGCTGTAAGACACAGCCACTGAGAAAATGAACCGTTCCTTTTAAAAAAATATAAACATCTCTTTTTCACATCACTGAATGTAAATCTTCCCCTAACAAATACCTTCATCAGTGACCATCTTTGTGTGTTTTATTTTTAAGCAAATATCCTCTCTAGCATAACTAAAAGAAAATAATGCTTCAAAAATGTAGGTTACACAATAATATAAATAGATACGAATCTACTTAGCACCTCAGGAGGTTAAAATAAAGAACACACATCTGACATCCTAATAGAAACTCATTCCATATAAAAAATAAGGGTAGAAAGGGAGAGCATATTTCAGCTACTACAGACCAGGAGAACATTTTTTTCCATTATTTGTGGGTTTTGCGGACCTTGCTCTACAATGATTTTATGCTAGAAACGCACATTAAATTATATTAAACTAAGACCTAGAAAAAACAATTATTATAGCATATAATATAGCATTATCACTGATTTTTCAAGGTTTTATTTCTTCTTAAAATTCAAACAAGTCTAAACCAAAAAGACTAAAATGTGGGTGTTTGCTACACTGTTACAATCAGTATTAGCTATGCACAGTATTCCTCAGACTGAAAAAAAGCTGCCCATAACATGTTAAAGGAATTACAGCCATATAGAATATTCTTCACAAGACAGGTTCTAAAATATCCTCTTTTTTATCAATGAAAGATCACTGTGAAAAAGCACAATATTTCTGAGTTAGCTGAACACAGATCACCTAAATACAGAACAAATATAAAAACCTCTGTGACTAGTAACAGTCTGCAACTTCTATATTGAATACTATACTGTACTAACAAAAAAAGAAGGCATTTAGCTATAAAATATACTGTTTTAAAACAGTAAATATGCGCTAGATTTTAAAGGGAATTTTATTTATAACTTGTGGGAACAAGTTGAAAGCAAATATCTGCATTTTATTTTCTATATGAAGTTTGCTAGGACTAAATTTACTTCTTTTTTAAAATTAAATTTCCAACAAGCAGTAGTGACAACTTACCTAGAATTCCTGAAACATATTTATTATACAAGTATTAAAAAACTACTACACAAGGATATAATAGAGCATTTTTAATTAGCAGTAAAGAAAATATCTCTGAATGCTGAAGTGACTTAGACTTCTAACTTTCATTACATTTGAGAACTTTATAGGCTACTACATAAACATACTAACAGTTAACACCAAAAGTTTTGCTGATAAAGGACTTAAGGGTCTTTTCTCACAATTAACAAATTTTCACAAAACACAGACGGGCCTTAAAAAAATCTCTGTGATTCCCCTACCATTTTTTTTTATGGTTGAAATGACTCAAAGAAACACAGCAGTTTCTTAAACCTCATTTACATTCAAAAGGTAATTTAAAAAAAAAAAAAAAAAACACACCAAAAACCTCTTCCCCACCTCCCCCCAAAAAACAACTCAGCAATAATGAAAGGGGAACGTCTGACACAATTCTCCAAACAAGAAATTCAGGTACTGCTTATCCCAGTATTCTCAGAAGATTCTATGAAGAACTGTAACACCAATAAAATTACGGTAGAAATGATAAAATAAAAATTGACATGGAAAACTTTTTTCTTTCCAATTCAGAACATGAGTCAATTTAAGACTTTGTTCTTTTTTTAAATTTGCAATTAACCTAAATATCTTCCGAACACTCCTTATCCCACTGGGATGAAAGGTTCTTTTTGTAAAAGATGTTTTAGCATACATCTTTTACTTAAGTACTTTAAAGAAACCCACCAAAAAAATAAAATAAAATAAAGGGCCTTCTGAAAATTTACTTCAAAAATGTAAATTGTACAGTTTATCCAAAAAAAAAAAAAAGTGTTTTTTTTTCCAGAGCAGGACACATGACCAGGGAGAAGCTTGCTGTTTTCACATACAAAGGCAAATGCAATTCCCTGTATGCACCTCTTTTTGCTTACTCTCAAAGCAGAATTTCTTAAGCACTGATGATCCTAGACTAGTGGTTTGAAGCAAACAGCTGAACTGAGAAGACAGACGGCAGGTATTGCACTAATAAGTCTGGCAAAATCACTGCTTTTTTTTCCTCTTGTCACTGAACTGGATCATACATAACAAAAACTCTCGACACAGCTCTGAACATAAATGGCAAAATTTGGGTTGGCATTATCTACTTTTAGTACCTGCAATTGTGTACCTTCATAAAAAAAATATGTTAAAAACCTAGAAGTATCATGTTTTCATAAGAAAATTCACAAGGACAATTAATGATGGAATGCAACAACCATAACATGCTATAGTTACACCCACACTATGTAAGCATCTCTTAGCCAGATCTATCTACACTTATAACAAGTGCTTCCTAAGTTTGAAAACTCCCCCTGAATGAGCAACTCACAACGTGTCACCAGTGAGCCAACAAGCATTGTATTTGGTGTAAATGAATAAAGCACCACATGAGATTTAGCTCAGGTGAGTTGGTCCTCCACTAATTTCTCCTTTGGGGTAGCAAATAACTGACCCTTACAAATCTCTAATAGGCTTAATTTATCTCACCTTGCCACTCTTATCTGGATTTGGTAATAGACATTTATAGAAGCCACTATTTGGCCATCTACAAACAGCACCTGATACATTAGAAAGCAACGAATCTTCCACAAGGAAAAGTTAAGTTGTTACTGTTAGGATGGCATGACTGACCAAAAGTTTTACCTTCTGAACAGAAGCAAAGTGATGAACAAGGAGCCTAAATGAATACTTAATGTTTGGGGATTTACTTGTATTATTTAGATTTAGAATTTAGACATAGATAGGAAATAAGTAATATTATAATATGTAATATATAAGTAAAAACAAATAAATAATGAACATAAATTTATATAAACAAACGATTGGAAAGGCAGGTCAAGAGCACTGCATTGGCACAGGGTCAGGGAACAGAAGGTGCTGAATAGCACAGACTGATAGATCTGATGACTGGATCTGCATTCTAGTACACCAGAATTTCATTTTCTTATACTGCATAATCTTATTCGGATGGCAAAGTTTGCAATGGTTCATGTGGGGAAAGTTATGAACAACTACTGATTGTTTCCATTGAAATTCTATCAAGAGCTACGAGAAATGTTTCAATATATGTAGGTTGCTCTGAAAGCAATGCCTCCTATTTATTTCCACGGAAATGACAACAAAGATGCAAATAGCACAATAACACTATTTGACAGAGCAAATTTCCAGCTTTAAAACACTGTTTTTCTACAGTCACCACCATTAACTATGCATTTTCAGTAGTAATGAACAAGAGGCAGCAGGTTGCACTTAAAAAAAAAAAAAAAATCTACATGGCCATCCAGACCATTGCTGTTGTAACTGCTGAAACACCCCAGCCACCACCACACTGTGTCAAAATCCACTGCTTGGTCCCCATAAATGTTCAGCAAGTGCTGACAAACATCAGTTGGTGCATTTTGTCCACGTTGGGGAAAATCAGTGACACACCTTTCCTTTATACGCACTTTGCATGTCAGATGCCATTTTGTTAGACCATTCACTGGTCCCATCTGTCACATGGCAATAAAACATAATGGAATACTGTTGGGAAAGTTCAGTCTCTCCTGCCATGCCACCAAAGCCTGCCTCTGATGCTGTGGGCCAATAAAATAAAACAGGAGGCATTACTTTCAGAGCAGCCCTTGTATATAACTGGGAATTTGTAGCAACAGTGTGAATTTATCAAGCTTCATATGTTTTTTCCAGATATTTATTCATATCCTACGTAGAAGAAATGCTCACTTGCTACACTGATGGTTAAGCATTATGTACATTTATGAAGAAATACATTAAGAGACACTTTGAAACTTTCACTGCGTAAACTACAAAATGAAGTAAGAACAAAATCTGTTGATTCATTAAATACAGCAATACACAATATTCTAGTTGTTCAGCTAGGAAAAACAGGTGTTTCAACTGATGTAAAACATTGGAAGTAAAAAAAGGAAACAACAAACAGATGAGAAGATTTTCTCTTCTACTAGGGAATGATTTTTTTCTCCACAGTATTTCACATATTTAAAATAACTTCTGTAAATAATAAAATGTGAATAATGGACTTGACAAATCCATTTTATTCACAGTGTTCACCGTTCAGTTGAGTCTGTTCTACATCACATTACATAAAGTAGGAATAAGGTACTCTGAAAGTTACTGTCCTGGTGTTTATTAATCTTTTCATCCCCCTGAATGACTGCTGTCAGTGAAGGATCAACCAATACAGTGAAAAAAAAGTGTCTTTTTCTGAGCAACAAAAATTGTTATTATTAAATGAACAGAAACCTCCATTTAAAATATTAAGCTTTATGTTACTGAAGGTAAAAAATTTTCAACGCTTGAAGGAAGTACTCTGCTCAAAAAACCCGTCTCTACTTAAAGGGCAAATAAAGAAAAAAAAGAATTGCATCCTAAAAAAATTAAAAAAAAAAAAAAAAAGAAAAAAAAGAAAAAACCCTCAAGCTAAAAGCTTCTCATTTTTGTGGTTCCAAAAGACTCTTACTGAATAAATGAACATATTCAGCTAACCAAAAATAGAGATAACTTAAAACCACAAGTATTTACAGAAAACACATTTTAAGCCACATATAAAATATTATTTCACTGAGAATCTCTATATTATAGTTAGTGGTACATTTGAATTTTAAGAGAAAACCAAATGCACACCAACAACTCTATATCCTTGTAACATCAGGAAGCCACAACTGCTACAGTCCTTTCACATCTGTTATTGAAGACAGTCCCCCCCAGCATACGACATTTTATTCACACTTCAGCCAGATTTGTTTTGTCACATTGCAATAGACACCGCACAAGAATTTCAGCTTGGCACTTTTCTGCACAAGAAAAAACACACAGACAAGGAAAGAGCTTTCAGTGAATGAAAGGTGTTAATTTGTTTTCAGTTAAATTTGAAGAATCAAAATAATAGCTAATTATTTTAGAAGCTGTAAGGCTCTTTGTTTTTGGAAAATAACCCACAGAACACTAGTCATTATTTTTCAGATTTCTAAAATCATTTTTTTTTTTTTTACATATTACTTGTTTGACTATGAAAACCAGAAACTGATAATTTTCCTTTATAATTAAAATTGCCTAGCATTTAATGTGATATATACATAACGCAAACTCTGTCATCACTTAGTTCTCAATTTGCCAAACTACTGCTAATCTAAAAGCTTTTTTTGGACCTCTACCTTTAAGTTGGTTGGTTTCCTACCTCTTTCAAGCTTCTGTAAAGTTAATCAGTGATTGCCAATAAAACTATGAAAAAAAAATTTCCCCATATTAAGTACTTTTCAAATGCTTTTCTGTAAAATACATCCACAAGCCTGAGAGATGCCATTCACCACAATCTACCTCCTAGTCAAATGCAGTTAAATGAGAAACCTCCGAAGAACTGAGATTAGTCAAGCTCAGGAACCAAAGTTACCCAAAGATGCCAAGATTCAAAGCCCCCACAAAAATCCTATATGCCACATCCTATATGCCACATAAACAGTATTTTTCTTGACCAAAGACTACTGTAAAAATGAGAACCAGAAGAAAAGTTAACACAGTGCTATTATAACAAGCCGGAATTTTTGCTAGCAACAAAGAAGACCCTACATGCCACACTTGTAAAGCTCTGCACCAACAGAGGTGACACACTGTCAGTGTCACTACTGCTGAAATACACTACCCACCACTCACTGTGCTTACATCCACTGTTAGGTCTCCAAAAATGTTCAGCAAGCATCTATGGGTGCCATTTTTTTCTGCTAGGAGGAAATCAATGACACAACTTGATGCATACACACTTCCATGTCAGGCACCATTTTGTCAGACTGCTCCTCTGCTGCTGTCACTCATCAACAAAATTTAACATAGTATTGGCAGGAATTTTTAGACTCTACTGCCATACCACCAACATCTGTCTCTGATGCCATTTTTCAATTAATTCACAATCCTTTCTGAATTATTTTTTCTGTATTATTTTATTTTGAACAGCGCCTCTCCTTCATATCAGAAACCCTAAGTTAAAAAGTGACAGTGCAAAAGCCAACTTCTCACTTATATACAGCAGCAACCGACCATGCCTCATCTCTTCTCACTAAATCACTCTGACCACTCTGGGCTGTTTCTATAAAAACAAACAGAAGGCAGTTACAAGGTAGAACAGAAGCAACTGCAATTACTACAAAAGAAACTCTGCACAACAAATTCAATTAAGATACCTGCATTAGTCTTAGAGTAAACACGTTTTTGAAAAAAAAAAAAATTAATAAAGTATCAGATGAGAATCTGTCCAAAACACATTAATATTTTTAGTTAATTAGCAAGATCACCACATTAAAAACTGTCCTCATTAACAGTTTGTTTTACTACTAATTTCTGAATCTAGAGTGAGACCTACCTAAAAAACAGAAGTGGTAACAGTATCATATTTCAATTTTCTTCTATTTGGAACTAACACTTATTTTGTCTGGCATAGAAAATGGCATAGTGGAATGCAGCTAGTTCTTAAATCACCTGTCCTCTTTTAAGGGAAAAAAAAAATTAAAAAGTCACAACAGAAGCAGTCAGATCATTTATGTACTTTTAGCACGGAAGGAAGTGCTTCATGAAACAGTCTATGTACTTCACGTAGTCTCACTGATGCACTGTTTTTTTCAACAAACTCAAAAATATTATATAAGTACTTAAAATATATACCAGTATAAAGTAAGGCTCTTCTGATTTGTATATACTTGTTTATGTTTGTGTTCAAAAGTGTGATCACCACTGCACTGACACCTGAATGGTCTTTTAAGTTATTTTAAGTTATGATTTTAGGATGTGTATTAGGTATGCATGTATGTATATATGTATGAATACATACACATATTAACCTTTCATCTATAAAAATATTTCATTCTCATAAGTAAGAACCCACTGAGCAACAGCCCACACCACAAGACACAAACAAGTGAACAGACTCCAGCTCTGACATTTTACAATGATATACAGTTGGAAGTACAGCAGGTATTCACTACTTTACAGACACCATAGAAAGATTTCTCCTTCTTTAATATACCACCACATTGAACATAAAATCACTATTAACAAATACATCTGCCACTGCAGTATGTTATAATGGTTTTCAGTATGAGGGATACTTTGCTAATACTTATGTTTCAATGTATGTTCCCTTCATATGTGCACATGTACATAGTTTACATATAGATATCTAAGAATTTCTTCCCATGTTTACTTGTTTACTTATTTTAAAATAAAAGTAGTCACCAAGGTATCTCAAACAAGATGTAAGGTAAAGGTTTTAAGTGCAAAATCAGAAATACTGACTTCAATGCAAATCATCTAATAAGTCTATCAAGGATGATGCCCAAAAGAAGCCTCACCGAATAATGTGAACAACAACAACAAAAACACTACTCTTCTCCAGTTTAACCACCTTCCTTGTCCACTTGATATTCTCCTAAAACATATCCTTCCTTTCTTACCTGGTTCTTACTTTGGTATATGAAATCCTGTTTTAAAAGAATATTACAACTGATGTACGTATGTGAGTACATCTTGTAACAGGCTGTATATGTCAATATGGTCTCTGTTCATGTTAGCCCAAATTTAACTCTACTGCTTAACAAAAAGTTGAATTTAGTTTATTACAGTCTATAAGACTTACTGTCACTTCACCTAGAACAGCACAGATTTTTAGACATTTCTGCTCAGAGTATTGTGAGAACGGGGAAAAAAAACTGCACAAACAGGAATTTGACAGAAATGGTTACCAGAACGCTCATCCTTTCCTCTGTTACTTTAAAACAATCTTACTGAGCACATACCAAACAGCATAGAGAAGCCTGGTCATGACTCTCCAGAGCATTGAGACGCTACAGGATAATCTATCAGTGCCACCTCTAACTAGGAACAAGAAAAAAGACTGAAGAGAAGGATAAAAAGTAACATTGGTAACACATAAAGAAAAATTATAGAACATGCGAAGAAAAACCAACTCAATTTCAGTAAAATTATTTAAAGGCAGTCTTCATCCATAAAATATGCTTGGGGTTTTCTCTAGTGAAGCTGTAAACTTCAGATCTGAAATTTTTAAAATGCTTTCTATCACAGCTAAACAGCTTTTAAATTCAAGGAAGATAAAGCAATGGTCATAAACCAACTACGCTACCTTAATAATTACTCACCCCGATTGCTGATTAAAAATTGAAAATGAAGTGCTAAGAATACATCTGCTGTACATATGCAGAGTAACTGGAAAGTTTCACCTATTCTTTCAAGCAGATAAATCACTGCTAACTTTCTTTTTTAATTCAGTCTCCACGAGAAATCTTCATGACAAAATTTCTCAGGCTAACTCCATGAGCTTTAAGTTAAGAAAAATAGACCTACAGCAACATAATTCAATGTTCACTATTTTTATCCACGTGACATGAACACATGTACGTCTTCACATCACACTTCTAATTATGTAGTACATTAATTTAATTCCAAAACTGTTATCATCTCTTAAATAGTAACCGGGACGGTACAGTGCTTAAGATAATGGACAGATTTTTCTTTTACATTTGTACAGGAGAACACTGGGATTCCAGGGACAACTAGGATTCCTGCGTGCTTGGCCAAGACAATCTCAAGGAAAGACAGGAAGGAATTAGCACTTCTGACGAGAAATCTGAAGTGTACCGCACCTCACTTTGCACAAGTTGTGAAGGAACCTGAACCTCAAGTGTATAAATGGTCTTCACACCACTTGTTACACAAATCTGTACGGACTTAAAACTGTCAAGCTTAAACAGACTGACATATATAAACTTAATGTAGTAGTGGAATTACACAGCACAACCTGAAAATTGGTATTATCCATATTTTAAAATTCCTCTATTGCAAGACAGTAATTGTAAGTATTCACAAGGTGTTGTTTTTTTTCCTTAACTACACAGAAACTTATCCTGTCAAAAAAAACTACAGCTATTCTTAAACCTGTGAAAAGCTATTATTATCAAAAGTTAATTTTAAAATCAAGAAGTCTTTTCTTTCCTACAAAATACATTCTTGTTCATATCTAAGATACTGACAGTCGAAAAATTAAATATACCCACAGTCCTCACTTTAGATAAAATACTCATCATGGGTCCAGAAAAAAGTAATTAACCTATTCTTGCAAAAATCCCTGAAGTTACAGTGGATTTCTTGAGACTCCACTTTATAAGTTGGTAATTCTTCCCCAATATCTAGCCAGTGAATCCAGGCATCAATAAGCACTGCACAGAAATTTCATAATACTTTAAACAAGCTTATTCCTTCTCTTTTACTCTTTCCTCCCTTTTCTAGAAATCATCACCTATATATAAATCAAGCTAACTTAGTGAATTTCTAAGTGGACCACACTGAAAATAAAACTATGGATAGTAAAAATGATGAGAACAAAAAAAGTAAGATGTATTCAACATATATATGTGGGTATATGTGATACAGGAACTTAAAAGTGAATTAACTGCTCATTTTGAACAGAAGCGCAAAAGTCATCCCAAAACGTAAAGTAAGTTCTGTTCCTGTTACTGGAGAATACAGTTGATAAGACCAAAAGCTACAGAAAAAGTTATTTCAACCACTGAAAGCTTATTTAAACGAAGCAGAATTTTTAGACATAAAAAAACTGATGCTTTTTATTTTTTTTCCTTCCTGCTTTTGCACTCAACTGTTTGTGTACTAAACAGCATGGCAACAAATCCAGAAAACATCCATGTTGTCAGAACAGCAGCCACACTACCATTTAAGAGCATCCACTGAATGGCTCTGGAATGGCTACAGTCAGTGATCACAAAAGTGGTAAACAAGGCAAGGCTCTTGAAACAGTCAGTCCTGGAAACATTTCTCTGAGACATTTCCACTGAGTTTGTATGGAACCGTCTTCTTGTCTTCACAAAATTATACACACCCTACCTGTTTCCACAGCTTTTCTATGTGCAGCACATACAATGAACAAGATATTAAAAGCATTAACAGCTATGTGATGCTGAAATTTCATTGTTGTTTTTTTTTTTCTCCAGTTTGAACTTGGGAAAGGACAGGAAGAATTGGCTGTATTTTTGATCAGCAATTCTTTCTTACCATAACAAAGCACACGAAGGAATCCAATCCCAGAAGGACCAAACAGCGTAAGAAACACAAATGAAAATATAACCACAACATCATATGAATTAGCAAAAAGTATGCTTGGTGCAAAGTTAACAGTGATCTGTCTCAAAAGCCATGTTTAATTCCAACACAGTTTTCATTGCCAACTAATTTTTAACTCACATTATTAATCTATGAACTAGATCACTTATTCACATGACATTTTGCTTGGAGTCATTTGATTCTTTAAATTGTTTTGTTGTTGTTGTTTTCTTTTTGAGGTAGAGAGGCACCATACATGCTTTTAGGAAAAAAGGCTACTAAATGACCAACAAATCCTAGTACCAATGAAATCACACAATTTCCTATTTTTTTTCCTTAATCTTATCCTTTAATGCTTCCTTATTCTGGAGTTAAGAACTACAGCCACCTGCAATAAAATAATGATCTCAAAGCATGATACTGTATGATGTCCACTAAAAGTTCTGTCAAAAAGGACAGTAGTTCCTCACATTAACCAAATTCCCTTTACCATAATAAGAAAATTAATCGCCAGTTACTACCCTATAAAAGGTATGCCTGCTCACCAGCTTGTTTGTAAAATCTCACATAAATTAACACCAAGTTCTCAGGCCTTTACCCTATTCCATTTCATACATCTCTTCAAGCAAATATACTTCAAAGCTTTTCCCTTACATTTATCTCATTGATGAGCTTGACAGCATCACCTCAATTCTGGAGTACATGGCTAACACAAAAAGGACTACTATTATGGGATTTCATGGCTTTGCCTGGAAGAGCAGCAGAGGACTGAGTCCCCCTAGTTCAAGACATCCTTTCCATACCAACGTTCTAAATACTTAATGGGAATACCTTCCCAGAAGCTCTTTCAGTTCACTCCCACACTACATTCCTTTTGAACACAAAACACAGAAGCCCCCCAATAATAACTTAAGTATAGGAACAGGGACCAACACACACACAAATGTAAATTCTGATAATTTCAATAACGGTTAAGAGTTTCTGCCAGTGCACCAAGACAAAACTGAATCAAGTTTCACTTCCCACCCCTACCCACAGGAAGTCAGGAAGTCAAAGGCTTTACACAACGCTTAAGTGTTAATAATCCCAGTGGCTGGTGGGACATCTTGTCTGTGTAATCCCAGTGGGACATCAGACAAGACCTTGGTGCTATACCCCATTCAGCAACAGGTAAAAGTCATTATTATCAATACTGCTTTGTTGACAAGTCTAAAACACAGCACTATAAAAGCTGATATGAAGAAAAGTAACTCCACACCAGCTAGACCTTGTAAATCTTATAGTAGGAACTTCCCTCAGCAAATTTGTATTCCCAAGTCTTACTTTTCTCCCTTGAGTTTTGTCACATGTGATGGGTAAATTTTGTCTAACTAGTGTGAAAAGGACATGTTTTTAACAACTGCTCCCAATTCTCAAATGCTTACAGATGATTTAAGTCATAGAAAAAAAAGTGAAGGAAGTTTTGCCCTCTTTCCCCATTGTAGTCTTTTTACAGTAAGATTTCTGACTGTCCCTCAACATTACCTACACCATTACTTTAAGAATGGCTATAATTCCAAACTAAATGGAAAATCATAAAATACTTTGGGTAACATACACTACTTAAAGATACCACTAAGAATACAGAAACTTACAGCTATCTTTTGAGCTACTGAAAATACAGTGTGTGGGGGTTTTTTTGTGAAGAAAAAGGTTTGCCGTCATTATCTACAGGTTCAAGAAAAGCAATCAGTGTAACAGAATTAACAGCTTTCAGTTGTAAAATTAATAATTCCAGTAATACACAACATTAAACATGCAATTTGAGATATATGCCGATTTAAACTACCACATATGGCATATCTATCTAATTATCACAGTTTGTGTTTTCATATGCAGAGCTGTTCTGGTTTTTAAACAATGTGTCAAAATGCACTGTTTTATCTGAAAATAGAAAACACTATATTTTACAATACCACTCAGTTAATATTGTACTTTTAATGTGCAGCATACTACAGGTTAAAAAGCATTACAACAAGGCTCTCTAACATTTTAGTACTGCTTTTAGCTTTTTTTAATTAGTAAAAATTTAAGGGAATTCTAATAGAAACAATAAGTTTCTCAAAATTGCATTTTCAATTTTCATTTTTCAAGTCTTAAATACAGCCACTGACATACTAAGTCTTAAATGACAATGGACAAATGAAACAAGTTAGGCATTCTCCCTGTTTTGCATATGATTAAGAAAATATTGTGAAGTAGCACATGTGCGAACATTAGTTGCAGTACAGTGAGACTTTGCTTGTGTTTATCATTCATGTGCAATTTGACCTCACTAAAAACAGCAGTTATTGCAAAAAAACACATTCTAATTACACTTCAATACAAATCATGCCCCAACATTTTACTGGGGACTCTCCAGCTTGGTGCTTGATGTCACTTCCGCTGTTCAGAGGGATTTTTTTATTTTTTTTTTACTGTTTCTTCACATAAATACGCAAAGAACTTGCACACAATTACTATGAAACATTACATAATCTTAATTTCTCCTTTTGCAGCTCATAAAAAGTTTCATGTATTCTTATCCTATAACATCAAAATGTGCATGGAAAAAATTATAGCAGCCAAATAATTATGCACCAAGTCCAAGCTGCTTTAATTTTTTTTCCAATTCCTGAGTATGAAGTAAATATGCAGCACCAAGTCATCAACTCCATTTTCCACTGTACCCTTCAGTTCTTTTTTTTGATAACTTTGTTTGTCTGAAATCAGACAATAAATACTTGCATATATGGTGCCTCATTCTAAAAGCACAGACGAGATAACAAACAAGAAAAATTTAAGAACCACTCTCTGCTTTTTTACCACTCATTTTTAAATAAACATTCAGTTCTTGAATCTACAATTACTTTCATAAAAGTACCAAAGGTTTCTATTTAACTCAAAATTAAACAAGCACAAAATTACTACAAAATTATTACATTAATTTATCATTAAAATAAATGTACTTTATTATTGCTGAAATAATTTGAAAGGCATTAGAGTTTGGACAATGAACCTGAAACACTTAGTTCATTTTCAATTATTAAATTAGGGTCAGATTTTCAAGAGAATCAATCTTGTTTATACGATTGGTCTTTCCAGAATAAGGCAAAAAAAAAAAAAAAAAAGACACCAAAGCATTTCAATTTTTTTTCGTTACTGACTAGTTCAAACAATCCTCTTAAAAAATGAGTCAAAGCATTTTAATCAATCAACGGAAAATAGGATAACTGACCTTCAGGTTAATTATTTCAAGTCAAAATTCCAATATTTGCTGAGAATTTATTTTCAGTTTACCAGTTCCCTTTAATGCTTCAGATCAGAACTTTATTTAATAGAGTCCTTCCCACAAATTCTTCTGGTAATTTTTGTTAATTTTGTCAGCTCCATACTTCGCGAATTTTCATTTCCACCTTTCAAAACTAACAATAAGTATGCCAGAACAAAAGAAGTGTAATATATCTAATACAAGAAATTATTTGCAAATGGAAACAGATCCTAGAAGTTTAAAGAGAATCTGTAAGTCAATCTGGATTTGATCCAAGACTTCTCTTCTAAAATAAATCTATCTGCAAGGGTAGCACACTTTAACATAAAGTCAGTATTTTCCTACGCAATTACTGAAATTACTGAATAGATTTACAAGCATATTGAAAAGCAAGCATTATATAAAAACACAATCAGTCTTTTAAGATGAAAATATCCAACTGCCTGCATTAAGCAAAGCCAAAGAATAAGACAATGACAAGAACATTTTTAATTATAGTATATTTGCATTATTTGTCCTGCTTCTGACATTAAAAGGTTGCATTTATGCATTAAAAATTAAAAGGAATTTTTAAAACAATGCAACTCTTCCCTTAGTTAATTGTCTCCCTGCAGGATAAAGTATACAACTCTTATCCCAGTAGAGTATAACACGCACATTGGAAAGTTCACACTGATAACATATTATATACTTGTATTTGATAATCATTTTTGAAAATATACTAAGCTATATCCTTAGCAATAAACAATTTATGTTTATATTCACCGTTTACTTCATAGAAAGTGAATGCAGGAGGAAAGACATCTCTAAACAGATTCAAATAGCTCTATCCAGCTGAGAAAAGTTCAATTAAAGTCATTTACAAGGCTACAAAACGGTCAGACCATTTCTCTTCAGAGAAAAAGGGAGCAGTAACATTAACTTCCATAGACTAGCATGAGAAAAAAATAAAAATATGCTCTGTTAAAAAAGGGGAAAAAATAGAAATAAAGAACTATTTCACAAAACAATCTAAATTGCCTTGATTTTTTTTGAAGAGCCATTTATTTTATTATTGTTATTTTTGACATACACTATTATCTATCCCTATGTAAAGACACATCAAAATGAGGCAATATAGACTGGATACACATTCTGCCTTGTGTAAATGCAGTACTTACCTGAATTAGATGTTTGTATACAGAAACTGCCTTTGTGTCACCACTTTCTCAGAAACTAGTGAAAATCACAAGAAATTCTCAGTTTCCTCACTTACACTTGAGAGGGAAAAAAAAATTATTCTTTTTGCTGAAAATAATGTTACATCAGCAGTAGAAAGATGTGAGAACTGTATCTCATTCATTGGCATAAAGAGGTTGGATGGCTTTAAGAAATAGAAAACTTGAGATCTTAAGAAACAGAGTTGAAAAAATTCTTCAGATTTTAATTCCTTCCAAAATGTCCTCACCTTAACTAAAAAGATGTACTTAGCACACAATCAGAATTCATTGGATTGAGTGTGGTGGATACATTTTACTGGCAGAACTTCCACACAGAACATCAAGTATAAAAGTAGAGGTTAAAAAAAGAAAAGCCATGTTAAACTGTTTAGGAAACAAACTGGAAGTTTTCCAGAGCTTAGGACATGCTACATTACAACGCTGCGACTCAGAATTTTAAGGTTTATAAAGGGAAAACCTTAAGTTCTAAGGAGTAACTTGTAGATTGAAAATTAAAATTAAATACTTGATGAGACTGCATCACTGATAGTCTTGTAAAAATAGCATATATTTGATGAAATATACATCTTTCTAAAGATCTTCTGTTTTTATGAAATGGGCCATCCTACAAGATTATTCAATTATCCCCATGGAAGGGGCATCCCACACCTTAAAGTTGATGGCACCAGTACATTATATCTATCCAGAAGAAGCACAGACTACAAGACCTAAAATAAAAATTATCTTTTGTTTATGAGCAAGAGAAAAAGAAATTTGGAAAGCAATAGGGGCCTGACAACATAGAACCTATTTGAAACTTCAAAAATGAAAAGTCTACTCAAACATCCTAAACTATCCTCGTCTTTTCCTCTACATACAGACTTACCTACGAGGACTCAGGAATACCTACTCATCTGGATTCACACTATTTCATGTACATGATCTCACTTAACTTGAAATACACCACCATTCTCTTTTGGTTTGCTAATAAACTGCCATACAAGTCAGTACATCACAACAGAATTTTTCCCCTCTGAATTGGCATTAGAACATTACACACCTTTCTAGACCAACTGATATAGATCGTGCTACAAATACGAAATCTACATTAGTACCTGAAATACCTTTGAGCACACCAGCGTGGACTTCATATTGAATAGTCATCTTCAGCTTCTCTCTCCCTCCCAAGTAAGCATACTTAACGTAATCAAAACCTCATCATACAAAACCACTGCTAGTATGTACTAAAAGACTTCCCTCCATCTCCACGCCACTGTTTTGTTTGTTTTTAAAATTTTGTCTTCACAGAATCCTCAATGGAGGAAAAAATCCAAATTAAGACACTGTCATGTTTATAACTACAAAGAGCATTATAATCACCTATCCTGATCTCCTATGCAACATTTCTTAGAAGAAACACCCGCTCTATCACAGGTGCCCATTTCACTAAAATACGCATTTTTAGGAAAAGTTTTTTTTAATCATGGGTCTAATACCATAACCCTTAATAAGTTATTGTTATTACGTCTGAACATTTGTAGTGGAGAAAGAAGGCACCCAAATCAGAGCTGGTCATTCTAGTAAAAGCACCAGCTACTTAAAGACAAAATTGTTGATCTTCAGATGGCTAATATGAAGCTGCCAAAATTCACAAGCAGAGACTTCTTCACAAAATAAAATCTACAAAAAGAATTTTGCAGAAGACGAAACTCAAGAAGTTCCTGGTCTAGTCAACACTGAAAGCACAATAGCCATTCGTGCACCACATTAGCAAGCTAATCCCTCAAAAAAAAAAAAAAAAAAAAAAAAAGACAAAAACAACTGTGGGTTTATTTCTCTTATGTTGAGCATATGCATCTGTTGAATAAGGAAAAAAATAAAAAAAGGTACTGATTTTATAATTCTAGATGACTACATTTTGTGCCCTTTCCATGTCTGCACTCCCAAAATCAAATGGTGCTTTATCCCAACAAAGCGTGAAGGAAAAAGCAATAATCTTGAACAACAAAACCAATACATTTTTAACTACCATCAAAATGAGCCATTGTAAAAAAATTATACAGAAAAAAGAAAATTATTAGTTACTGATGAAAAAGTGCCACTTTACTCAAATTAAAAATCCAAATTACCTAGGTTTAAAATATACCGTTTAATTCAGACACTGGTCTTGCAACCACCACCCACTCTATGTGTCTTTGAGACTAAAAGTTTATAAAACACTTGCATTAATTGAGTTTCTTATATGTAAATAGTATGGGAAACGTAAGCAAGGACAAATGCACCTTCCCATTTCATTAACTTTCCTATCAAGAACATGCCAATAGTAAAGCTCCAAGAATAGTAATTACATGTAAATTTCTACACACTCTTAAAAAACGCTACTTTTAACAACTCGATTTAAAATCTTGCTACCAGAGGAACTGCTTGTTTCCTTCATCCAAACACCAGTTATTCAGAAAAGGAATACATGATGTACTCGTGTAAAACAAAGAGTTACGGGCCATGTAAGATACTGTTTCTTCTTGAGGCTTCCCTTTCAAATTTTAAGTTGCACATTTATAATAAAAAACTCTCCTTATTCTGATTAATTAGGATCAATTCATCATAAAATACTTTTCAACTTAATGCATTGTGCTGGAACTTATTACAAGAGCTAGCCACGTATATAGATCCACACAGAACTAGCATACAGCTCATTGAGTTACAGAGTATTTTATAATTGTTAATAGCAGTGCAAATACTAGATGAGCACTTGGTATTATTACCAACCTAAAAAAATCTTGCGTTCCTGAAAAATAATTGTGAAGTTAACACTTGCTTTTTATTGAGCATTTCACTATGCTAGAAATTATATGCTTAAAAAAAAAAAAAAAAAAGAGTAATTTCAACAAAAACTAGCAGATTTACACCACACAGTAAAAGACTCAGAAGTTAGGAAGAGATAATTATATGGAGTCCTAGGACTTACTTTTAGTTTAGATTGACAGAGTTGCCAAGTGTCCATCTAATACAGTAAGTAGAAGACATACAATGAAATGTGTGCACACATGCAAGACAGAAAACATAGATGTTCTCTAACACTTCTCACTGAAATAAATCATTTGTATATAATTCTAAGGAATCCAGTAGCAGCATTTAGTTGCAGACCTACATTTAGTTGAAGATCTACAGGATGCCAGATGAGCCTCTTCTGTTCCACAGAAATTTTTTTCCAAACCAGGTCAATATATTGCTAAGAAGCTACCCATTTCCTTTTTTGTCATCCTCAGAAAAACTGTTGATAAACTACCAGATTACAAATAAACATTCTGTAAGTCCAGCTCAATACTGCTGACAAGACAGTATCCACTGGAGCACCGAAACTGCTGCTTCTACTATACGCTCTCCTATCTACAGGCAGGAAGCACCAGATTACAGGTGGGGACAAAACATAAACCTGAGTTAGATTAAGTTTCAACATTCTATGGTGCGTGGCCCACATGGTCTTTCCTCCCCCCTTCAACATCGTGTTACTTCACTGTCCAACTCTTTGGGAATACAATAGGATATATTTTAACTCCATGTTCTTACTCGATGCTCAGTGAAGCCAAATAAATGGCTGTGCACCACTTCTTCCTTGGGTACTGCATTATTTTACATAAATATCTTCAATAACTTGTTTTAAAGATACTTCACAGTTGCATATCCAGTTAAATACATGCTATTTTTCACATACATTTTGAAAAATGAGACCTTAGAATACATTAGGAAAATGATGAATTGCTGCTGTCTCTGACTGCCTGGTTCTCTACAGTGAAACTTTTTCCCCATGCTGCCAATGAAGAATTTTTATAAAGAACTGAAGTCACTACTTCAAAATAAAATAAAAATGCATGTACATAAAAATCTTCTGAGAGCTTTGGAGGTGTGTTTTGCAGGTGTTCTTGATTCAAGCAAACAGGTGTCTCTCTATGAAGTGGGGAAAATAGTACAAATGTGTGAAGCTCTTCATGTGGAAATTAAGAGAGTTAAACAGCACTGAGCAAGGCACAAAAAGTGCTTTTAAAATAGAAACACAGGAACATGCATAGAACCTCAGTATCTAATTTAATTAATGATTGAAAATGCAAAGGCTCCAACCGGTGAAACATTAGCAGCAGCCATGAATTTCACTGTAGTTCTGTATAAGTAATCTTACCTGAATGATTCTCAAAAAAATGTCAACACATCGACTGTATTTTTCATCTGATCCTGTCAATGCTGAGATGACAGGCCCTGCAGGATGCAGTGAAAGATCAATGATGAAGAACAGGTGTTTAGTCTTTTCACAATCAAAACCTACAAGTTGAGGCAAATACAAAATTTTGTCTGGGATGCTTCTGCATATCTAACATGCTAATTTTACATAATCACTTTCACCTATGTAGACAGACAACCACATCTCTTCCTCATTTGGAATTAACTAAACTACCTGACCCCAAGGTCACTCAAATTACCACAGTATAACTTCAAACCTGGTCCCTAATTCACTACTCCTCATCTTATTCACATCAGCTGCTTTACGCAACAACTCATGTTCTCTGTGGCTTTTCAGAAAGGAGGCTTAATTTTTCCCATCAATTACGGAGAATACTTAAAACTTACCTAAACTTACAGCAATTCACATGTTGAGACTAGCAACGCACAAAAATACTGCTTGTACCTAGCTTAAGTGAAGGCTCACAAGTTCACATTGAAAAGTTACAAAGCCATCCTAGCATTGTTCAGCTTGGAGCTGACTTCAGCAGACGTGTTTCTGAATACTGCCTCAATCTGAAGTTTCAATCACACCAGTTAAGCGCTTTCAAATGAATTTTCATGCTTGGCTATAATCAAGAACAGAATGTTTAATATTAAGTCATATGATAAAGTGAAAACAAGTTAATGTGAGGAATGCATGAATTAATATATTTAAATATATAATAAAAAATTAACTATTTAACATTTATATTAAACATAAGGAAAACTCAAAACAAGAAAGTATCCTGATGATCATTTCTCATTCAATTGCAAGCAACATAATTAATCCTTACAATGCTATGAATAATCCCAAATTGGGATGAAGATACCTCCAAAATCAAACGAAAAAGAGGTTGAAATAGAGTCTTACAGCTGGCAATACAACATTTAAAGACTGACTGTTAAAGCTCTGGTTTGATATTTCCTCTGGGGTTGGAAAGACAGAATGGCTCTCAATACCAGGATGAATATAAGGAACGTGACAGTTTCCTGAAGTCATGCCACGCTGTCAAAACAGTAGCATCTCTACAGTAAATTAACAGACTCACACATGTACAATGCATTAATTTATTCTAACTGATGAATACCACATTACAATTATATATTTCCACATTACTATAAATCCTCAGAAGAATCACAAGGCTGAACTGGCCAACAGAAGCACGTGGCATATCCCAATACAAAGTGTCCTACAGTACACAATAAATACATACCAGACGCAGATACAAAATGCTTTTTCAAAGTGAAAGAGAAATAAAATAAAGTGCTTGGTGGAAAAACACCTGTATTTACCTTCCTCCCATTCCATCTGCTTGAACAACATAGCTATTTTCATTAATAGTCATATCTTTTTTCAGAATAAACACAAATATTTTTGCTATGCCCATTACAATGGTGACATTTCAATATCACATTTATCAGCTTCATTATTCCGCAGGTATTTGAGACAGGAAAAGCACATTACAGTTCCAATCCAAAGCACATTAAGAATTTTATGCCAGTGTCAGACAATTAGAAAATCTCAAATCCTACCTAGAAACATGCCATCAATAATATTCCAAAAAGCAGTGTTTCCATTCGTAGTACATATTGTGCTTTACACCATGACACTGCAGCCTCCAAGGGTCAGATTAATTAAGTCCAAGAGCAGCTGCAGTGCAACGTGAGAAGCACACTGCCAGAGCCTCACCAGCCCAGCCCAATTACCTGGAGCATTCCAATACCGCCACTGACAACTACCACACTCCTCACCAGGTCATTAACTCCCGCAGGTTGTCTGATAAATGATAAAAAAAAAAAACCCTAACCTCTTCGTAAGACTGCAAAGCTGACTGTACCGCTGCAGGATGCAATGATAAATACCAGTGAGATGACTGTCACTCAAATCACTCCAGATGTTGCTTAACTTTACGCTAGAACAGTATCCAAAGATGGAAATGAGACAGCAATCAGGCACAAGCCCTTCTCCCAAACCCCTCCAGCCTCTATTTCTAATAGCAAGTCTAACAAATTCCCTAAATTCAAGGTTTCATTTCCTGTCCAAAAAGCTACTAGTCACCAATTAAATAAATTACAGTCAACTACAGAGGATAGTCAATTAATAAACACATAATATCACAGTATTTGAGAAAGATACTGGCTGCTACAGGATAAAACAACCAAGAAAAAAGGAACAAAAAAAAAACAAAAACCATCAGCTTTTGCATCTACTGCAAATCATACGGTTTTCAACAACATTGAAAAAAGTGAGCAAAGCAATCACAAGAGAAACGACGAACATCACTAAATACAGCATTTCCTTGTGTAGACCCCAGCCATCCTTATTTTGTTCTTTATTATGCAAAAACAAGTGAACCAATAACTTTAAGAAAAGACAGATTATTTTGAATCTATCAAGTTGTTTTATACACTTCTCATGTAAGAGAAAGGCACAGCACTTTCTCACAAATCACAAAGCCATTTACCACGTAAAGGTTTATTCACTTACTAACATAAACAAGCCCCTATATACAGAATAAATCAGCAGAAACCTTCTACTTCTACTCAGAATTTTTCTAAATTTGCCACATGAGAAAATGCTAAATTTACACTGGGCAAATTAGATATGGAATAACTTCAAGATTATATGCAGTTACATATTCAGTTCCAGCTTCTTTTAAAACGTAAAATGTACTACAGATCTGCAGTCTAACAAGCTAACTTATTTTTTTAATTCTCTTCCAGTAACTAGGCAACTGACAACTGTCCAACTGAGAATTATCTTTCTGAACAGCTGGCAATCAACACTAGAGTGGTTTTGTTGTTGTTGTTTTTCAGTTGTGCTTTTTTTTCCTCTCATAGTAGAAAGATCAGTAATGACAGCTTCTTTACGAAACTACACAGCTCTGAAGAATCGACCTCTGAAACCTCCACCTTTTAGTCACCTCCCCATTTCCATTATCCCAGAAGTTGCTCTTATCAGTAAATGAGTAAATGTTTACAACAGAATCTGAAAATCCTAGATTTATATGTATGAAGTCTCTATTTAGCAAATGTCAACACTTAAAAAAAACAAAAAAAAAACAAGAATAAAAATGGAATGTATTTATTCATCCATGACAGCCCCTTCAAGAACCATGACAACAGACAGCTGAACTAACTCCAATTTAACTTTTAACTGCTTTATTTCCCTTTTATTTTTAACACTCATCCATAGCTGAAAAATACTATTTCACTAATATTGTTTCAGTAATATTATTTCATGAGTTGATTTTTAAAACACTAACTCCTTTTACTACTTTAGCTACCTTCCTTCTGTAAGTAGAAATTAATATGGCAATTCCTTAATGATATAAAGGAAACAATGGTGAACCACACTTGATATTACACCTTCCCCCTTCCTAACAGTTTAATGAAACTCAAAAGAGAACGTTTAATTAATAAGTCTCCATAGCTACTAGTACATTCAACGCATTTGAAAAGTTTTTAGGAGTCACAATGAGATAATTTTCAAAAGGGAACATGAACTAAGTACAGCTAGATGATCTCACATAATTCATGGATGTTTAAAAAAAGACATTCAAACAAAACATCTCTAACAATTCACTTTGTGAAAACATCACAGAAACATACTTCATATATTCTACATGAAGAAGAGGAAGGAAACTCCTCCTTTCATATTCTCCAAATATTTAGAACACTACTGATCAAAAATCTGTTATAAAAACAACACAGCTCCTCTGTTGTTAAAAGCAGTAAAACCTTATCTCTATTTAATTATGTTTTTATTAAGCTCTGCTCTTAATATGATCTGATTTAAGTACACATATGACTACATATTCCAATAAATTAAAAAACAGTGACTGAGCTCAAATTCACTCAAGCATCAAGTTCAGATCAGGCAAGATCCTGTTGCAAGATAAACAACGTGATGCAATGTAACATAATTTTGTGCGTGTGTGTGAGTGAGAGACTTGAAGGGGGCGGGGGTGAGTGCTGAGAGAAAGCAAGAGAGAAAGCAAGCACGCGTCAGCATTCACAATGGAAAAAATACATATGTCCTCAGGAGTTCTCAGTCCAGCACTTGCTATAATTTAGAATAGAGAAACAGGAAAAAAAAAAAAAAAAAAAAGAGAGCTTAATGCAACAGAAATACTGATGCTGCTATATATTGTTCAAAATACAACCATAACTCAAAACAGGTCAGCAAAAGTGCTACTTTCTTTGTGAAGTTCACTTTATCAATATTCATGCAGAATGGCTATGTCGGTATTTAGATTTTGGACCCAAACTTAGTACTCAATACATGCACTATACATCTCTGCAAAAGTTATCAGCATTATTTTAAAAGTAGGTCCTATCTTTTGCCAGTCTAATTTTGTTTCTACTAATCCAGTGGGACAAGACTGAAAGAATCAGGGGTAAGCACAAACTTAAACTACAGAAGCTCAGACAATCAGAAAGTCAGCTGGTAACCTAAAAAGAAAAGAATAAATTTTGTACTAAAAAAATAAAGACTCTGGTCAAAATGGATTTATGTACTGCTTCCTATTTTGTGAACTAAGATGTTCAGTTAAAAGCTGCTTTTTTTTTTTCCTCCTTCAATGTCTTGTAATTAGAGCTACCATATAATTCTTCAGTAATTATGTCACTTTTTTGATGCACAAAAATAATTCCAACAGAAATCAGTCTGCATACTGAAGTCCTGTATCACAGAAATACAAAAGAACACTATTAAATCATAGAAACTACTCATGACTTCCGTATTACAACCAACTTCCTCCTTTCCAAACAGCAACTTAGTCAGACTGTGCTAATACTTTTTGGAAAAATAAAAAGTTTCACAGAAACTTCAGTGAGTAAACATTTCATACTGAAATGCACACTGAATGCATTTCAAGTCACACACATAGTAGTACAGGCTAAATAACCAGAATAATCGCTTTAGAAACATTATACAAAAAATAAATTATGTCTTTATATTAGCTATTTCACAAGGTTCCCTTTCCCTAATGCTATACGAGCCTGAAGGTCTGGAAGAAACCCAAAAGTTATCAGCTTACGGAATGCCAGGACCTCTGAAAATTCCACAGGCTTCTGGTCAAGTGCAAACAGAAAGACCAACAAGAGTTAGCCCTATTGGAGTCCATTTCTCAGATCCATTCCACACCTTAGCAGCTATCAGTCACCAACTTCCTTAAAACACTCACTTTCTACAAGATGTGGCTGCAAATCCAAAGCAGAAATTATGAAGTCAAACTGGAACTTCATTTGCACCTGTTAGTTTAAGCCTCTCTTCCCTAGTTGTCTATATTATTACTACTACTGACTTTAAGAGAGAACATGTTTGTCCCAAACATTTTTTCTGGTGTCTAGCCCGCTTCTTTTTATTTTTCAAAGGTTTCTCTGCTACTCCTGATACATCTTTACAATTTGCAGAACAAAATAATATGTAATTCTGATTTAATCAGAAAACAGTAGAACTCTGCTGGAGTACTAAACAAAAGATCTAATCTTTGGAGCGTCCTTTCCAACTGAGTGTAAATAAACTGTAGTAAAATGAAAAGGCTTGTAATTGGTATTTTAAATATACTTCATAAACACCAATTTTCTGTAACATCCTTGCATATCTCATACTACCTCATGTATAATGCAGAAAATCTATTTCATTTTCATCTATTGACAGCGAATTTAATTTACTATTGCAGCTCTTTACACAGATTATGTTATTAATTCTGCAATCAAGCTCTTTTGAATGTTTTTATTTTTTACCAGAATTTCCACAATTCTACATTGATTTTCTCCCCCACCCTACTATACCTTTCAAAATAGTCTTCTTTTTTTTTTTTTTTTTTAACTTTTTGAAAGGGGAATGAAAGATTAAAAAAAGAAAAAAAAATATCACAACAACGAGCATCAGCTTATAAACTGAACATTTCAACAGAAAAAAACTACATGCATTACGTTAACCTTGGACTTGCATCAGGAGATATACAACAGGTGCATTAAAATGTCCATAACAAAAATCACCATCATAAGAAGACCACAATATCTCCATGAATTAGAAATCATCCATTTCTGCTTCACACTGAAGTTAGAAGACTAAGAAGATAAATGCTAGTATGTTAGTGTCCTATTTACACCCATACCAATTGCCTTCATTGTTTTAGACAATTAATCTTGTTAAAGTAGACCAAATGAAAAGTAGCTCTTATTTTTCCAAAGTCGGTAACACCTATTCAATTCCAAATCATCAGATTATCATCGAAATAGAATCAAAACATCAAAACCAGTATCACTTATGTTATTATCTGCATCAATTTATAACAACTCCTCCAGATCCCATTCAAATACAGAATGCGAATGTGTTAATCTTAAGGAAAAAAAAATATTATCCAATTGCAGAAACCAAAATGTTTTCTACTGTAATGCAAGACCTCCTCTTCAGAACTTTTAAAGAAGAAATATTAAATTAGATATTTATTACTTATCGTACACTAATATTAAAAACTTGTTTCTCGTGTACAATTTATGAAAAATACTTGCTCTTTAATCGTTCAAAGTGTTTCCCTTTTATAATAGTTTTCTTCCACCACCATGGTAAACATAATATAAAAAATATCTAAAGAGCAGCGCCTGCCCTCTTTACTTCACTCCAGAACCAGTGAACAAAGCAATGAGGCATAAAGAAGGTACATAATGGATTTAAAGCAAATGGCCCATTCTTTAAGAGGAGGCCTCTCAATTTTACTCATTCTAGCTTAATTGTCATTGTAATGTCTAAAAACTTCAAACGAACAATTACTTTTATGCCAGCTGTCAGGTTGGTTCCTTAAAGCTACTTGTTGTGTTTTTTTTTAAACTAACAAACAAAGCAAACAAAATTTTTCAGCAACACTGAAAACATTCTCAGACATACATCAAGCAGTTAGATTACTAGGTGATAATCTACCCACTTCACTCCATGCATCAAGTAAGATGGAACATTATATTCACTGCTGCACTTGGTAGCACGTTTTTCAGATAAACGTTTTGCACTGCACTAGACGCTTATATGCCAACGCATGAAACATACTGACATGTTTATTCTATCCATGGGATTCAAGCATAAATAATCAGCTAATTTTTGCACCTACCTGGGTAAAAATCTTTGGATTTAGACAGCTTGATAGTGGCCCCAGTCTCTTTCTGCAACTGAACAATTGTCTGTCCTCCCTTCCCAATTATAGATCCAGCAGCATAACTAGGTATGAGGACCTTTAGAAAATATTGGCCATCCTCTGCAAAATCGAGATATGCATGGTTAATACAACTTACAAACTTCGATCTTTCCCTCCCAGACCCACAGATGATGTTACATCTTCAGCCACATTCAGTAATGCATGCATTTACATCTAACCAGTTGCGTCATTCGCAAGACATGTTTGGACTATGTCTCTGACATTTCAAAATATGCACTTTTATTTTAAGCAAAATAAAGAATCTATATACATTCCTTAATTCCATAAAAGAATAAAATTTTAATTTCATTTCAAAGGTGGAATTTTTTCAGCTTTTCTGCTGGTAACCACAGCATACAGAAATGATTAGACCCCTTTAAAAAATAAAAATAAAAAATGAAGCTCTGCACAAAAACGTGCCTCATCACAACTACAACCTTGCTTGAAAATACTGCAAAAGAAATGCCAAAACTAAGGAGGAATGAATTGCAAATTCTGATGGGCTATTTGTTTGTCATTAGCAAACACATGAGAATAGCAATTAGCTATTGCATGCATTCTTCTTAAGTGAGAAAAACAACTACTCTGCTACCAAATAACCCACCCAAAATGTGGGGTTTTATTCCAAGCATCTCAGCCACTGCCAAGAAAACAACTCAACATGGTGTGGATGGAATCACTTGCCTAAGTAATCCTGGTGTATTCCTTTAGCACTTCTTAAGCAACAATGATCTCTTTTAAGCTCATTATTTGAAGGACATTAAGAAGAATTTTTCCCAGTTAATCAAAAGCCTAAGTCACATATTGTAAATACACTTAAAAGGTGATGAGATAGACAACGCGAGTCGTCCACTCACTACTAGTGTGAAAGCATACAACCAGAACCGTAAAAAAATACATATGCAATGAATGGGAATAAAAAATACTCCAATCTGATCCAGGAACTGATTAATTATCAGTGCTATCATCCCAAGTCAGTGACACGACACTCAAGTCTGACAGCCTTCTGTAACCAGCTCTGAAAAAGTGCAGGACAATAAAGGTTGGTTGATTCCCCAGACTTAGGCTAGCCTCAGTGATTAAGAAGACGTCCCATTGGCTTTAGCATCAAGATTTTTACCATGGAATCTATTTTACAAAGTGACTGTTGGGTTTTTCCTCCCCCCCGTAAGCAAAAGGAGCTATCCGAGTTCACCTCACTTTCCCCATTCAAACCCACAAGCGCCTTAAGTGCTTGCGTGTGACAATAGTGCCCATCCATATTCATCCAGCCGGCTGCACGATGCACTATATATAGCCAGACTGCTGTCTTAATATCAGGCAAATAAATTCACCTCTGCCTCGGTGCATTGTTATGACGACTCCGGTGCAAACGAGCAGAGGAGATGCCGGTCCCGTTATAACTCATCTCCCCCGGGCAGGGCGGGCTGATAGCTCCCGAATCCCCGCGGCAGAGCCGGCTCCCCCCGCAGCAGCCAGCCCTCGCCCCCCGCCAGCCAAACAACACCGTGCAAAGGCTGACAATAGCACCGAGGCCAAGGCAGAAGGAAACGCAAGGCAAGGCTGAAGCGCAACTTGTGACCCGAAGGATGCAAAGGGAAGAAAGTGCGTTTGTCTCCTTCCAGCCGGCTGCCATTGATCGGAGCCAATTGTGCAGAGGGTGCGGGGGGAGCCCCACACGCCTGCCTCCCCGCCGCCGGGTCGCGGCCGCGTAGCCCCTGCGTGGGCATTAAATCAAAAGCCCGGTGGATGCTGAAAAGCGACGCCATTTTGATGAATGATAACGTTAGAGAAATGGGAATGCTTGGGGGGGCGCGGGGGAGGCAGGTAGGTAGGGAAGGAAGGGGAAAGGTGGGTGGGTCGGGCGGGGGGAGGCGGCGGAGGAGATACCCACCGCCCGTGTTGGTCCTCTTGGTGCTGCCCGCTTCAGGGGGGGCTTCCAGTGGTCTTTTCCGGGAGTCCGGCGGGTCCAGGTCTATGGGAACCCCGGTGTGGGTCCCGTTCTGCTGGATGGGAGCTGCCGCCATCATGTTTGCTGCTGCTCGGAGGAGAATTGTCTCTTCCCTTCGGTGTTGGGGGGGCAGGGAGGGAAGGGGGAGGAGGAGGAGGAAGGAAGAGGAAGGGAAAGGGGGAGGAGGAGGAGGAGGAGGAGGAGGGGAGGGGGCTCGTCCCGTTCTCTTGTCCTTTTCGAAAATGCAGAACTAGGCTCGGGGGTTGCCGAGGATGCTGCGCGCCTTGTTTATCTGGCAGCCGGGGGGAGGGAAGGAGAGGGAAGGAGGGAGGGAAGCGGGCAGGACTGGGCTGGAGGAGCAGCTGCAGTGCAGTGTCAGGAAGAGATGAGGAGCGGGGAGACGGGAGCGAGGGGGCGAGAAAGGGGAAAGAAGCGGGAGAGGGGAGGAGAGGGGAGTGAAAAGAGTGAGACGGGAGGAGGAGAGGACGGAGTGAGTGGGAGAGGAAAGGAGGGGAGAGAGTGGGAGAGGAGGGGAGCGAGAACGAGTGAGACGGAGGAGAACGGGCGGGAGGGGGGAGCGACGGGAGGAGGAGGGAGCGGTGTAAATGGTGGGCGAGCGAGCGAGGGGGAGATGATTCACACCGCCTCCGAGCCCCTCCGGCCCCTGCCCTTAACGCTGCGGCGCGGCCGCCGGCTGCTCCCAGACCCTCATGCTCTCCTTGGCTGACGGGCTGGGAACGGGGCTGAAGCGGGGGGGCTCCGTGTCCGCCCAGCACCACCGCCGGACGCTCCGGCAGCTGGCGGGCTCGGCTGAGCAAGGTCCAGCCGTGAGCAGGGGCCCACCGACCTCAGCTACACCGCAGAAGCCCCAGAGGCAGGAAAGGTTAGAGCCGGGGAAGGGGGTTCCAGGCTGGGGGGAGCTGGGGGATATGCGTGGGGGGGCTGCTTCTGGGGGAGCTTACAGAAAAAGGTGGGTTCTCCCTTCAAGACGGGCGGGAGATCTGGCCAATGGGAACAAAAGAGAGCGAGGCTGGGATTGAACGGCGTGGCCAATCGTGGGTCGTGCACGGCAGAACCGTTGTGGGGGAAGGCGGGGGCGGTTTAACCTCTGCGGTGGCCCGAGGGGTGGGGGTTGGCGGTGGGAGGGCGTGTGGAGAGGCCGCTCCCGCCCCGGGAGGGTCCGCGCAGTGGTGCCGCGTCACCTGGGTTACGCGCAGAGCCTCGCAGGCCCGCGGCTACGAGGGAGGATGGCTGCGGCTGTAGAGGAGGCGGCGGGTAGTGGGGCCGTGTCTGAGCGGGGCCGGTCGCGCCTCCTCCGTCGGTGGCGAGCGGGGTTGGCTCTTCTGCCGGCAGCTGGGCGAGGGCCGATCCCGCGGGCTCATAGGAAAAATAATAAAGAGATTATTTCTGTGCTGTGACAGCTGGGCTAAGCCCGAGCTGCGTGACACAGCGCGGCATTTCTTACATAAATATTTAATGGAAACGCAAAGATGTTTCACTGCAGCCAGGGGCATTTCCGTTTGCAAATGTCAAAGTATTCAGGTTGAAGCTTAAAAGGGTTGCGAGGTGCCGACAACGTGAAGGTGGGAGAGATTGCCTGTGTGCTAGAAAGGCATTTTTACTCTGCTCTGTGCTGTTTAATCCACTCGTTACCTTTGAAAAAATTGGCAGAGTAATATAACCAGAACTGCCGTGGTCAGCACCAGAGCATCAGTTTTGTACAGAATTTAGCAACATCGCTTTACTGTGTTAAACCATGTTGTGTGCTAAATTCATAACTGCTGCATGTGTGTACGGAATGGCCGCTGTCTCGGTTTCTTGTCCAATGCAGGCTGAAAACCTGGCTGTCTGTGGATGAAATCCAACTTCCATTCTGAGCTCCCAGGGAGACCCAGCCTTAGTGTTAGTAATCACTTACCACTAATACTGCCCAAAACAATTTTTAGAGCTTAAAGTACAGATTTCATACATAATACATAGTACAGCGCATCGTCTTGCAAGTACTTATAAATTATGAGCCAGATATCTAATATACTATTGGGTATTAAAGCGTGGATATTTTAGCATGTGAACAGACTCCTGCCCAAAAGCATTCACAAATTAAAGACCCAGCATTGTAAATTGGAAACTTTCAATGGCTTCTCTGGGAATTGTGTCCCAGGAATGCAGTATCTACCCTCACAGTTGGATGAAACAGATGCAGCACATTCAGTAACAAGTTGATAGCATGTACAGTCAGAAAAAATATTGAATAAAAATGGAACGTTTGTAATCATTTTAGACCCTTTGTATCTAAGATACTCTGACTCATGGTTGCTTCATTTACTGACTGAAATAAAATTTCTGGCTTCTGTTACCTTGGCGGTTGCTGACACAATTATGGTACAGCAAGCTGAGGACTCTCTTGGCTCTTCTATTTTCTTTACTAAGTTCCAGTTGAAGAATTTTAATTAGTATTTGAGCCAGAAAGAAAACTGTGTGGCTTAAAAATCTCAGGTCCAGTTTGAAGGGTCATCAGTCCTAAGCAGCCTCTTTTTATTTGTAAACTGAGCAAATGGCTTACAGAAAATTTAGAAGACAAAAATAAAAAACATTGATGTTCAAGTGAAGCCATTTTTAGTCAATTTCCGCAGTGGAACTGTAATTTATAACACTGCTCCCTTTATCTATCTGAATGTGCCCCATTCATCTGTAGTAACACTGAATCAAACAATTCTCTTGTTTTAAGACCACATCTGTTTTACTGTGGCCCCTGCACCAATTTTAATTATGTGGCAGATCTGATTGGATTCAGCACCTGCAAGTGTTCCCTTTGGGAATTCCAATTAGCTTGTAAAACATTTACTCAATTGCATTCTTTAAATAAAAGTATTGTTTTATCCTAACAACAGGAATATTAACATGTAGAATAAAAAGGGGTTTTAATGTGATAAACAGCGTATGTTGTTTGTGTATGTGTCTTCCATAAGCTTAGAGGAAAATGGTAATCCTGAAACCTAATTTCTCCAGGCTCAGCAGATGTCTGTCCTGTGTTAGCCTGTTTCTTCACGAACAGCTGTCTCACAAGTGCCTCCCCTTGTCTCTACAGAATGTCTTTTGTTTAACAATTTCTTGATATGTTATCTCCTGGTCTCACTAAGACAAGCTTTTAAAAAATCTTTTTTGGTACCTATAAGTAGTCTCTTTATAGTTTAACAGGTTTTGAAGAATTTAGCTAAAGCTATAGAACTAGCCTCAGCTAGTTTCTTAGTAGCATTTCTACTCAACTAAGTAAATGGCTGCATATAATTAACGTTTTCAGTTATAATTAACAATTGCAACAACTATTTAATACTAGCAAAATTGTTAGCTATGACAGATAGATATGCTTCAGAATATGCTTCCGAAAGCACCGTCTGTGAAAGCCGGTAACCTGTCTGGAGCGGGGATCTTTAGGTCTCGGGGCATATGGCAGAAAGCGCAGCCCTCTAGCGGCAGAGGTCACGGGTAGTTTTTGCAAGCTGTAATTTTACCACGGGTGTGGGGTAACGAAATAGGTTTTAGCAAAAAAAATGCAAACTACCCAGGACACTGCCTGGTGGTGCTACCAGCCTCCTGTATTTTTCATGGTCTGAAGTACCTGTGGAAATAGTGGAGGCCTGTTGTGCAGCATTGTTCACACTCTGCCATGATTTCTGTGGAGGAAGGACCAATGGAAAAGTTTTAAAATGTCTGTTATCAGCAGAATTTCCCTTTTTTTCCTCTAATCTGCTTCCCTACTATTCTTTTCCAGCCAGTTCCAGACTGGCATATCTACCCAGTTGTTCTTCAAGCTGTTCTGAGATCTCAATTCCTTTTCCTGTTTCTTTCAGTTATCTCCTACCAGTTAATATATTCTGTAACTTCAAGAAGAATTAGTTCAGTGATAGTATGGAATGCAAGTTCAGTTTGCCAGCCTTATTTCTAAGAACACTCTTGTGTGTTAGAGGTGTGAATGGTCTCTTTCACAGGCATGAGAGCTGTCCTTAGAAATGACAGGGATTAGGAAGAGGCGTAAACCGAAGTAATGAAATATATATGTTAACACATAGAATTCCACAGGGTAACTTTATATCAATTACCTCAGTAAACACCTCCTAACCTGATGAGGTTCACTAATCATCAAAATATCTGAATCAAATGGGGCCTGTTTCGTGTTTTAGTGGTTCAGTTACTACCTTTGGAACCAAACTCAACTCTGTTTCTTGTAGAGGTGATGGATACCTCTTCTAGCTAATAGAATGAATGGCTTGTTTTTCCTCTTAGAGGAAATATGACAGAGCCCAGTAATCATTAGATGAAAAATGATACCTCTTAAACATCCAGAGTAGGCAAAAGAAAACAAGTTGTGTTTTTATTCACAATAATACTGGTATTATTGGGAAATTTTCATTATCAGACAGTAGCTCTGGCAACTGAAGTCTGACAAATCTTTGCTCTACTAAAACTACAGTTACTTAAAAACTGAAAATATAACTTACTCTTTCAAGCCTTTAACATATGCCTTCTGTTAATGATTTTATTTTTTTTCTGCAGTAGTCTATCAGTTAAACTATAGTCATTCTTGATTAAACTATCCAAGTGTTCTTTGTTTGAATACTTCATGGATTGTTCATCAGTAAATATAAATATTTTTTAAATCTCATTGGAACTTCTAAATTGCATCAGTATTAATCTTAGGAAAATCATACCCAGATTTAAGGAAGGAAGCCAAACATCTCATTTAGAAAGAAAGAAGCCTGATTGATTGTTCATTTTCCAGTACTCACATCCCCTGTATTTTTCACACCTGTATTGGATGCACAGTATGGCCAACAGCTAAATCCTTTCATATTGTAGATGGTTACTGTGTGGTAGCTTTCTTTGCTTTCTTTCTTTGCGGATGGTGACTTCACAGTGGTAATAATTTGACCATGCCATTTATCATAATATGAGCATATTAACCAAAATTCTCTGCTTAGAAGTGGAAGGAGAGAGTGAGTATAGAAAATCAATGGCCATTTCTGCTGTCTTAGCAGAGGGATCTCCTGCTTCCTCCTGCTCCACAGCGTTCATCAAAATTCTTCATTCCTACAGATGTAGATCTGTTTTATAAGCTATTCCTGTGTTTTTTCTATTTTGAGGTTACCTAGTAACATACCCTGATGTCAGTATGAAAAATAAGATAACCTCGGAACAAGATCATTTTTTTCCTCCTCCAAGGAATTGACTAGGATCATGGTACAATCCATAAAACTCTAGTGGCTAGAGAATTTTCCCAAAAAGTCATCTCCACAGTGACTTTGCTGTACAGTAAGACCTTTTATTTCTTAGAATGAAAGAAACTTGATGAAAATGAAGACTTGATATCAACTGTTTTTCAAGAGTTGTATTCTTCTTTCCTGTTTACTCATTTATTTTTCAAATACTGAAATAAATCAGAGATTAAAACAGATTAAAACAGAGATGAAAACAGGCAGGAGTAATTCAGTTGTAATGAAATGATGTTGTAACCTAGTAGGTGAGAAATAACAGCAGTTTATGTCAGTTTACAGTGG
The DNA here is from genome assembly GCA_030625065.1 of Alectoris magna. NCBI lineage: Eukaryota > Metazoa > Chordata > Aves > Galliformes > Phasianidae > Alectoris > Alectoris magna. The sequence goes on along the minus strand of CM060565.1, from coordinate 27,389,166 downwards.
TGCTGACGGCATACATGTTAGCACTGTATTACAAAAGAATGTCGGTTAATCAGCACAGCCAGCTATGAATCCAGATCCTTAAAGATGTGCTCATCTAAGTGCTATACAGTGAATAGGGTACTGTTAAGTGAATCAGTATGCCTGTTTTAATCTCTGCTGTTAAAACTGATATTGCAGTATCACTATTTTATGCCTCATTTTGCCCGCCTTCCAACTGTCTTACTTATTTGAAATCTCAATGTTTTAGGGTAAAGGAAAGATGAAAAAGAAACATGAAAAGAGAAGTCAGTTTTTTGGATCTTGTTGTGAAGCCTGGTCCTCTGCAATACCGTACCATTTCCTGTGAACTGAAAGAAGTGAAATAGTGTGGTAACCCTTACGTGGTTGTAAGGGCATCTCTACTGAAGCTCTGTCATGTTCTCAAAGATACTGATGCAGTCTTGGTTGTTCACATGAATTAAAACTAGTGAAAACAGGTCATAACTTCAAGTGTAGTCTCATGACACAGGACCCTAGGATTTTTTGAAGCCTTGAATTTTGCTGTAGTTCTGTTGACAGTGAGAGTTATTTTAGCGAACGGAAAGAATGGAAAAGGAGGAAGTGAACATTGCACAGGAGACAAAGGAGAAACAAGAATGATACAATGGAAACAAAGGTACTGATTTTTCTGTTCTAACCATGATTAGCAAAATTTGAGTTGTGACCATCATTTTGCTCACTTCAAAAACGTATGCTATTTCAGAACATTAAAGGGTATGTACTAGTAAAATTATACTAGCAAACTCTTCTGTGTTAACAACCAAAAAAAAATACATTTTTATCAGTATAATTTGTAATCAGCCTTCCAAATCATAAGCTATTCTGGCAAAAGTAATCTTTTTTGTGAGTAGAATGTTAGCATAGCAGAAGGATTTTTGCCAATGGAAAGGTAATTAAAGTCACATCTGTAACATCATTGAAATAGCAAAAGTTCGTAATAAAGATTTGGACATCTTTAATAATATTTTTAAAGACTTAGTGTATAAAAATGCATATGCAAGTTGACTAAAAATTAGTTTTCAGCACAGAGAGATTTTAGGCAGTTGTTATTACCTTCAGGAGTACAAGGTTATTTTGGGAACTTCAGCTGATTCTTCCCTGTGGTTTAGCAAATGCCTTAGAGTTTGCTCTTAAGAAATTATTTTGCTACATCAATGTAAGTTGATTATTCCAGTGCTTTATAGCTCTGTCTGCTTGAAAATAATTATTTCAAAATAACCGTTGAAAATTGAAAATTCTAGTGGAGGAGAGTAAAGACCTAAAACTTAGGATAAATTGGCCAGAGTGATTTGGCACATAATCTCACTGTTTGCCATAAAAACATACATCTGTGTGTCAGGAGCACACAAAGGCTATCTGGTCTGAGTAAAAATGTAGGAAATAGACATTGCTGCCTGTTTAAGACAAAGTGTATTCCTTAGTGTAGTGAGGTTAGAACAGATAGTCAATCAGTTGTACAAATGTATCTAAATTATTGAGTTACCATTTTGAGACAAAAGGAGGTAGTGGCAAATTATTAATTACTTTGCGGTTTATTCATCTTACCATTCTGTTGCAAAACATAAATGTTTTTGATTTATAATTCACAAAGACCAGTATAGTGAAATTTGTGTTTATGTTTGTAACTGGATGCATGACTTTAAATCCAAAAAACATAGAACAAGTGATAAGCTTCAACAAAAGATTATGTCTATCTACCTTGCTGAGTTAATGCTACGTTTCTATTTATTTCAAAGGATGACAGCAGCATTGCTTCAGTATTGCAGATTTAAGCCTCCAAATCTCACCCAAGCTTACTATAAGTCAATAGAAATCTTTCTATTGCAGCCCTGATCTTTTTTTTTTTTTTATATATGCAAGCTCTTAAGCGTTTTTCAGATAAGCTATATATTATTTTAAATGTTTCGCATACATTTGTAATTTGTAGAAAAGTTTTTCTTTTTTCTGTTTTTGTTTGTTTGTTTGTTTGTTTGTTTTTCTTGAAAACCCTCCAGGCTGACAATAGAAATCCACAGACCTACTGGATGCAAACAGTTCTGTTGACTTCAAGGGGCTTTAAGTCACTTAATATGAAATACTTAGGGGGAAAAATAAGTAGAGAAAGGAAGGAAATTATACAAAAGATATTAAGATAAACTGTAAAGCTTTCATGCTGTAAGAGAAAGTATCTTTATATTCTAGTGATGGGCAATTTGAATTAGTTTTGCACAGATATATTTTTATATATAGGGAGAGATATGAAGGGTCTAGGAATATATAATTTATCATTTCTAATAAATTATATATAAACAAAAGAACAGCTGGTGTATAATTAAAATTTGGCAGGTACAGAAGTGAAAACTAAAGACATGCATTCCAACAATTCAAAATCCAAGTTAAGGTAAAAATCATTACGTTGTGTATGTTGATAAGAAACAGATACAAGCATGATGTTATAGAAAGTTGTATGTAATTTATGTATATGTACATATGTATATGTATATATTTTTAAAAGTACGTTTGTTTTTCTTCTCAATTTAAGATTTAGTTGGCTTCAACTGGAACGAAGAAATTCATATGTTGAAACAGTAAAATAAAATTACTGCAGAAGTGATTCATTGTGAGATGAATGTCCATACAAAGTACAAATAAGAAAACACAGAAGTAGGATCATTGTGCATATTAGCAACAGTGCTTACAGATTCATCATGGCTCACAACAAAGGTATTTATAAGTGGACCTCCTGTCTCTGTCACATGCTGTCATTGCTTTGGATTGACTGCTGTTAGATTTCTGTAATCTTGAGCCCTAGGATCTTGTTCTACATGCTTACCCCACTTGGTATGCCTGTTAGTAAGTATTTAAAATGGAAATGAACTCTAAGCTTTGTATGTGTTTATAACAAAGGATTTTAATCCCTTTAAACCCATATTTATTATTATTTTTTAGTATAGTTTATGTGTTCAATCTGATAGCTTACATTTGCCAGTTTTGCCAGGTAAGGTTGGTTACTGCCTAGAATTTTTTACCTTGTTAGGATGTTATGGCAATGAAATTAAGGAAGATGTTCATGGATGAAGAGAAGCGTAGAATAACAGCAGCCACCACGCACATTTGTAATAGAAAGTGTTGACAGCTTTCATAACTGTAACTTACTTGTAATATAGAAAACAATAATATTTCATGCTATAGAAGGGTGATGACAGATAGATACAGATACACTACAACTACTGCTTGTGTATTTATGTTGAGATGTTAAGAGGTTCGTTAAAACTATCATATCCCATCCCACCTCAAATGTCATTGTTCAAATCATAGAATCATATAATGGTTTGTTTTGAAAGGAACCTTAAAAATCATATAGATCCAAGTCTCCTGCCATAGGCAGGGACACCTGCTGATCAGGCTAACCAAAGCCCCATCCAACATGGTTATGAACACTTCCAGGGATGAGGCATCCACATCATCTCTGGGCAACCTATTTCAAGGACTCCCTATCCTCATAATAAATAATTTATTCCCATAGTCTAGTCTAAATCTACCCTCTTTTATTTTAAAGCTGTTATCCCTTGTATTTTCACTCCCTGATAAAGGGTATCTCCCTGTTTTTCCTGTTGGCCTCCTTTAAGTATGGAAGGCTATCAAAAGGACACCAATTGTCTTCTCTAAGCTAAACAACCCTAGTCTCTTAGCCTGTTTTCATAGAAATGCTCCAGCCTTCTGATCATCTTTTGAGTCTTCTGGACTCATTTTAACAGGTTTTTTGGTGTGTGGTTTTTGTTTTGTTGTTTTTTTTGTACTCACAAAAGGGCAGCAGAGGGGAAGAATCATCTCTGTTGACCTGCTATTCATTTGATGTAGCCCATGAAGCAATTGGCTTTCTTTGCTGCAAGCATACACCATCTACACATTTTGAATTTTTCATCCAACACCAGTAAGCCCTTCTACACAGGGCTGTTTTCAATCCATTCATCACCTGTAACTCTTTGAGTGGGATGCTATCCACCAAGTGGACAACCTGTTAAATCCACGTCTCCATAGTTTGGATGCAAGGATTTTACATGGGACAGCATCAGATGCTTTACACAAGTCAAGTCCTGGTAGATGACATCAATTCTTCCCTTATCCACTACTACTGTAACCCTGTTGCATAAGGCCATCAAATTTGTCAGACGTTATTTGCCTTTAGTGAAGGCATATATGGTGGCACACTCCGTAATCCAGATGCTTTAGCATAGTTTCCAAGATCTGCCTGTATTTCCTGCCTAATTAATTGTTCAAATCTAAAAAATATCTTTTTTCCCCCCAATGAATTTACTGTGCTTTTTGTCTACTTACTATTTTATGAAGGTGTGACAACTGGCGGTACTAAAATATTGTGTGTGTTAAGGAAAGCACACATAACATGGTGATGCTTGAAAATGAGTATGTCAAAGCTTTATCAAATGTTAGTAGCTAATTGTAGGAGTAAAAGTGTAAGCAATAAACAAAGGCAGTGCAGCCAAAATTAAAGAAATTATTTCGTATCGGAATTGGAAATATTTGGTTCAGTTATGCAAATCCTCATTCGCTTTATACATATACGTTGTTATATTCAAAGATTTTTTTCCCCAAAACAGTCAAAACACCAAAATGTTTCCTTCTGCTTTTCTACAGCTTTTTATTCAGAAGATTTCTTCTACGAAAATATAATTTTGATGGTTTCAGGAAATATTTATACCTCAAATGTTTGTATATGTCTTGTATGAATGGAAAGATTATTGTAATTATCTTTTGGATTGTATGGGTGTTTTATGCATTATTACATCATCATCTGTGGAGGAACTGGGTTGTAATATATACGCCCAAAGATTATGCATCTCTTAAAAATCATTAAAAGGAATTTATCTCTTCATTACAATTGTAACATTAATGAAAAAAATAAACTGTCAGCTTTCCAGGAACATTTTATTTATTCAGAACCTCTAAGATTTTGTAGAAAAATATGTCACGTAATCAAACAGAAATGCTTGGAAGTATAGATTCTCCAACACTGTATTATATTCTGTGCAAGTCACTTATGAAAAAAAAAAAACTATTATACTATTCAGTGTCATGTTAATAAAACACATGATGACAGCAGGCATTAGTTGAAGTTTGTATTATGTTTTATTATGGTTGTTTTCAGCATTCAGTTTAATGAAATAATATTCTTTGAGAATCCTGACGTTTAAAAACAAAGCTGAAGATTGTAATTATTTTATGAAATTAAACAGTTCTCCTTTGTATAGTGAATTACACTAAGTTTTCTTTAAAAGATCTTAAATGTTTGGAAATTCATTTTAATTTGCAAAGCCTTTATAATAAAAGAAAAATGATTATCTATTATAAAACAAGCATATATATCTATGTACATGCATGCATTTTTGTATATGTGTGAACAGAAATAAAGCAGATTCTCATTAATGATGTACATTTTATGTACTTTTGTATGTATACTTATCCATGTATTCATACACAAAATCATGCAGCAATGTTGAGCCCTCTAGTGGTAAGAAACTTCTCAGTTAGGAAGGCTTTCATCTATTTCATCTATTATTTTCATGATAACTATATACTCTTAAATGGCAGGTTACAACAGCACTATTATGCCATCATAGATGTTCAGAATGAGTTCCCATAGTCAGGATGGGTCTGTCTGTATTTATTTGAAAATGCAGCTCTTCTAAAAGAAGAGTACTTATGATACGCTAATGATAGTTTGTTATATCTGTTTCAGAAAAACTACAACCACAACATGTAAATACTGTTATACTAATACTGTCAAGTAAGCATCTTCACTCTCAACATCAAATTATATACTTCTACAGGTAAGTACTAAACGGTAAAGAAGAAAAGTCTGCATTTCAAATTGAAGTGAATGTTCATCTAATTTGGCCTTTCCACACCAAAATAAAAGATTTTATTCTTCAGTGGCCATGAGCAGTGTTTACGTCAACCAGATTATTTTAATTGTGTCACTTCTACATACTAATTACCATTTTTCTAATAGCTTTTTGTATCATTTAACTTTAGATGTTAAAAATTATAGAATTCAAAGTAATGTAGAATCTTCATTCTTAATGATTTTAGTAATGTGTAGGCTTTTGAGCCACTCAGATTCTATTAAATGATTATCATGCATAACTTTTTAAGAATATGTTCACCATACAATGCATCTATTTGGTTCCCTTTGTTAATAGATATTGTTATAAAACGCTCATATGTTTAACATACAAATGACAACATCAGCTGTACAAATAAGGAACTGTGGTGTAGAGGGGCAGGATCTGCAAGTGGATTTTCTCATCTAATCTAGTATGTAATGAGTGAACTTTAAGAATGTGAACTTTGGCATTCGAATTGTGCTTACAAGCAAAAAAGTCTGCAAAATTGCTAATGCATATAGAGAGTTAGATACCTGTTAGAAGTTCATATAGTACTTCAGTTTTTGCTTTGGAAATGATTCACTCCATTCAAGAAAAGCCAGAGCCCTGCAAGGAAAAGGTAACTGGACATTCTTCTGTGTATGGTCCCCAAATCCAATAGCTGTGCTTGGCTCACGCTAAGCACATAGGATCAGGCTTTGTATTTGACATAAAAGTGAGTACTTGCTTCATAAATATGCAGACAACTCACTCATTGAATAAAGTATACTAATGTCAAATTCCAAAGAGAAAGCTGGAGTTCCAGACTTTGTTACAAAGCTTGTCTGCGTATCATGCATGAAGGGACAACTGGATAAAAGAATAAGATATTTCTAGAGCAGTGGTAATATTGCAAAGCTGCCTTATTTCTAATCAGTGGTCACATTGCTTGTCTACCTGCAGGAGCCACTGCGTGCTCTCCTGGTAAACCTTAATGTGTTGGGTTTTTGTTGTTTTTGTGTGTGTGTGTGTGTGTGTGTGTGTGTGTGAAAGCAACTCATTTTCACTAAAAGAAATAGAGAATGCCTATAGCCTAACTCATAACATGATAGAGATTGTGGGTTTTTTTTTGTTTGTTTTTTTTTAATCGATTCTATGGATTGTTTCAGTAAAATGAATTTTGGTAAGAGATTAAAGATTTCATATTTATCAGTAATATGAAAAAAAAAATTGTTGCCTACATACTGGGAAAATAATTACTACTGGAATTGGGATGGAAGCAGCAGAAACACAGCAAACCTTCAAAAATAAAGGTGTTAGTTTATAATTGACTGAATTTTAGACAACTTCCTAGGGTGCTTAAAATATGAGGAGTTTTTCATTCAGAAGTATTATTGAATGGCAGCTTGATAAGAAATTATAGACAGCTAGTGTGAAGTCGTCAAGTCAAGTTGTACTTTTCAGGCTGCTTTCTCCTTTGCACTTGATGTTACTGTCATCTCCTCTGTATCTTGCAAGTATAGGTTGCATCATACAATCATAGAATCATGGAAACAGAATCATGGAGAGGACCTTAAAGATTAACTAGTTCCATTCCCCCTGCCCTGCGGGGGCAGGGTTGCCAACCACTGGATCAGGCTGCCAATGGCTTCATCCATGCCTGGGCGAGCTGTATCCATGATCAGATGGAAAGTGAAAACCCCCAGTGGGAAGAAATTTTACAAACCAAAACTAGCAAGATGAGTTTTAGTTCTTTCTGGTTCAGTGGGAGCTATTGGTGATAGGTGAATGGTTGGACTGGATGAACATAGAATCATAGAATCACTCAGTTAGAAGGGACCTCAAAGATCATCAAGTCCCACCACAGCCTAACCATAGTACCCTAACTCTAACAACCCTCTGCTAAATCATATCTCCAAGGACCACATCCAAACGGCTCTTAAACACATCCAGGGACGGTGACTCAAACACCTCCCTGGGGAGCCTATTCCAATGTTTAACCACCCTTTCTATAAAGAAGTGTTTCCTAAATGATCTTTTAGGTCTTTTCCAACCTTGGTGATTCTATGATTTCTAATGGTATGTGTGGCACTTTCTGTATCCATCATCAATTTCTCTACTACAGCAGAGGAAAAAAAAAAAAATCTAAAATCTGTAACTGCAGTATATCTTCCAGAATTGCCTTTTATTTCCCAATAATTAGATTGTGTTCCATTTCTAATAGTAAGATTATACATGTGTGCTGTCAAATATATTTCTACTTCCCTTCAATATACCAAATAAATTTAGTTATTTACATTTTTTAACATAATGCAAGATTCTCCACTATGTGTTCTTTTATTTTATTGTTTATTCTCTCCAACATTTCCCATCTCCATTCCCCTTTAATATTAATTCAAAACTTTTGTTAGTTCTCTTTTCACAGAAGTACAGAAAGCTCAGGTTGAGATTATAATTTGTGATAATACTTAAATCTACTTTAGTCACTTTTCCTCTTAGATAGATTATGCCATCCTATATATATAAACTGCATTTTTAAATCTGAACCATGTTCCTTTTCGTCTGGCTGTATAAAATTTTTTAGATTCTGCCCATTTCAATATCTTCTTTTAGATTACCATACTAGTAAACCATCCCTTAGTTATCAAGAGTCTGCCAATCATTAGATCATTATTAAACTGTATGCAATGTTCACTGATAAAGTTAGACACTTTTCAATAACTTTCCTAGTCTTCTCCCTCCCATTCTTCATTCAAAGTGGAGATGAGGATTATTATGTAACAAATTTGAACAAGTTAAAATAACTTCCCCTTTCAAATTGTATTTTGCATACAATTTATGCATAACCTTTTGCTTGTTCATTCCCTATAGGGATCCAGCAACCAGACTCAAAATGCAAAATACGTATAGAAAGAGGTTTCTACAGTAGCAAGAAAGAAATCCCAGATGATGATGGGGAAAAATGTAACTAAAACAATCTTGCTGATCGATCTTTTTCTGACAAAATAAAACACATTTTTAGCTCATAGCTGTGAATTTCATGAGCTATGGTGTTTGAATAATAAATAAAATACCCTTCACTTCATATAGTGAGTTAATTCCAAGTGTTATGTATTGATGTAAGGACTTCTGATCACCATGCCCATACTCGATTAAAATTAAAACAAAACAAAAAAAAAAAAAAAAAAACCACCACCACCACCACAAAAACACACAGAAAAAGGTCTCACAAAGAGAGGCAACCTGGTAAGTCTATACTATGGTTAAGTTACCTATGAAATCTATCCATTCCGTACTTCTCCAAAGTAAAATATTGTTATATAGCCTTCGATATAACGGTGCTGTTTTTTTTCACAGCTTAGTCAGCTCTTCGGGGTACTGTACACGTGGGTTGATTGAAACCTTAAAATACATAAAATATTTCATTAAAATATTGCTTTTTGGGGCCTAGAAAAACTCATGAAATATGAAATATACTTATTGATTCTATACTGACAAATTAAAATGCATTTTCCTAATATTCTAATGTAAGTATAAACAAGTTAAAATAAAGTAAAATGAAGATATTAGAGAATTATAAAGGCAGCTAAGACTCCTGAAAACTCTGAAGAACATTAATTTCTCCCATTTTTTTTTCCACATTTCTTACTTAAGAAGAATACTTTCTATTCCCACTGCCAATATTTTACACAATAACATTTTAAACTACTTTAAAAGCATGAGTGTTTTAAAGTTTTTTATGCCTTACTGGTTTGCTGTGATTTTTGCTGATGCATTAAAAACATTTAATCAACTTTCCTGTGGTAAAAAGTAAAGAGCTTGACACAGGTCAAAGCTAGATAAAAACATCTTAATATGGTAAAGAAAAAAAAACAAAAAAACCTTATTCAAACAACTACTTCCGCCTTCAATGGAATGAAATAATGCAACACTGTTCTGAAGTTGTATTCTGAAGGTCTAATAATATACCAGATGCACTAAGTGTAATTTTAATATTCAATTTTATGACTCACTTCTTCTCCAAAGAAGTCAGTTTTAAGATAGCCCAATTTGAAAACTAGCTAGAAAGTCCAGTTTTGGTGCAACGTAGGTAAGCTATTGGCCTATGTGGTTTACCTAATTCACCTTTAACTGTCTGTCTTTAAGTACGATTTGGCTCAAATATAGAATAGTTTTTAATTTCATTCTATTTCTTTGGGAAGTTTTGTCTGTGCACAAGGCTAGGCAAGTATATATTTTTAAAGGCATTAAATGGTGTATGTATAAGTGGAACAGCCATAAAGAAATACGTATATACATACACACTATGCATTGTGTCAGATACATAGGAAGAAATACTTGATGAAAGAAAAGGGATTTAACTAGGCTGTAACTTTTAGCAATTTAAGTCTGCTTGGAATTGGCCCGCAGTAGCTCAAATCGCAAGGGTTAGCAGTACCTAACATTTCCACTTACTGGACAGCTGCTTCCAGTATTCACCACTTTACAGTACAGCCAGTTTGTAGGACTTAATGTATTATAAAGGCCACTGAAAGCTTTAACTCTGTTTTGTGCCTCTTAAGAAATGGCCTTTCTTTTCTCTATTCAAATTGCCAAGACATGACAATGCGTGCAGCTCCCTAACCCACTCCACTAAACTGTGGCTATGAGGATAGAAAAAAATCCCAACTATACGCATTCCAGCAGCAGGAGAATATTCCACTTCAAAAAAAAAAAAAAAAAAAAGTGGTGAAGATGTAGTGTCCATGTAATAGTAATTAATAACGTATAATTTGTATCAGAAGTAATAATAGTCATGATAATTCTCTATCAATCACAGCAGAAAGGGCTCAGTCTGATGTGGAAGTCTTATGCTGTCCTTTTCTTATGCTTAGGGTATGAAAAAATAAACACAACAGAAAATAAAGATGTGATAGTTGGACACTTACTCCTTGTTAATTTTGCTAAATACTCTATTCTTACCCTTTGAAAGGGCAGAATCCTGGCTGACCAGTGCTTAAATAAGCTAATGTACTGATATTCAAAGACTAGGTTGGACCTCTCTCTCTTCTGGTACAAGAATTTCTCTGTAACATCTGTAGTAAACTGTACATAAGAGAGCAAGTTCTTTTAAATTTCAAACAATAAAACAGCACCAAATCAATATTATCACATTTTCTAGATCTTATTAAAATGTATTAAATGATTATTTAACATTAAATAAAGATTGACAAATTCTTGTAAAAGATTTACAAGTAGGATTCTAAAATAGAAGTTAACAATTTTTTTATACAAGTTTGTTCTATTACAACAGATATTCACCTGCAGGGAAGTTAATAAAATTCTTTAAACCCTAGTGTTTTAAAACTACAGTGTACTCAGTGAAACTGAATAAAGCAAAACAGCAGTCTCTGAAAAGTCTAATAATTAAACAAAAATAGATTTACAAACTTCTCTGTCAGGACCAAACATAAATGCTGTAGTAGTTTTACCTGCTACCTTCCAGAAATTAGGATTAGGATATAAGTATCTATTGAGAGCACAAAGTGTGTTATTTCAAAACCTTCAGTAGGTAAAATTTTTTAGTATTTTTCTTGATCACAGTGGAAAACAGATCTTTTTCTCACTTCCAGGATGGATTTTCTCTCTTTTTCTATTAAAACAACTAAAACTTGAACCAGGGAAACTGTGAATGAGGGGAAAGAAATAGAAATTAAGAAAAGTTTAAAGTTTGAAGGCAACTGATAATTGACAAATAAGTGTCAGAGCAGAAAATGATGGCAGTTTGCCAACCAGCTGTGAAAACTAATTCAGCTTTAGATAAAGAGATTTTAAGGGGAAAAAGGACAAGCAAACTTCAGAAAAAGGAAGAAAAAAAGGAGCAAAGAATAAATCCTTAGAGCTATGTTAAAAAAGAAACATAGGCAGTGCTTTGTTGTTTTAACTGCAGAACTGCAAGAGGGGCTTTTCATTGAGTCTTTGAATGGCACCAAAGAAATAACAAGAATAAAGTGGAAGCACTAAAGGTTTCCTTCATGCAGTAGCTTATAGACCAGTCCTCAAAAAGGGATTTAAAGATTAGCTTTTCTAGACAAATAGAAATTACTAATGGTAATATGTGATTTTTTCACCAATCTACATATGGACATAAAAATTGTGCTGTACGTATACATGGCAAGAAGTGGCTGAGATTGTTTGACAAAGGAACAGCTGACAAATAAAGCAAAAAGTTCAGTGGAAACAACCTTTTCCTAGAAAAGGAAAATATTGAAAAGTATTTTAGTGAGCCAGTACGTAATCATCAAGAATACTTTTTTTCTTTTTTTTTTTTTTTTTATTTTTCCTCCCTAGGTACATCGTGTTTGCTATTTCATGGTCAGAACGCATGTAAAAGAATGAAGTGATGAATGCTGTCTGGTCACAACAGCAGACCAAAATAGCAAGCTGGTATATTAAATAACATGAAGGAGGACAGTCACAGGTTTGTGCCCTCATCTGTCACTAGGCCTTTTGATCAGGCTGTGAATAGTAAGTCAGCATGACGTAATGCTACTGGTTATTATGCGCAGATCTAATGACTGCATATACTCTGTCCAATTACAGCATTCTCAGAAGTGTCCTTATAACAAAATCTCCTGACCGTTCAGATTATACAGAGCTTAGTGGTACCCTCAGCATACCTTGAAAACACCGCCTTTTAGCTGAGGATTCCCTGCAAGTGCCAGGCTCTCAAAGTGCCCTCACATGTACTCCCTCTGTGAACTACATCCTTTCACCTCCATTATGCATGGCTTCATTCTGTTGCATGGAATTCCCAGAGCAGCACAGCATGACCATCCAGCTTTCACATTGTACTTTAAAGCACAAGGCTGTATCCAAGTGAGAGAGGCAGGATGCACAGCTCTCTTATGCTGTAGCATGCACCTTATATATGTGGAAAACCCTGACATTAAGAAGACAAAACAATTTGGGCTTGTATCAGACAAAAAGCTTTGAATAGTGTAACTACCGTAAAACTCAGGGAGAGTTCACTTAAGATATTTAAAATATTTCTTACAAATTCTTTCAGGGAGGGAACTATGAATGGGAACAGTTGCCCCCCCTGTTCTTTTTGCAATGGTATGACAAAAAACTAGGAATGATATTCTGTTATATTATGAACTTACAACTCAGAATTTGAAGGGATAACTCAAACAGAAGGAAATACTTAAATTCTATTTACATTTTTAGCTGTAGCATTTTTATCAGCACAGATTAGTAAACTGTAAAACGCAGAAACAGTATGCAGACCCCTCTGTTTAAACTTAGTCACAAACAGACAATAGAGTAGAGCATCATTAGTCGACATTTCAATTATGAAAGTTTCTCATTTCCTGCAAGCTTAAACAAATGAGGAATTTAAGCCTTATTTTATGTTTTTAATGGCTACAATTTCCAACAGCTGTTTCAGATTGACAAAAAATTAATAATGGTCATTTTTTGTTCTTTTAGGAAGTTTCTTTGGCAGTTTTTAACAGCTTAATAATTGCTTTTCTGCTACTCATCAGTGCTGATGGCTACACTTTCAGTAAGGTATAACAAATGAGGATGTTGCTTTTTTGTGTTCTATGACCTGTAAGACCCTGACCTTTGTCACCATCTGTATTTTTTACCATCTTCCCCCATTCATAATTTATCACCATCTATCTGTACTAATGATTAATATCAGATGTATTTGAATGTTTATTTTCTGGGTTGGAGGTGCTTTAATTCAGTGCCTGCAATTTTGTAACTATTTCTTCCTTTGGGTATACATATGTTATATATACTCTCTGAATATATCCCGATTGTATGAGTGAACAATCCCCAAATGATATGGGCTTTTTTTCTTATAAACTTTTCTTATAAAACTTCTACAAGAACAAACTGAAAGAAGGAAAACTACTTTTAAAATATATCACTTTTAACTTTTACACATCTTCCAGAACATATGGAATTTTCCTTCAAAGTCTTTTTTTAATATACTGTGATAGAGAATTAAAAATGAGAAAACAGCCTATTTGAGACCAAATTAGAATTTGTGAGCAATGAAAAAATAACTGGCAGGCATCTTTTATGGCTTTCCACCTTTTCTAGACCTTTAATTAAACTGCTGATAGAAACCAAGAAACTCTATCATTGTTATTATAGTAAAAGTTTTTAATGTATGCTTAATCAGACAAATACTTTCCTTGATATTTAGAAAGTTACTGATGTATAATCAAGAACTGCTTCTGGACTTCAGACTTCAGTCTGGCAAAGGCTGCTGGGGATGTGGCTGCCCATGCGTGTGTCAAAATTTAAATCATGCTGCATGGATTCCAGGATACCAAGGCTATTATCTGCAAGCCCATTATCTCCCAAATGCATAAAAACACTTCTTTGGCACATACATCATGTATTAGAAATCCCTTGCTAATATGTATCTCTGGGTTCATTCCTGGACTGCTTCAGGAATCTTTCTGGAAAAACAGCACAAAATATTGCTATCCTGCTGCATCCCATATTGCTGAGAAATTCAAGTAATGTAAAGAGAGCTGCTTTATTTTTTTTATTTGTTTTAATTTGTTAGACAATAAAACTGAAATGTTGATTTTGCCTTTATAATATCTAATTAGTAGCAGTTCTTATGCAGAAATTTTCTTTGCTTTCAGTGGTTTGAGTTACACTGCTTTTTTTTTTATAAAGTATTCCGTGAAAAGATGAAATGACTCTTCTTTAAATTATCTCTTTTAAATTTCATTATCTTTTTGATGACACAGTGATTTTCATTTTTATTTTTTGACTTCCTTTTAGCAAACTTTTTCACTTTGATTGTTCTTTGCAGTAGTATGTTCTTGTAACCATTTACTTTGATAACTTTCAATGGAAATTATTTTTTCACAAGGACAGTGTAGTCCTCTAAGATGAATTGCTTTTTCCTTTTTAAAAGCTGGTCCTCTCCAGCACCCACTAAAAATTATAAAACTATCCCTCTGGAAAAATAGCGAAAACTCTCAGGAGAGCACAAATCAGCAACAAACTGAATCACAAATAGTATACAGATAGCTTTCAATCTTCGCAGTCTATACTAGAGGACTAGTGGGCCTCTACACAACTCAGAGACAGACTCAGGTACTGTAAAGACTCTTAGAAGTACTCTTTATCCTCTAGTTGAAAAATACAGATGGGAGCTCAGGTAAGAGGCATCTTGATGAGACTCGTTTAAAAGATTCTTGTTTCCCTATAAATCAGTTTGGTAAGCTTTTGCAATATTCTTCTAAAACTCTTTTTCTGAGTTTATATTCATAGCATGATATATCTCAAAATTAGAGAAAAGCATTACTGTATCCTTTTTTTTGGATACTTGATGCATAGAATTAGACGTTAAAGTTTCTGTACGATGGAGAAATTTTATTAAATAATCTCCCCTCAGAATATTTTTCCTCTAGTGTATTTAAGCTTTGAAAACTTTGAGAAAGAGCAGGGGGCAAGTGTGTTAGAGCTATCAGGTTATAGAGGTACTAGAGATACATGAATTATGCAAGTTGATCAGAAGTGCAGAACTGCAAAATGTTTCTTGTGAAAGAGTTGTTAAAAAATTCTTAACGTGATCATAGTAAGATGCACTTACTGTCTTTCCTTAATAACATTACAGATGAACAAAGAAGCCATTAAAATGTTTTAACAAATATTAACCTCGCTTGTTTTACAATAGTTTTTCAATCAATAAAAAAAACACAATTCATTTTCAGTTAGTTTAGGAGACTAAATTGAGTGTAAATATCACACACACACACAAAATCACTACTTGTAATAAGTCTTTATCCACACCAGTGTAGCACTGCAGTACTTAAAACTTTTCATCTACTCTCCATCATTATTTGCAAATCACTTAAGTAAGAACTGCAGACAAAAGAGCTGTAAGAACAAAGTATTTAGTTCATTCAGTTATGAACAGCTGGTTTTGGTAATATATCTTACCTGCATCAGAGGTTTCAGCTATTAAAAATTCCTTATTTTTTTTCTCCTGTCTTTCATGCTGCTTTTTCTTTTCTTTTATACTTCATAGATAGTAGAACTCTGCAACATTCTGTCAGTCGAGCAATGAGTACAAGGTCCTAACATAAAAAATACATACTGAAGACATTCCTTTTCCAAGGTAATGTTATTGATTTCTTTGACACACTTACTATAGTTTGATAATGTTTGTCTCCCAAGATATTTTTTTGTATCACCTAAACCAGTCATCTGGCGTCACAGTGATTTTCAGATACCTTCAGCTGTTGATAGGACAAAGTTAGTAAAACTATCTCAATTTCCAAAGTGAAAGGTGAATTTATTAAAGGAATTTTACTTTCTTGACAAAATTATTTTTGTATTACAACAGTTTGCAACTGTATAATTACTTCAGAGCTGAACATGTTCAAAATGCTCATAAAATCCACACCATTACTGCAAATGCTGGAAGAAGCATCCTTTCTTTTTTTGCACATGTGTTTGTATACAGCACACAAACATTCAGAGTGCCCATTACTCTGGTATTGAATGCAAGAGCCTAAATCCTGCCTACATCATGGTTTAAGATTTTATGATTGTTTATGATCTCTGTTTCTTTCACCTCAATGCTTGCTATTCACCTTCTGTGAAAAGCTGTTGATAGAAAATAAAAGCAAACTAATTCTTATTCAAACATGCATATCTTTGGTATTGTCTAACTGCATAGTTCTGCAATACATTCTTTGAATGAACAGATGGGATCAACTACCTACTACTCATTGTTAAAATACAAATTTTCAGAGTACGGGGCTTTGACACAGTACGCACTGTGCTCGAACTCTGTTCAGATTTTGTATTCTGTATCTTTTCAAGTGTTCTCTCTTGCAATACTGACTTGCAATACTTGCTTGGAGTATTGATAAAAGTAGTACTTGGAAGTGCAGGAAAGCATTATTTTTAAGTTAAGAGCTGCTTTTTACTTCACTTCTGAGGAATATAACAAAGAATAAGCAAAAATGATGCTTTGTTTTTTTTTGTTTTGTTTTTTTCATTTCTTCATTTGCAGAGACAAAAACAAATTTGGAATTAAGACATCGGGTGCTTCCTGGCATCAGCGTTGGCTTTGCCTGTAGACAGAGAGAAAACATGCTATAACGCCACCTCCAATACAAAGTTAAAAATGTAACATCTTAACTTTCTCCATCAAACTCAAGAGCAAGGCCCACATCAACTTCACTGGAGTAAGGATGAATCATCATAGAATCTTTAAGGTTAGGAAACACCACTAAGATCATCTAGTCCAACCATCAAACCATCACGACCATGCTTACTAAACCACGTGTGTAAGTGAGACATCTACCTCTTTCTTGAACACCTCCATGGATGATTACTCCACCACTTCCCTCAGCAGTCTGTTCCAAAGCATTACCACTCTTACTGAGAAGAAGTTTTTTTAGATATCTAACCTAAACCTCTCCCGGTACAAGCTGAGGCCATTCGCTCTAGTCAGAACACTAGTTACTAGGGAGAAGAGGTAGTCTCCCATCCCACTACAACTTCCTTTCAGGCAGTTCTAGACAGCAATACAGTCTTCCCTGAATCTCCTCCAACTAAACCATCCCAGTTCCCTCAGCTGCTCTTCCTGGACTTGTACTCCAGATCCCTCACAGCTTTGTTGCCCTTCTCTGGATATGCTCCTGTCTTTCTTACAGTGAGGGGCCCAAAACTGAACATAGTGCTCAAGGTGCAGTCTCAGCGGTACTGAGTACAGGGTGAAAATCTCCCTGCTCCTGCTGGCTATATTATTTCCAATACAAGCCAGGATGCCACTGGCCTTCTTGGCAGCGCTCTTGGCTCACGTTCAACTGGCTGTTGGCTAGTACCCCAAGATCCCTTTTTCTCTATGAAACTTCCCAGACACTCTGCCCTAAGTCTGCAGCATTGCATAGGGTTGTTGTGACCAAAGTTGTGATCCAGCACTTGGTCTTATTGAAGCTCGTAAAATTAGCCTCAGCCCATCAGTATGTCCTACGAAACTATGTAATGGAACTAAATTTTAAGCTGGTTTGATCACAGACTTTTTTTTGTTAGTAGCAAATATCTCATAAGAATTTTCTCAACAGAAAAAGTTTCTAATCATCCATTATTTGACATTTGTATTTTACTGAGTGCAGAAGAATTAATTTATGGAAGTAATTTACTCTGAATTTCTTTCAGTAACTATTTGACTTCACAGTATATTTTAGACTTCAAACACAAAGTTTAAGATGTTTGTGATAGGTTATTCTTCAAAAAAAAAAAATACAGAAGACATCTTTTCAATAATGACCCTCATCTGCCCCCACCCCCCAGGAACTGCGTACCAAATTAAGATCCAGTTTAAAAATAACATCCAATCCAACCACCATGCTTTAAAAATAATATTTTAAAAAATTTCCTTTCATTTTGAAAACTGCAGCTTATCAGTCATCTGTTTTGTCTCAGTGGAAACCTAAAATGAGAGCGTTCATATAACCTTGAAATCCTCAGGAAATAGCAGGAAAAAAAAAACCTACGCTTATTCCATTTACCTAAGAAAGTAAATCCTTCACACACCTAAAACTTGCATTAATATGTATGGAAACCTTTGATTTTTGAAAATTGTGGGGCAGGGCCTAATGTGCACCTTTATTTATATGACAGAAAATTAGAGTTAACAGAATGCCTTACAAAGGGGCAGTGCCAGTATTTATCAGTCAAAGTTTGTATTTGGAAATACAAGGTGAACTATTTGCTTCCTATCTTAACAGGATGACTGTTACTGGGTTTGAATATACCACATACCACATGGTACACTGGATGTATGTACCATAAGTTACAACACAAAAAAAGTAGTTATGGGCATTGTTATAGGTTTCTTATGTAGGCCTTAGAGGAAGTTGAACTCCATAAGGTTTTGAGTATTGCTTTTTAACAAATAGGGAAAAGGAAAAAAAAAATACCACAAGTGCAAGCTCCTTATTTCCTTTTCTCCCCCCACAAGACAAAATGGTTTGCACCTGTAAACTAACAACTGATTGGTCAAAGGGGTGGGGAACAAATCATTAACTAGAAATGAGAAACTGAGCAATGAAGGAGTCAGGAGACAAAACAGAAAAGTGCAGGGAACTTGGAAAGACAGGAGCAGGCTGATAGATTGAACCTTGAAATATTACTTCAGACATACTTTTTTTTTTTAAAGTTAGACAATGACATATGATAGTTTCCTTGAGAAAAAAGGACTGGAACAATACCTAGACATGGCTGTTATGAGCACACAATCAGGTCTGGACAAAGATCAACAAAATACATCACTGCTTCACTGCTGGCAGGAGGATTGCTACTCAGCAGGATACTCAGAGCATCTGGCTTAGTGAGATAATTTAGTTCTGACTAGGATGCTCTGAACTGCCCTCTGAAGGATTGTACACTCCTCCGCTGACTACACAAGGAGCCCAAGGAAACGATCTTTAAATTCAAATAAGAAATCTGGAAAATGGAAAAAATGAGCTACAATTTTTTGAACACACTGCACCCCACTCCTCCTTCAGAGGATCTGCTCTTCTCTTCCTTCACTGCAGCAGGAAGGCAGAGTAATACACTATTTTTTCATGGCACAGCAAATGCTTTTTGAGTCAGTAGCATTTTACCAACATGCAAAGTATATGTCCAGTCTACTTCCTTCACCAAGTTCATGGGAGAACTATAGCAGTTCTTCAGGGTCTCACATTAAAACTTGTATATAACCATCCAGTGCAAGGCAATATAATGCAGATTACATAGTGGAAGCAGAAAGATTTTAAAAACGGTGGTTAGCTTGTTGTTGACATGTGATTTTTTGTTTAATTTTATTCTTTTTTTAATGTGATTGAAAATGAACCCTTTTACACAGATGATTATTCAGCATTTTAAGCATATATTGAAATAAACAAAAATACATTGCAATTTAACTCATTTTAGAAAATGCGGAGGTAGGCAAACTCTTAATTTAATGAACAACTCAACACTTGATATTTTAAAACACTCTTACACAGTATATACTCAAACAGATCTTAGGGTGACATCACATTTAAATAAAGCCCAGCTATGAGAATATCATTTTCTTTAGAACAATTTAGTGTTCTAAAAACAATCAACAACTGCTGGAACATTTGGAAATGCTCAAAAAATGTTTTTCATATTGTATATAATCTTTTTTGAGCCTTCAGAACCCTGAAAATATGTATTCATTGTTGCTTGAAATTTTCAGAAATGTGTCTTATTTCATAAGCATAGTAGCCCTCGGGTATAGCCCTCATATTGTAAGGAAGAGAGAACCATGAAGGAGGGTTTTACAGTCTCCAAGTAATTTATAGATTTCAATGATATCAGACATGTAAATCCCTATATCTAGGATATAGGCTATTTATTTGTGCTGTCAGAAAAATATATAGCTTTCTCAAGCCTAGAATCACGTGTGAAGTTTGGATTTATCCTAAGATATTACACATCTCCAAAACCATTAACCTCAATTTATTCCTTAGAAAATTAAAAAAAAAAAAAAAAAAAAGAATAAGAGAGCAAGAGAATACTGAGAAGTCACTTGGTAGGCAATTATAACTCGAAAGGGGAATTCCTGTATAAGTTGCTTCTCATTTGAGATGTACTTTCTAGTGTTGTTTAATGAAAATAAATGGGAAACATTGAAGTTAAATTCAGCAAAAAATGTTATTAGCCTCATGAAATGTTAACACGTTACTATTTCCAATACTTTTTTTCTGTTGGATTTGCTCTATTTTGTGAACACAATTGTTATTCTTCATTTTACAAAAGGTATGTCTTATTGCTATTTGAGTTCTCTAGGGTTAAAGAGAAGATTTGGATAAAAACTTTTTGTTATGCTGTATTTTGTGAAGTGTGTACATGTAAAACATTGTCAAATCTAAAACTTTGTGAATTTTTCACATATTTCGAGTGGTCATACAAGATTTGTGTCTCTTCTGATTCTGTATTCATCCTAAAAATAAAGCGAAGAAAAAACTCACAGGTTATTATCAGAATAATTTATATGGATTAACAAGCAGATTTTTATTTGTTAAAGTTGATCATACTTTAGAAAAAAAATGATAAATTATTTTCTTGGATGCATGTTGGTTTTTTTCCTTACTTTTCTCTAATTGCAGAAGATTAATGTCAAAAACTCTTAATAAACTTACAAGAATAAAACAGACCTGCTGTAGAAATAAGATCTCATTGGATACAGAACATATGGTAACCTCACCAAAAATTACTCATCTTCCTTCTCTGGCATTCCAGACCCCTGCTTTCTACTTATTGTTAATAAGTTCATATTACTAACTATAGTAGTAAAGAGAAATTACTTGAAGTATTTTCATGTAAGAAGGCAATTACCTTGGCTTGGGATGGAAAAGAATCGTAGAATCACTCAGGTTGGAAGGGACCTCAAAAGATCATCAAGTCCAACCGCAGCCTTACCATAGTACCCTAACTCTAACGACCCTCTGCTAAATCAAATCTCCGAGCGCCACATCCAAACGACTGTTAAACACATCCAGGGACAGTGATTCAACCACCTCCCTGGGGAGCCTATTCCAATGTTTAACCACCCTTTCTGTAAAGAAGTGTTTCCTAATGTCCAACCTAAACCTACGCTGGCACAACTTGAGGCCATTTCCCCTCATCCTGTCACCTGTCACCACTGAGAAGAGACCAGCCCTGCTCTCTGTAAGCACCTTCCAGGTACTGGAAGAGAGTAATAAGGTCTCCCCTCAGCGAAACAATATGATGTCAAGGAAACAATATGATGTATTTTAACTTATCTTAGAAAACCAATTGGGTAGGGTAAAAAAAATTCTAAAGAGAGTGACTTCTCGATCATATACAACAAAATATTCGTACTGATTTAAATTTGAGTTTTAGGGCAACGTAAAAATTATGGCTTGTGGAAAAAAAAGGCTTAAGATGAAAAAAGGTATTACTTTTTAATATATTGCATGTGGTACAAGCTAATTGCCATTAACTCGTTGTAACGTTTTAATGCCTTCAAATGGCTTCAGCTTTCCAGATGACAGCCCAAGGTGGTTACTTTCACTGGTTAGTACACAAAGATAGAAAGGCTTTTTAACAATGATTTAAAGATGCCTTTCTATCCCCACTGGTTATGCATAGATGTTTAAATCCAGAGGACCCAATTCAGATGCTGCCTAAGATTTAAGCAAATGTTATAAGCCTGAATGATATAGAATGACTGCAGCCCAATTCATAAAAAGATAAGAAGTCTATGACTTTGGTGGGTAACATAATTAAAGGCAGCTGGGAACCCGCCACTGGCCACTTCAGAGGTCTAGAGCAGCTGGTCTGCTTAAAATGTGGAGACATCTTTAGAAAGCCCCTCATAATATGTTACTGAAACACAACATGTAAAACTATGCCTGGTAGAAAATCAGAGAGAAACACAGTATCAAAGTGAACTAGCAAAAAGGAAAACTATATCCCCTAAAACTACTGAAATTTTATTCTCAATAACTGCAGTTAGAATTGAAAAAAACAATCGTTAACAAACAGCATGGACATAGGTGGGATAAAAAGGAGAAAGCTGAGCTTATTTTTTGCCTGGATATTTAGAAGAATGGTGGGATGCATTCAAATTAAATATTTAACTCTGAGGTAAATAATGACTGCACAAATCTCTACAACCAGAAAGAGGTTACAGACAACTAATGTAATGCTTGCTCAGAAAAAGTACAGTAAACACAAAACCCCTTTCTCCAAAAATTAGAAATACTCCAACTCACTTTAAACAAACAAAAAAAACGGTATCATTTGCCAAGCTGCATTTACAGTAGTAACCTGTAGACATAATAAAGCATTAATTTCCTGAATTAAAAGAATCTAAAATAGACTTAGTACAGAAAACATACTCTAGCCAACGAGGTTAAAATTGTTGCATAGTATCTTTCAAGCCTGAAAAAAATTAATGAAGCCTTTATTTCCACATTTGATTTAATATCTAACAACAGTTATCAGAAGTCATCCCATGCCACTTGGGCATTCCAAATTAGAAGTCCTAATCAGCCAACCATTTTCTGCATTAAGATTTTGTTTGTAGTCCCTAACTGTATCAGTGTTAAGTAAGCAGTTCATTTACATTAGCACAAAAAACAATGCAATGTCCATTGAAGGCATTTTTAAGGCAGCTCTGAAGATCAAGCTTTCTCTCTGAATGAGACAGAAAGCCTCAATCATACCCAAAAATTGCTGGAGGGTGTTCCTAACTGTGTGAAACCCCTATGCATTTGTAGGCCTGTTGGCTCTGAATACACAGTTCAGGAGACATCTTTTCGGATGCGAAGGGAGCTTTTCATAAGTCTCAACAATACTGGTCAGACACCACTGCTCCAGAAATATCTGAAATAACAGGATGGCTGCAGCCCTCCCTCTCCCAGATAAAGCTTCATTTGACACATTACTGGACAAGCTGAACAACCCCTCCACAATCAGGAAGGTATATGATTTTATCTTGCCCTATCACTATCATGGCTTAAATAATAATAATAAATAATAGCAAAAAATAAAATAATAATAAATAATAAATCATAATAATAGTTCGTGCACAGTATAGCACATTTTTCATCTCTCTATGGACAATTTTGTTAGAGAAATACCTTCTGAGATCAACACAGAAGAGGATATTCTTATCTGAAGATGCTCATTGACATTAGCCTAGAACATTTCATTTTCAGCTGTCTTGCTGCTGTTGATATCTGTAACATGCTTAGTCGTTTGTTTCTGTCTTTCCTGTCATGGTTATAGTTTATATTATATCCTGCAAATTCTCTATATCTTTTCGTGCTGATGTATAATGCTATATGTAATTGTGATTATCACCCATGTATTCAAATAATAGAAACTTTTTTCTTTTTTTCCTATTGCATTTGCTCCAGTTTCTAATCTTATGTACCACTTTCACCTCCTTCAGA
Source organism: Alectoris magna (assembly GCA_030625065.1). Classification (NCBI taxonomy): domain Eukaryota; kingdom Metazoa; phylum Chordata; class Aves; order Galliformes; family Phasianidae; genus Alectoris; species Alectoris magna. The sequence goes on along the minus strand of CM060565.1, from coordinate 27,365,291 downwards.
ACCAAGTTGGCAATTCTCATCTTGAATAGCTTTAAAATTGCTCATAGCAATCAATGACAACTGAGGCATCACTAAAGAAATCCTTTTATCTCCAAGCTCCAATTTAGATCAGTCATTAAGCTTGAGTAAGTTCAAGCTGTCAGAATGTTACCCCTCATCACATGCTGTAAGCACAAAAAGTCAACTTCAAAATCAAATTTGTTCTCTTACTACATTTTGTAACAGTCTGTTATGAACAATAAACTTCACTGAAATAGTGGTGTCAGTCTTTAGAACTCAGATAACTGTATGGACTTTTTATCTAAGGAAACTACTATTTCTCAGATATGATCCACACTAAATCACTTCCCTCTATTTCTTTTGTGCTGTTTGATCTTCTTAGTAATGTAAAGCAAATTCCTGTTTGTGCCATATTTTTTTTTAAATGAATACACATTTAAGAAAAATTAAGATATAGATGCAAATATCAGAAGGAATTTAATGCCAGAAGCACCTAAACATCCAATATACGAAGCAAATAAAGACCCATAGATGTTCTTCTGCAATATCTCTGTATAATAAATCTTTGCTTCAGATAGTCTTCCACATGTCAAACTGAAATGACTGCTTGGGCTATGGTCTGCTTTTATACTGGTAGCCCTTTATGACTGTCTCCTAAAATAAATCCCAGCAATTTTTGAATTCTTTACATTCACCTGAAATTTCCTTTCATGAGCAGGTTAAAGCTGAAAACAAAAATCTATCCTGAACAGGTCGTTAGACTTTCTGACATTAATCTGATTTGCTGGTTAAGGCTGTGTTCAAGCAAAGTGCTATGAAATTCTTCGATTTAGAGTACATAAAGAACGCAATGTGCTTCAAATGATAATATTTATATACTTTAGTTTAAGCCAGCATTTTTACGAGGCCTGAAAAGCAAGAAAACCAAGGCAACAATATCTAATTGTGTTTTTAATTGTGGCAAGTGACTGACAAGCTTTGCCAGACCCCTTACAAGTTGCTCACCTAGTAACTCCTCTCCAACAGAAGTTGTATAGAAATCCTTAAATAAAAAGAAATGAAGAGCTTTCAGATGAATAAACTTCCTTATTTAAGCATGCTGATTACAATGCTAAAAAAAAAAAAAAAAAATAAGAGTTCAGTTCCTAAATATAGCATCTATAGCTTAACCCATATGACTGAGCTATTCATTCTTCAGCTCTCAGGTGTCAGTCACAAGAACATGCCTTCTTAGGAAATGCATGCAAATACTTTTTTAACAGAGGTGCAGTAGTAGGAATAAACTTAATCAAGGTAAAAATATGACACTAAAAAGACAAACCAGCAGAATTTTAATGAAATGTAGCAACAAACAGCAGTAAGCCATTATTTTATAATGCAGGATTTTTTTTAATTAGTTTCCACATGCAGTGCATACTTACATATTGAAGAGTAGAGACAGTCAAATATGTATCTGTACAAAACTGCAGGAACCCACAGATACTTGTCTCTTAGGTAGTTACCATTTTTGATGGCAAGAAATTTGGGCAGGATTTTAAAGTAGATCCAACAACTCTAGAAAAAAAGTCTTAAAGATGAAAGAAGAATGTTCAGAGAATGTTGCTGCCTACTTCTTGGTCCATGATCTTCAAAATCATTTTTCCAAATCTTAGAGAGATATAACAAAAATTCTCTCAAAGTACTGAAAGTTAATGCTTTTCTAGCTAGAAGAGAAAAACTGAATCATTTATTTGACTCAATATATATTCAAAGAAAGATAAGTGCAAAGCAAGGTGTTTATTTTGGCTTCAGAGAACAGAGAAATACACAATCCACACTGTGGTCCTGACTTTGAATTCTATTTGAAAACAGGCAAGAGGGATTGTTTGGTTAAGAACTGAGGCATTTGAGCTGTTGAACGTATTCTGCCGTGAAAAGGGAAAACTGGATCGAGACTGATCTAGGAAGCACTAGTATTGATGTCTGTAAACTAACTTGCTAGGGCAGCTGTGTAAGCAAGAGAACACAAAGAGAAGATTAAGAAACAGGAATTGCTCACTGCTTACTGAAATAGTTTAAATGGAACTTAATAGATTTGGATGTAATAACTGTACCAAACATTGCTACAGTTAAGTCATCCAAAATGTTAAATTGTTCTCTGGACCCACTGTGGTGACCTCCTGCTTTTGGAACCTTTGGAGTCCTGTTGCTGGCCTGTGGGACTGTCTTCCTTTCTCAGACACTGATGCTACTACATCCAATCTCACTCTCTACATCAAAGAAGTTAAAACAATGGTGCTGTATGTATATGGATGTCAAAAGCAAAATGAAAACTACAAACCTATGCCCAAAAAGACTTGCTGATTTTCCACCTTTTCTATTATGAAAAGTTAAGAATTTTTTCCTAAATCGGGCTGATTTTTTTACATCAATATCATACATGATAGTTGCAGGTACTGCACTACCGGTAGTAACTACTAATAGAGATTGTGAACAGTATTTTAATATTCTCTTTTTACTTTAAGATTACTAACATTTTTTTAATTTTATTTATTTATTTTTTTTAAACACATCCACGAAAGCTCACAGCACTCATTTAACAGATAAGTTTGTTACAGGGGCTATGGGGCACATCACTGGCATCTACTATAAGGTTATTACCAGAACTTCTCAGAGGATAACAATAAAATTTTTGTGAAATTCCTTTTGAAAAGACTAATTGTCACGCATCAAAGATTCACTGTAATGCAGAGGACTGGAATAAAACCTTAAACATAGCATTGTAAAAATCTCCCAGGGACAAGAGAATCAAAGAACGCCCATTCCAGAATGACTCTAGCTACATTTATATAATCCCAGTCTCATTTCTAAGGATTTGTTGTGTTACAAGATTTTGGTAGGTAATTGGTTATTAAAGATGAATTGTATTATGATTAGACTAAGATGAGGCTGTATTATATCTGTAAAACATGTTGTTCAGACTTACAAGTGACTGAGCAAGAGAAGCAGGGCTGGGACTCAGAAGGCACCATTCCGAATCTTCTACTGTAACTGCAAATAACAGTTGTAAGCTTTTTCTACATATCAGACTATTATCAACTTCTGAAAAACTAAGTTGAGTGACTCCTAGAAACAGCAGTTCCGGTACTTTGGAACAAGATATTGGTCTGAACTCAAAAATGACCCCAAAAATTAACAAAATCCACAAAGACAATGAGATCTTAAATTACTTCCTTATTCAGAATGTAAGAAACGTATTTCGTCTACTTCTTTGAAAATAGGTAGTGATAGAATAAAAATTAGTAATATTGGATCAAAGTATTTTTTACTCATATAGAAAGCATCTTAAGTACAAGGACCTGGGATTAACATATAAACATGTAATTTAAACTATGATTTCTGTAAGATATTAGAAGTGGCAATTCAGCTGTTCACATGGTATTTTGATAAGACTGGAGATTGAACTCTGCAACTTGACACTGATTATTTTATAACATATTCACAGTGCTACAACACTTAAAATAATTATGTTAATCTCAGGTTTTCCTTAACAAAAAGGATATTTGTTTAATGTGACTTAGAATCATAGAATATCCCCAGTTGGAAGAAACCCATAAGGATCACTGTGTCCATCTCCTGTCTCCATACAGGACAAGAAATCAGATTCTATCTTGGAAAAAAAAAATAACTTTGGTTGAAAAATACATTTGTTGCACTAAATCTTCTCACATTTTCAAAAAAATTGACAACCCAATGGGTAAAAGTGAAACATTTCTTTTAACAGAACTGTAAAAAAAATACTGCTACTAGCATTGCTAGACTATACAAAATCCCATTCTACTCAATATAAAGTGTTTATACTGAAGATAATTTTGAATTGTCATGAAAATCCCATTCATACAGATTGTTTTGCTCCGATTAGTATCTTGATCTGGATTCCTATTAATGCTATGAAAATTGTTTTATGTACTGCACAAAGAGGTGATGTAAATCTACAATTAGATCCACAAGCACCATGAACAGACATTCGGAAACAGAATTTGCCGCTTTTCTCCTGCACTGCAGTTTAGCTGTTCGGTAGCATCTTTTACTAATAAAAATCAATATCTACAAGGCAAGCTGCCTCATTTTCATAGCTCAGACTTGTAAGAATGGATGTTTAAATGTTTAACTCAACATTCTCCCAATGGACTGAGTTCTGTGTATGAGAGGTATCTATTTTAGAACATGGAGCTGTTTGAACATTCTCCTTCCTTCATTTTGTGCTTAAAACATTAGGATTGAGAAATTGAGGGTGAAAAGAAGAATATTTGTTATTATTTGCTCAATATGAGTTAAATATGGCTCTGTCTAAAATTGTTTTATTCTAGATAAAATCATTTCCTAATTTACTCTTACTTAGCTGAAGAATTCAATTTAATACAGAGCTTTCTCTGGAAGTAATGCCTCCTAATTATTTCCACAGAAAACACAACAGATACAAAGGAACAATGACATTATTTAACAAATAAAATTCTCAACTACAAAACACTAGTTTTCAACATAGTCATTACCATTAGCTAGGCATTTTTGCCAGCGATGAAAGAAAGCCTGCATACCACACTTGTAAAAATCCGCACCGGTAGAGGTGACCCACTGTTTTCACAGATACTATGACAGCATTTTTATCACAACACATATTTACTGCCACACTGTGCTCACCATCCACTGTTTGCTCTTCAAAAACATTCAAAAACATGAATGTCAATGGGTGTCATTTTGTCCACATGAAAATTAAACTCCACACTTCTGCTTCATACACACTACATTGTCAGACACCATTTTTGTCAGACTGTCCCTCTGATGCCATCTGTCACATGGTAAGAAAACATAATAGAATATTGGTGGGAAGGTTCAGCCTCTAATACCGTACCTCCTCTGACACTGTAGGTTAACATAATAAAATTGGCTGCTCCAAAAGTAATGCCTCCTCTGAAGAGCAAACTGGTTTTGAAGTATATATGCATTCAACATAATGCTTTCATTTTCAAGCTGTAGTTCTAATTAATTCCTGTGCAGATTTGCACCACTCAGCGAGCTGAGTCTTGCTGAATCAACATGTTTCTGAGGAACACGAAGGTTTGCCATGAACCGTTCACATATAGGGTGGAAGTAAATGTGGACAATAAAGCAAAAAAAAAAAAAAAAGCCCTATGTACATTTCAAATTCTAAATCTCAGCACAGTGCTGAAGCAAACATTCAAACTGGTCACTTAGCAACCTTCTTTACTGCTTTTACTTTGTATACGCAGTTCACAGAATCACTGGTGGAAAAATCCAATTTGATAGCAATCTGTACACACAATGCACAACAGTAAATGACTACACAAAGCATAAGTCAGCAAAGATGATGCCTCAAACAGTCACTCTGTTCTGCTGTCTGGCATTCATTTCACAGTCTCAGATTCCCCTATAGTATTACACAAGCTCTGAATCTGGTAAAAGGTACTTGCTGATACACTTAAGAAAAGAACTCGAGTGACCATGTTATTAAAAATTCTTTCCGGTAACAGAAAGAATTAAGATTCAAAATTTTGATTCCAATCCAAGTGCAAAGTCCTGTATGCAGGTCTAGGCAATCCTAAGCACAGAAGTAGGCTGGCTGGAAAATGGCTTGAGAAAAGGATTTGGGGATGTCAGTTGATAAAAGACTCAACATGAACACTCAACATGTGCTCGCAGCCCAGAAGGCCAACCTTATCTTGGGTTGCATCAAGAGAAGCATGACCAGGAGGCTGAGGAAGGGGATTTTGCCCCTCTACTCTGCTCTTGTGAGACCACACCTGGAGTTCTGCATCCAGTTTTGGGGCCCCAAACACAAGGACATTGAGTTGCTGGAGCAGGTCCAGAGGCAGGCTATGTGATCAGAGAGCTGGAGTACCTCCCCGTAAGAACAGCCTGAGAGATTTGGAGATTCCCAGCCTGGAGAAGAGAAGGCTCAGGGGAAACTTTACAGCAGCCTTCCAGTATCTGAAGGGAGCCCACAGGAATGCTAGGGAGGGACTTCTCAGAAGGGCAGGTATTGACAGGATGAGGGGAAATAGTTTTAAACAGGAATAGGGTAGATTTAGACTAGATATTAGGAAGAAATTCCTTACTGTGAGGGTGGTGAGACCTAGGAACAAGTTGCCCAGGGAGGCTGTGGATGCCTCCTCCCTGGAAGCATTCAAGACTAAATGCTTTTAATGGAAGCATGGAAGACTAAATGGGGCTTTGAGTAACCTGGTCTAATGGGAGGTGTCCCTGCCTATAGCTTGGGGTTGGAACTAGATGACCTTAAATGTCTCTTTCAACCGGAAACATTCTATGAACCTAAGTTATTGAACTCCTAAAAGAGGAATGGGACAGTTACACTTCACCAATTTACTGTAAGGTCTTCATTATTTGTTTTTAATCACATATTATTATTAATATATTTCCACTGTGGGAAGTTTAAAAGTTCTCCAGTGGTACTGCAATGTAAAATTTTGTCTATGCTTATTGTTTATGTTGAAAAATAGAAAATGGGTTACTTACACATGCATCTAAGTATGTTGTTTTAATAGGTACGAGTCTAAAGGCATATATTAGTTATATTTTGATTGCCTGAGTTCTGTCACTTCAGTGGACTACTGACTACATTCCTTCAAGAGAAAGATTAAACCATGCATCAAAATAAGAAGGTTACATAATAATATTCATTTTTCAGTTTTTTATTTAAATAAATTCTCAGATACTCTCATTCTCTTCGTAATGCTATTCATTAGCTTGAAAAGTACATGCGAATTAGATCCATGCCTAAATGAGGATTACTCACAGCTATTTGCAGACACTAAAAAAAGCCTACATATTATAGTTAATCTTACTGGCTTATACTTGCCAACAACATTTAGGAAGGGATTAAGAAGAGATTCAGGAAGTTAAACTTGTAAAAAGCAAAACAAAACAACTTTAAAACAATTCCTTGAGGTTATGAAACATTTTCATGTTAGTAAAAGAAAGGATAAATCCTGATAAATATAACAAAAGAGGCAAACTGAGTCTAGAAAGCTTAGAAATCTTCCTGCAGAAGTCATTCTACAGTAATTGGAGTCTGTAACTGACTTAAACTGTTCAATGCAGTGGCCAAAGTCCACCAGCTTTTTCAACACTTTCTACATATTCTAAGACAATCTGTTGAACTCCGGAGAATCTGTTGTGGAAGTTTTCCACATTTGTACTACCTAGCAAGTTAGAGAGGACTTCTATTTTGGCACTGAAAGCACAACACTGAAAAAATTATCATCTGTAACTTAGTACACCCTATCATATATGTAGTGTGAGAGCCAAGTAATCTACTTGGTACTATGCATACTTATGTATGCCATCAGAACTCCAAGCCTCTACAGAAGTTGCCTGAGGAAACCTCTGGCCTTATTTACACAGGGCAAGGCAAAAAAAAAAAAAAAAGACCATTCTGCCAATCAAAAACACAACAGTTATCTAGGTAATATGCGTTCCAGGCAGAAGGGATGAATTTACTCTTCCAAAGTATCTATGTTGGTAAAATGTAGGTGAACAACAAAGAATGGGGAGGCAAGACTGTTTATGATTTTTTTTTTCCCCAGCAAGGAGAAAAAAGGAGAAAAATAGGGAAAAAAAAAAAAGACTCGTATTAGTGAACACTCCCACTCCAAAGAGTGATAAATTCTAACAAATGTTGCTATTTATCAAAGAAAACTGATCAAGAAGAAATGAGTTCCTTCTTCCTCAGCATATTTGTTTTATTGTGCTTTTCTGTGGATTAAAACCCTGTAAATTACTGACTGTTGACTTCACACGGTGCTAAACGCTACAGAAAAGATTTCATCTCATACCTCACGCACACAAAAAAAGCATTGCTGTTCTTTTTCATGTTTTCCTGTACTTTTACTTTCCTGGTGGATTGTAATGGTGGGTTTTACATCAGAGAGGCAACTAAAATAAACAAGAGATTAGTTTTAAATACAAAGAGACAGTTTAGATTGTTCTGCTTTCTCCCATGTCTTTTGTTTTCAGGATTAGTGGGAGTGGAGATGAGTGACAGCTAAAATTTAGTCATTTTGAAATTACACTCTGATTTTGAGCAAGTGGTTCCCACATGATTAAAAGTTAAAAAAAAAAAATACTGCTCAAAAACACTTGACAGCTTGCAAGAGCTACTGATAGCTATTGATCTGTCCACTGTAGAAAAACTTAAGCAGTGTTTTGTGAAAGAAAGAACATCTAAAAACCTTAATTTTTATTGCATTAGAGATCAATAACGCAAGAAACTAATATCTGATCATATAAAGCTACAGTACTCCATAAGGAACTATACTCCCTTAACAAGGAAAATTGTCTTTACTTGTAATGCATCATTTTACTTGAATTGTTTTAAATTTATTTCATTTCTATCTCAGAAAATTTAAGTAGAAGTCTTTGGCATTCCCATTACAAAAACTAGTACTCTGAAAACTGGCAAGCAGCGTTTGTTACATAACCAAAGATAATTTTTTTGTCCAAGTGTATTAGTATACATATCTGTACACTCGGCCACATATACATGTATTAATTCTTTCTTGCTTTATATCTGTATAAAACCACAAATGTTTGCATGGTAATTTTTTTTTAAAACAAATTTTCCTCAATCCTGATTTTTTATTTCTTGCAAGACATTTTCAAGTGAGTGGAGAAGAATTTAAGCAGATCATTCTATACAGTACAATTCTATTCTACCAAAACTTTTCAATTACATCTTGCTGATAACCTTACAAATTCAATAATGTTCATCTTCTTAGATAGGAAGAAGTGTTGAGAGGTAGGCATGGACTGAACACTAATCAGTACCCAAATGGTCAAAATATCTTACATAGTTCCTGAACCAGTAACCTTGTAAGTAACAAATAAGTGAAAAAACCATCCTTTCCCTCCTGTCTTGAAAATACCTTATCAGTAGATAATTATCATGAGATGCTTTGGCTGACCAGCTGGGGAGAAAAGTAATTTCCTACCTTCCTTTTTCTCCAATATAAGTTTAAAATATATATTTTTCTGCAGTCCCTTCTGCTCTTAAGAGGCCTAGAGAGTAAAAGAAGTTAAGAAATACAAGTAAAAAGAAATCTGTGGGTAACTCAAGCAGGCAAAGCAAATATTTGTCACAGGTAGTAGCTGCAGAAGAATGCATTACACCTTTCCCAGTATTCATCTACCCCACCATCTGTATCTTAATCATCAGTGGTGTTTACCTGAGGAAGACTGAATGGACAGCAAACTATATTTCCTAGTGTTGTCTCTAACCCTTCAACTTCTAAAACAGAAAATGATTAGCTTTCTGTTTAACCTTTGACACATACAGCAAAAATAACAAAATCTGCTCTTTTCATGGAACTTCTTTAGCTGGGGTGTGGAAAGAAAATGGAAATATTTATCTCAGATCTGAAACCTTACACATGTAGTTATATATGGATTTATACTAAGTTTATAGTGTGGAACTTACTGAGTTCTCCAGGGGATTTGAGTGTACAAACACTACTGAATGTTACAAGAAAGTTAATAGGTTCATAGCAAAAACCAGAGTGGGAAAAAGCATGGAGGGCAGTTGGAATACAAAGCTGAGTGGCAGCAAATGTATGAGAGTTGTTGACTTCTGGCCTGTAATTCCTGCTGAGTTTAAAACTGAATTGAAACTGGAAAAATTCTGTCTCTTATCCATATCACTACCACAAGAGACAGCCGTTGCAGGGAGCAAGAAGACCTTAAGTTGACACATGATATGCTGAAGTCTCTTGTTATGGCTTTGGGAGTTATATATTTCTTTTGTTCTCACGCAAAATACTACATATTTTCTGGCAAGGCCTGTGCAGCTACACAAACCAAACTGTACTACCCAAACATATGAACTGGTGGAACTTGGTCCCTTGTGACATTTTCAAGAAACAGTAACTTCTGCCTAGAGGTTTCAATGCTGCCCCTTTAGCAACATAAACATTTAGAACACTTCTCTTCCAGTCCCATGTAATACAAATAGATGGAAGAATTAATCATTAATATTTCAAAATTGATCCTTCTTTCCTACATACCCTTGACATCCTCAACAGCATTAAAGACCACAAAGTAGTGGGAAGTGAGAGGATAACCCAGAAGCAGCTAAGTTAAATGAACATCAGAATCTTCTGCATCAATTTCAACACAATGTTTGACTTGTGAAATGAGGGCCAGCTGGCAGGTATGACAAATCCATACCTGCTTGGAGCTAGTGGAAGTTGTCCAAACTGCTGTACTTCCCTGTCAATCTTTCTTGACAATATGAAAACTAAGAGGACCTAGATATCAGAAGACATTCAATAAACTGATACTGTACAGTCTATGCTACTATAAGTAGCAAAAAGTACAATGCAGCATTTTTACTGCATTATTTTCCTACTGCACAAAGGAGAATGCTATGCAACACTGGATTGCTGTTCTGTTTCATTTTATCTGTTCTTATAGTATCAGTGTAATTTTTTGGTATGGCAATAATTTCTAGGAGTCCTAAAATGATCACAGAAAATAAAAAAGACAGCACTTTCAGCCAGAGAATGGACAGAAAAATATACTGAGCCAAGTACTGAGTTGCTCCGCTACAGTATAATAAAAACATTTTATCAGAAGTTTCACTGCTACTGAGATGAGCATTTTCAGTAACATGGCTTTGTGCACAAAATTCTTTAATACGTTCAATCACATAGTTACAGAACCATTTTCTATGTAACCAGGACAATCTGACACTGATCACAACTTGAACACTTCATAAAATTAGCAGGTGTTCAATCCATTTTTTGTCTGCAAATGCCCCAAAGCTATTTGCCAGAAAACTCACCCATCTCAATGAAAAATTTGTTCCCTGACATTATTAATGCAGTGCGGGTCTAAACTGACTTGCAAACAGAACTTCATAATTCTTATGTACGCTAGCATTTTAATAAAGAAAAGCTTTGATTTTCAGAACTAACATAATTTACCTGTAAAATTAAGCCATAGGGAAGATTTGTTTACATAGAAATTAAATATGGAAGAAAAATCTTTATAATGAGCACCCACTACCTGCACAAAAATCACTGTAGAATTTCAAGATTAGCTTCCACGTACTGAACAATCCTCACTGCTGTCAAAGCACTCAGAAATAGAGTGCTAATTTTCTAGAAGTGAGATTCGGTGATACTGCTATGATTGAGCCAGATGTTACTATATTACTGTGTATTAGTTACATTCTTATCCTTTAAACCCTTTAGCAGCTGCTAAACAGTGTTGCACAAGAACAAATAATGACTTCATATAAAACAGATGCCTTTATCAATGGAATCAATAAATAAACATTAAAAAGCAGGGAAAATACTGCATCTCACAAGGGTCTCACTGAGGTGTGTCAGAATCTAGTTTTGAAGGAGTATCAGCTGCATACATGATTGTCTAAGCAGTTCTTAAAGAAAACCTGTATTAATGGATATTTTGCAACCTGCCTGGAGGAATCTATTTGTCTGAATACAATATGTACATCTCTAATTTGGGAACACTATGAAGACTGCTTTTAAAGGCAGATATTGTACAGAAAAATTCTTATTCCCATCCAAGCCTCTTTACTGACTCTGGCAGAGTGCATAGGAGGATGATGTTTCATTTGACAATCTCAGTTTACCTGCATGCCAGGATATGAAACAGAAGGCATCTATGCTTAGCCTAAGGATCAGGGTCAACTATCTGCCAATACTCTCATGCTTTGATTTTCATAACAACACTCTGCTTTGTATAATCACTTTCAATAACAGGGGGTGACAACAACATTATCTAGTTACTAGTAACTGTTCACATAAATTAAAATAAGATTACTCCATGGGTTGCCTGTCCTCAACTCCATACTTCTCATTCAATTTCACAATATTTAAAATGAAAAAGTATTGTATGATATATTATTTGAAAAATTATGATTAAGCAACTGATTCTTACTATGAAAAAAGAGCAATTTAGATATTGATTATTAAAAAAAAAGACTTGAAAACCCCTAGAAAGAAGTGGTTCCAAGATACACCTGGGAAGAATTGGGAAGCCTCTTCATCATCAAATCTCTAAAATCCTCATCCAGTTTTAAATGAAGGATTTCCCGTCATGCTTGCCTGAGTTTTCAGTACAATTCTTAGGCTTTCCATGCAGTACTCCAACTGAGCCCTGAGGATTTTGAATTGTGCTTCGATTCTTAATTATGAAAGCCTGTAATACTAACAGATGTACTGTTAGAAGAGTGGCATGGTTAGGATGACATTTTACAGGTTTATAGTTAGAAAGATTACTGTGGTGGAAAAACACAGTCAAAAACTAAATGCTCACCCATGTCCTAGGCTCACAGTAGAAAATACCAAAGGGGGGGATCTCCAGAAAAAGATCCTTCCCTAGTGGCAGTCAGCCATTAAATGGGGTCTAGGAGAGGTGCAGCCAGGCTCCACCCCTTCCAGTCACACAGCTGCATTGCCTTCACCTGTTCTCCCATGGCTGTCTCATTACTCATCTCAGGTGATCAATCAGTGGTTCAGGCCAAGACTGAACAGTTCCCATACAAAGCCCAAATAAAATTCCTGAAAACTTGATCTTCCATTTTACATGGACTAGGGTTAATGCAGTATTTAAAGAATAAGTTTTACTTCATATCAAAAACTCTTCCCTGTATTAAGTGTTGTCATCTGCTTTTTGTTGGCTTCTTCCCCCCAGTATGTTCTATTAACATATGGCCTGACAACAACAAAACGAAGAGTAATACTCTCAAGATCAGTGAACACTACTCAGGATCAAAGAATTAATAATTATTTTCTTCTTCCTATTCTTTCTCACTATAGCCAAGGAGGCATTTGTTTCATGCGATATTCTAATACTTTCAGTGGCCTTAAATATGAGCATGGATGAGCTCCTACAATTCGCTTTTTTTTTTTTTAATATAGCCTCCTATATTGTATTATGTATAATGTCACTTCTTATTTACCTGCATCCCATTTTGATCACAGCTTTAAAACGGGGTTCTTAAATGTCAGTAATAATTCATACCACGAAGAGTATGAGATGAAGGGCAAAGCTAGCACAAAAGTAAATCAACTGAATTCAAATCCTATCAGGAATATGTAGAGGAAACATTCTGCTGTGGATGTGATAGTTAACTCATTCTGCATTTACCTTTAAAGTGCAGACTCAGATCAGATAAAATGAGTTCCATAATATATTGGGACATAAAAGGAAACATTTTTCAATAGAGTTTGGCTACATTTACTAGAAAAGCAAATCCTTCAGTATCGTTGCCTACAGTGTCAGCAAGATAGCCCACTGCAATTATACTAAGGCAGTCGACTGAGTAGCCTGATTAAACTACAATTAGGCTGTACATGGTTTCCACAAAATTTATTCTGCCATTCAGCAATCCCTACAGTTCACTTGTACTTAGTTCATTGGCCTACCTCTGAAGCCAGGTAGAACGCTGGTTTTGGTTCTTACTGTGTCAGTCTTTGCATTTATAAGGTTTGGGCATCAATGGCCCAAGTGCCTGAACATTTCCAGCATCTGTCTCTATGCTCACCTCTGATCAGAAGAGACTTCCTTCACCCAATTCTAACATCTCTCCTCCAGGCAAATTTTTCCTCTTTTTCTTTTCAACTCCCCTTCTTTCTGAGACCAATTCTCTTGGGAATTTTTTTTCCATCCCTCAAATCTCCAGTTTTCCCCAGTATAAACAATCTATGTGCTGAAGCACAACACAGAATCAGCCTTGCAATCGTTAGTACCAGTTTTGCATCTTCCCTTTGGTGCAGTCTCCTCATCAGTTAGAGGTTTGTTCCTGCAAGCAACTGAATTTCTACAGAAAAAGTTGCTGTGAAGGCAAAGAACTGCAGAGGTTGGAAGGGACCTCAAGAGATTGTCTAGTCTGACCTCCCTGCTAAAGCAGGTAAACTACAATAAGTCACACAGGTAGGAGTGCAGGCAGGTCTTGAATATTTCATGGAAGTAGACCCCACAACCCCTATGGACAACCTATTCCAGTGCTCTGTTAATAGAATATCTTCAACTGCTGCAGATAAAAACAATTAATCTTTCTTTTTTTTGTTTATTTAGAATAATACTTTGGTAGGAAAGAAGTGGCTTTGTCCCAGTGGCTTCTTCCCCAATCTGATTCATTGTTTTATAATGCAAATGAGTCTCTTTACTGAATGCATCCATATGCTTGAAGTAGTTCAATTGTAACACAAAAAATGTAGACTAAATCTCACTCTAGTGATACCATGTTGTTTACTCCCTGTTTCACATACAAAACTAACAATAAACTAATTTTTTAAAGCAAAGAACAAATAAAAGGGCCTTCTAGTGATATCTCTCTCGATTAAGATTACACTGTTACTACCCCACATCCTACTGTAAAACAAATCTACCAGTGCTCGCTCAGGTTTGGTCCATTATACATTTCACATTTCATCACATTTGAATAATCACAATTAATAACAGTCCTTCCAAGTAACTTAATTTATGCTACTTGTGCTCCCTCTAAGCCCCCACCCCCCAAAAAAGAGCATCTTATAGACAAAATACTTATATATGTATACTGTAAGGATAGGTGGCAAACATAATTGCCTCATTGCCTTTGAACACTTTTCACTCAAAATGAGTATAAGTCAAAGTCTGGTAACACAGAAAGAACAACGTACCCCTTTCCAAGGATCAAAGAACACTAGAAACACTCAAAACAGAAAATCTCTTAACAGAGAAGCTATGCTTCTTGCTGCCAGCCCTTAAATGAGGTTAGGGAGGAGTGGACCGGGAGTCCACCCCTTCTGGTTGCACAGGTGAATTGCTTGCATCTGTGCTCCCAGAGCTAGCCACAGCCATTCATCAGCTCAATCACTGGTTCAGACCAAGACCTAACAGTTCCCATGCAAATACAAAAGCAGTCTAGCTGGAATTTGTGTTGTGATTAGAAAGATGAAACAGTTTGGGAAATTAATTCATAGAAAAGAATGTGTACAGGATTCATTTAAATTATAGTTTCTCTGAGGTACAAGTATGTGGATACAGTGTTGTATGGGTCTAAAATTTGAAATATTTTGACTTTCATTTGAAATAATGTCTGCATGAATTCCTTATGAAAAAAAAAAGATTTTTCTATGACATTTTCTTCTGTCAGTGACGATAGAATTGTCGCCTCTAGCTGCAAGCTAAATTGTTATTGAAAGAAACCTAAAACTTGTCTGTGCAATTTTGTAATCCACGCACCAACTGCCTTATGCATGCATAATGTATCATGGTGAGCCTAAAAAAGGCAAATATTTTGCATTCTATATGTTCTTTTCCCCATTAACAAGTTAATACTCAATAAGACACACTAAACTTAGAGCTGGATGAGCATTTCTTACCTTTCATTTAAACAACTTCAACAGTTTGTAATTCAGCTGCAAATTTTTCCTTATCATGAAACTTGATATGAAATCTTAGGCCAGCAATCTTTTTATTTTTTTTGAAGAGAATAAAAGATGATAGCTGAATTTCAGTGTAATGTATGTACAATTTTAAAAAAGTATACCTAAAAGAATGAAGGGTGAAATGAAATATGATTTTGTAAGCCACCATAAATATAATCCAAGATTCTACTATATCCTGCTGTAGTTACAACAACGATCCATCCTGTTGTGAATAGCTGTTCTGGGAGATAGAGGGAAGCCACTCCATGTAGGGTTTTAAGTCATATTTTCTGTGTAATTCAGATCCTGACTATATCAGCAATGCTTTTTTTTTTTTTTTTTTTTTTTTTTTTTTTTTAAATTCGTACAGTGCTCAAAAGATCTGGATCAGTTTCTAATGCCTCTTCAACACCTCACTGATGAAACCTCTCTTTTCATAGAATCAAAGGATGAGTTCCTTTGGAATGAAACTTCCTGCACCCAATGTCTTAACTATCTTCTATATGATTAGCATCAGTGTATTTCTCTTAGTTGAGTTCTGGAAGGAAGGGAGGAAGGAAGGAATCCTTGCTGAAGAAACAGTATCTTGGATGTTGGAATTGCAGTAGCTTGCTGTGCTGTAGAAAACCAAAGTGTGAGTCTATTATCCAAAAAATAATTTGAAAAGGAAATAGCTAGATGACCAACATAAAGTAGGTGAGAAGAACTTAGTACATACTGGAAAGCGTCTTTCTGAACTTTATGTAGCTATTTCTACATGCAGGCTCCAATATTTGTTGACATTGCCTAAGGTCTGAAGATGAATATCTGCTGGATTTATATAAAATCTTTTAATACTTTTCAAACAATTACTTCTGGTGCTTAGACGTACAGACTAGAAAAGTTCAAAGTTTAATGAGAATGCAACAGAAAATTCAAAAACCAATAATTTGTTCTTTTAGCAATATATTTCATTTTTAACTCCAATTTGCTTCACTGTAAGTTTCAGTTATTGGTCATCATTGGAAGGCTTTCATAGACAATCACCACCTGCTTTTAGAGCCAAATTTAATAGTGGAAGAATAGTCAACAAACTGGAAACTCCACAGTAAGAATATCCACAAAGGTCAAATAGTAGTTGAAAAACCAGGTTAACTACATTTACCTCAGTTTGTAGATACTGAATTGCCATTGCTCTTTATCATGATTTTAACCTAACACTGTTATGTCCATAAATCTAATAACCGGTTTCAGATACATATAGCCGTATGTCCCTTTTCTTACACAGAGAGAATCTGGGAGCATGGTACAGTGTTTTGAAATACATTTCTCTGGTAAAGGTACGATAAAGTTTTTAGAAAAACATCTCAAATCTTTCTTACTGGCACAGAATGATAAGATGAAAAATAAATGGCTTACCAGTGAAGCATATATAGGAAGTATTTTTTAAATATTAAATTTACAGAATCACAGAATTATCGAGGTTGTAAAAGACCTAGAAGATCATCCAGTCCAACCATTACCAATACTTCCCAGCTAAATCATACCCCTCAACGCAACATCCAAACGTTTCTTGAACACTCCCATGGTCGGTGATTCCACCACCTCCCTGGGCAGTGCATTCCAATGCCTGACTACCCTTTCCGAGTAGTAATACTTCCTAATGTCCAGCCTGAACCTCCCCTGGCGCAGCTTGAAACCATTCCCTCTAGTTCTATCACTGATTACACAAGAGAAGAGGCCAACCCCCAGCTCACCACAACCTCCCTTCAGGAAGTTATAGAGAGCTATAAGGTCTCCCCTGAGCCCCCTCTTCTCCAGGCTGAACAATCCCAGCTCCCTCAACCGCTCCTCATAAGGCCTGTGCTCCAGACCCCTCACCAGCTTCGTAGCCCTCCTCTGAACACGTTCCAGGGCCTCAATGTCTTTCTTGCAGTGAGGGGCCCAAAACTGAACACAGTACTCGAGGTGCGGCGGCACCAATGCCGAGTACAGGGGGACAATTACCTCCCTGTTCCTGCTAGTAACACTGTTTTTGATGCAAGCCAGGATGCCGTTGGCCTTCTTGGCCACCCGGGCACACTGTCGGCTCATGTTCAGCCGAGCATTAATCAGTACCCCCAGGTCTGTTTCCTCAACACAGTCCTCCAGCCACTCCGCCCCAAGCCTATAGCGCTGCCTGGGGTTGTTGTGGCCAAAGTGCAGGACCCGGCATTTGGTCCTGTTGAACCTCATCCCATTGGCTTCAACCCAGCTCACCAGTCTATCCAGATCCCTCTGCAGGGCCTCGCTACCCTCAGGCAGATCGACACTCCCTGCCAATTTGGTGTCATCCGCGAACTTACTGAGGGTGCACTCAATGCCCTCATCCAAGTCATCAATAAAGATGTTGAAGAGGACAGGCCCCAGCACCGACCCCTGGGGAACACCACTCATGACTGGTCTCCAACTGGATTTGACTCCATTTACCACCACTCTCTGGGCCCGGCCTTCCAGCCAGCTCCTTACCCAGCCGAGAGTGTACCCATCCAAGCCACGGGCTGCCAGCTTTTGCAGGAGAATAGCATGGGAGACAGTGTCAAAGGCTTTGCTGAAGTCTAAGTAGACCACATCAACCGCCTTTCCTTCATCCATCAGACGGGTCACAGGATCATAGAAGGAGATCAGATTGGTCAAGCAGGACCTGCCCTTCACAAACCCATGCTGGCTAGGTCCGATCTCCTGGTCATCCCACACCTGCCGCATGATCTCCCTCAAGACAATCCGTTCCATTACCTTCCCTGGCACCGAGGTCAGGCTAACAGGCCTGTAGTTCCCCGGATCCTCCTTACAACATTTCTTGTAAATGGGAGTCACATTGGCAAGCCTCCAGTCTTCTGGGACCTCACCCGTTAACAAGGAGCGCTGAAAGATAACGGAAAGAGGCTCAGCGATCACCTCCGCCAGTTCCTTCAGCACTCTCGGGTGAATCTCATCCGGACCCATGGACTTGTGGCAGTCCAGTTGGAGTAGTAATTCCCTGACCGCTTCTTCAAGAATCACAGGGGGTTCAGTCTGCTCCCCAGCCGAGACTACCAAGCCAGAGCGTGGGGAGCCCTGGGAATAACCGAGATGACTTTTAAAGGCAGACGTAAAGAAGGCATTCAGAACCTCTGCCTTTTCCTTATCGTCTGTGATCACATTCCCAGCCTCGTCCAGTAAAGACTGGACATTCCCCTTTGCCCTCCTCTTACAGTTGATGTATTTATAAAAGAGTTTCTTGTTTGTTTTTACCCCAGCGGCCAGCTTAGATTCAAGCTGGGCTTTTGCCTCTCTGATTTTCCTTCTACACGTCTTAACAGCCTCTTTGTAGTCATTCTGAGTTGCTTTTCCCTCCTTCCACAGGCGATAAATTCTCTTTTTCTCCTGCAACCTTAAGAACAGCTCCCTGTTCATCCATGCTGGTCTTCTTCCCCGCCGGCTCATTTTGCGGCTCAGGGGGACCGCCCTCTCCTGCGCCTTTAAGACTTCCTTCTTCAAGAGCGACCAGCCATCTTGGACCCCTTTGTTCGCTAAGACTGAACACCAGGGGACTGCCCCTACTAGTCTTCTGAACAAATCAAAGTCTGCCCTCCGGAAGTCTAAGGTGGCAGTTTTGCTATTCTCCCTCCAGGCTCCACCTAGAATCGAGAACTCTACTATTTCGTGGTCACTCTGTCCAAGACAGCCCGCAACCTCCACATCTCCCACCAGACCTTCCCTGTTTGTGAACAGCAGGTCTAGCGGGGCAGCTCCTCTCGTGGGCTCTCTCACCAGCTGCATTAGGAAGTTATCCTCTATGCATTCCACGAACCTCCTAGCCTGCTTCTTCTCCGCCATGCCATACTCCCAGCATATGTCAGGGAAGTTAAAGTCACCCATGAGGACAAGGGCTGGTGACCGCACAGCTCCTGCCAGCTGCTTATAGAACAGCTCATCTGCCTCTTCATCCTGGTTTGGCGGTCTATAACAGACGCCCACCAGGATGTCTGCCTTATCAGCCCTTCCCCTGATCTTCACCCATAGGGATTCAACTACATCATCCCCAGTCGCAAGCTCTGCAGCATGAAAGCATTCCCTGACATAGAGAGCCACGCCACCACCCCTCCTTCCTTGTCTATCCTTCCTAAAGAGTCTGTAGCCATCCATTGCAGCACTCCAGCCATGGGAGCAATCCCACCATGTTTCCGTTATGGCAACTAGGTCATAGTTTGCCTGCCTCACAATGGCTTCCAACTCTTCTTGTTTGTTGCCCATGCTGCGTGCATTGGTATAGGCGTACCTCAGCCGAGCCCCTCGCCTCGCTCCTAATCCCAATACCACTTCATCAGGCTTATCCCCAGAAGACCTGCCTTTACCCCCTTCCCCCTTCATAGAGTCATCCTCCTCTGTCACAAAGGCACAAGACCATGGGTTCGTACAAGCACGTCCCTCTCCTGCGAGCAGCGGGTTGCTACACACCGACTTTGTGTTAGTGACGCCAGTTACACACCCATCCCCCTTCATACCTAGTTTAAAGCCCTCTGAATGAATCTGCCTAACTCTCGGCCTAAGATCCTTTTTGAACGCTGGGAGAAGCCACTCCTATCAGTTTCTAGCCGGTCCAGTCTCCTGCAGACAGAGGCCAAGTCAAAGAAGCCAAATGCCTGCCGAGCACACCAAGCTTGGAGCCAGGTATTAATCCACTGGCCTATTATATTAAGTCCCTCATTATTCCCTATAGCTGGAGGGATAGAGGAGAACACAACTTGTGCCCCGGAACCCTTCACCTGTCTCCCCAGGGCTCTGAAATCCTTTTTCAGAGTCCTTAGGGAAGTCCTGTGTAATTTATCACTACCAACCTGAAACAGCAACAAAGGATAGTAATCAGTGGGTCGGACAAGGGAAGGAAGTTTCTTCTTTATATCCTTTACTCGGGCACCCGGGAGGCAGCAGACCTCCCTATGCAGAGGGTCTGGCCTACATATTGGCCCTTCTGCTCCCTTCAGCAGAGAGTCACCAATGACAATGACCCGTCGTGTTTTCCTATTTGATGATGTGTTAATTTTAGGAGGCTGGTTAGACTTGGAAAGCACCAACCGATGAGATCCATCATCACCACCATTATCCAGTTGTCCCTGCAGAGCACTGTACCTGTTTTGCAGGGGCAGCTGGGGGGGCTGGGGACCCACCGGGGGGGCACGCCTGCATCGTCGAGAAGGGGCCGTATGCCACTGACCTACATCCTCCATTTCCTTGCCTTTGTTCCCAGGAAGGTGGGAGGACAGTGGGTTCACTGTAGCAGGAACGCCATCTGCATGTAGGTTCCCCTCCATTACCTGTTTGCAAGGCAGCAAAGGGGGTGGCATTCTCCATGCAGAGCTTCATCCGGCTGCCTGGATCTAGGAGCTGATAGGGCTTGGTGCCAGCAGTCAATCTCCCTCTCAGAATCCCTAATGCTTCTCAGCCTCTCCACCTCTTCCTTCAGGTCAACTACGAGGCTGAGCAAGTAGTTAACCTGTTCACAGCGTACACAATCACTGCTTCCCTCACCCAGCACTGCAAGGGCCAGGCTCTGGCACTCAGTACAGCCAGAGACCTGCACACCAGCATCACGGGTTGGGGGCTCAGTCTGAGTATCCTCAGACTTCTTGGTAGCAGCCTTCCAATTGGGCATGTGCAGGACCTCAGTCTGGGTCTCAGCACTCTTCTTAGTTGCTGCCTCCCTTTTCTGATAGCATGGGACCCTTGCCTGAGCCTCTTCAGTATTTCTGGTTGCAGCCTTCCGCTGGGGCACAACCATAGCTAAGCAGAATACTTACCTTACCAGCACTGAAACAGGAAGTCACGAGGTGCAAGGACCCTAGCCCCTCCTATCCGTCTCTGGTGGGCAGCGACGCGTCGCTGCCCTCCTTGTGCCGGTTTAAATCTCCCGCCGTTGCCAGGCAACGCCCACACGCTGCGTCAGCGCCTGCGTCAGCGGCTCCCGCGAGAGCTGCCGGGCTGCTCCTGTAGCCCGGGGGTTCCCTGCTTGAAGGAACCGCCCGAGATCCCCCTTGAACCACGCGGTCAGTCGCTGCTGATCGGCCGGGACGGCTCCGAGTCAGGCGACGTCGGCGATCAAAAGGGCGACGTCGGCGATCAAAATTTAGGGACAGAAAGAAATTGAGTCTGTCAAGGGATAGTAGTTGACTGGTTAGACTGAAAACACAGAATTAGAATTTTGGTAGGAGTATGATCCATGCTTAATGACAACTGAATACTGAAACAATAGATTTTTTGTATTATTAAACTATCTGTTTTCTTTCCACTATAGTCTATCACCATTTGTTTCAATTTAGCTATATTTACCTAGATCTTGTGCAGAGATTTCGTGAAAATACCATGATGTTTAAGGTTTCTTATATTCTTATATATTTCTTATATTCTTATATATATTTCTTATTTTACAAAATTCAGATGAAAATGGTTATTGCTGTAGGCTTTTGTATATGCCTGTTTTTCTACCATGTTACACAGGGAATTTATGTGTTTTCTGTTCATCTGTCAATGTTTTTAGGCCTGGTTTTGGGCTAGTTCTGTGACTAACGGGACAGGGGGACCCACAGAACCCTACCCTGAGGTAGAGAGAAGGGGGATAGGTAAAAGGTAGGGAGATGGGCCTAAGAACAAAACAGCGGCAACAAGCTAAGGGAGAAAAATAATTTACTAAATATGATATTGGAATGAAAGATAACGTAATATAATACAGTATAATTGGAATTGAAGCTAATAAATCAAATGAATGAGAGAGTGTCCAAAACGGAAGGCCCTACTCTAATGCTGAAGTCAAGACAGCTAGGGAGCTCACATCACAGAGACAAGCAGAAAAAGAAGGGGGCCATCTTGTGATTCCCAAACAGTTTTATCTTTACCTCTGAAAGGAAAACAGAAGTAGAACAGTGAAGTCTTCTAGGAGATGTAACACTTTTTCTCTTTTGAGAACCAGATACCCAGAAATATGGACAAAACTTCAGCATTAACTTTTTAATTGCCGGTGCCCTACATGATGTTACGATGTGGAATACTGATATCAAAAATCATGAAACCATGACACATCTTGATACCATGAAGACTAAAACCCTGCCTTTTAGTCCATAAAATCTAGGAGGTTTTGTTCAATAAAAGCTAACTGTTGCATTCTCTCAGTACAACCTAACAGCTGGGAAAGTCTCTTAGAAGCATTTTGACCTATCTTGTAAGAAAGTATTTTAGTCTCAGTTCTTGTCATAATAATGCAAACTTACCATGGACGAGGTTAAAATTAATATACTACTTATTTCTTATAGTACTCTTGTAGTCATTGTCTTGTTTTATTCCCTGGTTTGATACTGATTTTCAGAAAAAAAACAAAAACAAAACAAAAAAATTCCACAAATTAAACTATATCTATTTATTTACACATACTACAAATTTATTTATTTTTAACTGTAGTTGACAAAGCTGTTTTGGGCAGATGTATCTAAAGGTCAGCTGTATCTTATGCAGATTGCTATGATGATATTTGTATTAATAAGTGGTCTTTGTACGCTTTGCCTGAAAAACTTAAGCTAGTTGAAAATGAAGTAGAAAAATATTGTCTGGCCCATGTCATCATATAAGGATAACATTAGTGAATAGATCATTGTTTCTGTTCGGTTTCAGCAGACAGTGGGAGAAGGGAATATTAAATATACAACACTAATAAAAATGATACAGTGTTCAGGAGCACACTGTAATATCTACTGAGGGGCAGGGAAGATGAACTATATCAGAGTGGAGGAAGAACTGAAAGGAGTTTAAAAATGACACCATCCCCTTCAAATTTTGTTTATTGTATTTCCACTGAGGTTATAACTTGGACTGCTTCCTCTGGAAGGACCTACAGTACCCTAACGTATTTCTAATTTTAGTGTTGGCAAGTGTACCTGAGTTAGATATCTCATAAATTGTGTGAGAACTTACTGTAAGTTTTCTCTGTTGTCTAGGGCACCTGTGGCCCAGACTAGGACTCAGAAGATTTCATGACAGGATGGATGAAAATAGCCCTCTCTTTGAAATCACTCAGTAGTGTGTTTTCTCCCAACAGAAAGAAGGTATGTGCTTATACCATCCAGCAAATATTGAAGTATATTTAAAATTGATAAATTGCTGTAAAATTGTGGTAGATTCATAAGTAAACCTATATAAATTGGTCTTCAAAAAACAATTTAGGAAGATATATTTACTATATATATATCATGTTAAATAAATTGTGTGATCTCCATTAAATTTGTAATTTATAAAAGGCAGCTTTCAGAACTAATTTTTAAAATATATATATATTGTTTTCTAACCTAAATATCTTTTAATGAAGACTGTAGAGCTCAGGTAATGAAATTCCAGCCTGAAAATCTTATCTCTGTGATCATTCTGTCGGTTTACACTCTGTGGCTGAGGTGCATCAGTAATAAAATAAAATACTGTGAAATCAAGATCAGAAGACAAGCCAGATTTAGCAGATTTTCATCTCAAGTGTTTGCATGGAATCCAGAATTCAGGACTACAACAGCTAGAATATTTGCTGTATTATAGCAGAGTTCTCTGAATGTCTGTAAATTCTACATACAGAAAAAAAAAACAGTGCTCACTCCATGTACAGAAGTAAGTAACTACTGTTGACAGTGGAAGAAAACAGCAAAGTGTAGGAAAGCCAAAAACCATAGATAGTGAAAGACGTATATCATGCCCACATGGTATAGTTGTTCTGAAGCTATAATATCAAAATTCAGCCACAAGACTTCTAACTCCTAAATCTTGAATCTATTTCGAGACTACTACAACAATGCAAATATCAGATTCATCTTGCAGCTTTGGGAGTCAAACTGTAATTGCAGATCTGAGATGTAAGGTGAAAGAGGCAAAAAAACCCCACTTCCTAAATGATATGAAAGCTTAAGTGCTTGAAGTATTGTCTCGTATATATAAAAATATATATATTTATATATTTATTTATTTATATATATTTAAAAATATATATATTTATATATATTTTTATACATTTATATATATTATATATATATACATATAAATGTATACCTGATGACAAGATTGGCATAATGGCATGATGGGTCAAATGTTAGCCTGACCAGTTTATTATGAATCCTGATCATTTAAGGAGATGGGGAAGGGAAGGTCAGCGATAGAAAAGATAGGAAATAAAAGCAAGGAATCTTTGTAGGAAGCAAGAGAGCGACATTCACCACCACAGATTCCAGCACTGCTCGTAGTTCAGATGTTGATCTTCAGTAGTGATGGGTCATCGGAGGTTGTTGTTCAGCTGAGGATGACAACGGTAACTGTCCAAGGTGGTCGAGTGGTCAGGTCAGCTCTCTTTGGAGTCACAGCTCAAATCCAAAGTGGTTGAGTCAGCTCTCTTTGGAGTGGCAGCTTCTGACTTTGGGATCTCAGTAGAAACTCCTCTGTTCCTATCTTCCGGGCCTTGCCAGCAGATAAGAAAAAGCAGGGAGGTGCCCACCTGCATCCTGTTTTTCACAGGATATGATGTTATCATTTGCCAATCTCCCATACCACACTGGTGTTATTCCACCAGTAAACATTCCTGAGCACTCTCTTTTGAAGGCAAGCAGCTCCAAAGAAATGCTTTCAGATGCGAAACTGTCCACACAGGGATGCCAACTGCCACATGGCAACACCCACCTCTCATCTCCTGGGTAAGTCAGAGACTTATCACAAGAAATGCCGTGGAAATCAAGCCTTGATCCAAAAATAAAGAAGGGTTCAGACAAGTATTAATTAAATAGCACATGAAATAATTCCTAAAGCAATTTTTTTTTTTTTTTTAATTTAGGTCATATTGATATATCAGCCTTTTTTATTATTTCTATTGTACAATCCATATTTCTGGGAATGAATTGCAAAAAAAAAAAAAAGTAACTATCAAATCATTTTAATGAGAGCTCTGCCATTACCTCTGAAATAGAAACTATATTTATCTTTTCAGAATAATTGCATTAGATAATCAAAATATAGGAATGTATAGAAACACTACAGTCTCACTAGAGTACATTTGTTCTTTGCCTATTTTTGGTTAATAGCAAACATTTCTTTGAGAACAAAGAAATAGGTTTTCTCCAGGAATTATTTATATATTAGCACTTATCTATAACCGTATATTATTATAGAACAAGAAAACACCAAACTGCACAGTGCTTTCAGTTAAATACCGACTGAGTTACGCTAAGAAGTGATACAGTTTCAGGACTAGTTTCAGTTTCAGTGGTCATTTTGTCTTGATTTCTGAAGTGGAAAAGATTAGATCACCAGTCCTACCAACATTCTCTTGATACTTCACTCAGAATGGAAATTTATTTAAAAGAACTACAGGGCTTCGCATCAGGCCAATTGGACAAAAATTTTAAACATTTTGACAATCACATAGTGGGATTTTACAAATAATCTACATATGTTACTTCAAAATACTGTTGATTAAGCTTTAATAAGCACTTCTAAAAAAAAAATTCAAAGCTTTCAACAATTCATGCAATCGTAACTATAATCTGTCAGTTTTGCTGCTAATATGCAAGACAGTGGGATCTGGCTGTCATTCCTTTGGTTTTTACTGCTAATAGTTAAGACATGTTTTAACAATGAGGTAGAAGTATGACATGCAAGGAGAAATTCTAGGAGTATATCTAATAAAAATGAGTGACATTTTGCCCATTTTATCTAGTAATTTTATTGACCACAGAGGCAAGAAGAAATCTGAGGATTACAAGGGGCCATCTCGTCTGGTGTAAGTCAACATCACAAATCAAAACCCACACAAGGACATTACGCATTTGTTTTGAGAAGTGTTGAGATTAATCTAGTGAATTTGGTTAGTCTGGAATGCAGGGAAAGAGAAAAAAGGAACAAGGACATCAACATAAAACCTGTCTAAACATCTTTTCTTCTAGACAGTAGAGTCAAATGAATTCCTTTGTGCATAAGATATCATTAAAGAGATTGCTATTTCTTTATTTCCTGAGACAGAGAAGCATTTAGACTTTTTCAGTGAGTTATTATTTTAAATATTGTGATTCAGCTTTAGTGATTGATTATTTACATTGAGGAATTTATGTATTCATTATACTGAAGAATTATTTTAGTGAAAAAATAAGAAAAAAGCATTTAAAAATACATATTTTTTGACAACAAATAAATAGAATGGAAGATATTCTTTTGGGGTGTGTTTTCAAAAACACAAAATAGTTGGAAATGAATAGAAACTTTTCATCTTTTTTTTATGGCGTTGAAAATACTCTGTTAAATATTGATTAAATATTTTCTAAGTAAGTTTGATTTTTAGCACTGAGATTTATTTTGAAAGACACGAACAAACAACCAAAAACCAAACAAAACCAGCCAGACAAAAACCAAATGAACAAACAAACAAACAAAAACCCCAAAAGCCAGAACCCTTGCTCTAGTATTTTTGTTCCAAATTCTGTTTGGAGGGCCTTTCTGGAAATTAGTGCATTGACCTCAGTGGGTTATGTAGCCATCTTTGATTTTATTAAGTCATAGAAAAATGATCCAATGCTATGAATTTTCACTCGTGTAAATATTAAGAATATTGCATACTTTATTAGAAGGTATAAGGTATGCTAATTAAACTACCAAAAAGAAATAGTAAAATCCTCAATATTACCTGTCATAAGAATTGTAGTTAGTAAGTAGCATAATACTGAAAAGGCAAGAATATTTTTATTAAGATATTATCATTGTAGCACTTTTTCTTTAGATGTTCCTCTCTTGAAATTTCTCACTACACTCCCTTAATTTTATTTAGAGGACTTACAGCTCCCACCAAAAGAAGCAAGGGAATAAAAGACCACAGCAACAAGAGATAAGCACTACAGATACATACTGTAATAATCATTTAAACAATATTTCTGTCCTCGTGGTGAACAGAAAGGTGAAGAATGAACGATGCACAGTATTTATACCTCTTAGTAAAAGACAGAAGATTATAATGGTATTTACAATACGTGATTTTGGGAAATAATTAGGCATATAAACATTCCTTGTCTGCTTTACTTTCTTTGTGTTTGTATTTATTTATTGTGAATATTTATTCAGTAAAAAGAAGTAAGATTTTGCAATCTTGTTGATGACTCTTTACTTCTGAAAAACCAGAAAGGAGCTTAATTTTTCTTTGAAAAAGGTCAAAATGGAGAGAAATGCTAATAAGTATGACCAGAAAATCGCGAAAACTACTTCTGATAATAATTAAGAGTTTCTTAAAGATTTGATCCAAATTTTGTTGAAGTCTGTGGGAAAATCTCCACTAACTCAGTGATGAGTCACTATGATGATCAATAATAATTTGATATCAGTATTTTGATGATTAGAATTTAGGCCAAGTGCATACTGAATAAACTGTGGGTAGCAACAGAAATAAATTTCAAATTCTTCCTATCATCAAGAAGGCATTCTGGAAGTACGCTCTCACCATCCACCAGTAGAGATAATATGCTAGACTAGAATTAGTGCTAAAACACAAGCATTACTGGATACATAAACACTGTATATCTTCTCTGAAACTAATTTCTGAATAATAATATAACATTGTGTAAAGTCCTGAAGTAATATAGTTAAGTTGGTTTATACATCTTTCAAGAAATTGAAAACATAATTGCAAGTCATATATCTTTCAGAGTATAACACTATGTTCTGATTTCTGTTGTACCTTAAATCAGTTGGCTGTTGTAGATATGCAGAAAGGCATTTATGACAGCTATGAAAGAACACACTTCTCCTTACTACTGAATTTGTTCCTATAACCTGTCATTCAGCTTATTCAACTTATGTGGCCTTAGCCATGCCAAAGTATCTGTGTATGCCACCATATCTGAAATATGCACACATTTCTCAGAACAAGGAAATAGGAATGGAAGAGGAAAAATACTCTAAATATTAAAAAAAAAAAAAAAAAAAGTATAATGATACAAGGAATGCAGCAACAAGAAAAGCATAAACATAGTTAAAGCAAATGCTGTTTGACAGTTGGCATTCCACAGTTTTGTACAAAGAAACAGAAAACGGTGGGAACATGTTAACGTACAATGTTGAAAGTTCCCATTTAGAAAAACTATTTTAGTATGTCTTAATATGGAAATATTCTATTATATTTGAGGACAAGTATGATTAACAGTCTAAATATAAAAAGAAAAAAAATAACCTAGATATTATGTCTATCATATATGTCTCAGTGTGGAATCGCTGTAAGAAACCTGCCCTGTCCTGCCCTTCCCGGCCACACATAAAGAAGCACAAGTATCCAGTGATTTGTATTAGAGATTCACTCCATTTATTACATTGTTTTGGAAGTTTGTGCTATTCTGAAGGGATTTCCAGAAGGATCCAAGAAAGCACAGTTATCAAAAGGAAGGAAAATATGAACAGAATTTGAAAATTGTAATACGCAGGAGGTTTGTCAAAATGACATGGAATAGAAATCTATGAAATCTTAAGTGTCTGTGAAAAATGTAACAAGTAGAATTTTTAAACTGTCCTCTGATAAATTTCAGAAAAAGTAAAAAAAAATATATATATAAAATTGTTTTTCTTCTTTTTCTGGACTGTTTTTCTGTCTTCCAGTGCTCTGGATCTTGTCTGTGATGGTACCCTCTGCCAGCTGCTTCAGAGAAAGTTACAAAATTACCCATACCAGAATATAATATAGTAACTTGCATAACAAGGAGCTGTTCTAACCATTGTTTTAAGAGTAGAAACATCTTACTGAAACATCAGCATAAGGAAGACATTTTGTTTTAGCAGAAAAATTGTTATTCTCTGAGAACTTATTAATAGGATCATGTGGGGTTTTTTTGTGTCTTTCTCAGACGGGTTAGTACTCATTTTTTCAATGCACTTTCCATTGCACTTCTTTGTATTCACCCTTTCTGCCATTTTTCTCTGAATACTGAAGTTTTCATATGACTTATGGGCATAGTGACTGCAAATCATCAGTGTTCAATGTGAAGCTATACAGTTGACTTGTATCACTATGATGTATCACTACATTTTCTTCATTATTGTTTTCAGCTGTAGGTTTTTGTTGTTGTTGTTGTTGCTGATTTCTAAAGTTATACAGTTGTCTCTTTCAATTTGTTCCTTCTCTGAGCTCTACAGTCAAATTACAACTGATAGTTCAAAGTGTACTTTCTAAGAATGTTACATGATTACATGTATTCATCAATAGGGAAGCTCATTTTTCATAAACTCTCTGCTCTAGATACTTGAAAATCATAGTAGTCATATTGACTATGTTAAATACATTAAATAATTTTGAATCCTCTGTAAATTTTCATCCAGATCACCAGCAAATGTTCCAGCATCCCAACAGTCAGCATCTCATTTCTTTGTCAGTAACTCCACTTCTTCCTTCACACTCACCTCCTTTTGTGTTATATCATCAGCCATGCAAATTGGACATCTTGGTGTGCAGAGATACAGATATGGAAGTGTCCCACGGCATTGTGTTTAAGGCAGCAGCTTTGCCAGCTTTCTTTATTGCTCTTCATGATGAAAGTATGTGACAAAGAGAAGCAGCTACTGTGCTGTTTCTGACAAAAGCAACAAATTACCTTTGAAGCAAGAAAGGCAGGAATGACCTATCCTATAAATCAACTCTTGATAACCATTGCAATGAAGTCTAGATGCATTTCTTTTTAGAACATTAAAAATAACCTGGGCGACCTACCTTAGTTGTGATTTTGTAGTTTTTAAATACAGAAAGGAACTTCAGTATTTCTTTTTAGATATCTTATATCTAAAACGATATTTCATATCACATCAGTTGGCGTGGATTACCTAGACTAGAACATCTAAGAAGGTTGATAATGTAACTGGAACAGATTACTAGAAGGTACCTCCTCAGCTGCAAAAGTAATAGAAAACACTAAAATGTACATTCTCTTCAACATAATGAAAATCAAAGCAAATTCAGTGTCAAGGAGATCAGTGCAGTAGACAAAGGTTACTCTTTAAAAGATGGTCTGGTGTTATGAGAGTCTGACTCAGGAAGGTAAGACTTGCTCATTCAGACAATATAATGTTTTTCTGGTCAGTTCAGGACTGTAGAGCAAATTCTCACAGAAGCTAAAACTAATGAAAACTTACAATATCTTCTGCTTCAAACACAAGCAACGCTTCTCTGACTTTGATCTCTGTAGTGTAGAAAATTTACAGCTTAAAATGGAAACAAACTAATTCCATGGTGCATTTTAATGCACATACAGTTCTTTTCTCCATTACAGAAAAAGGAGAAATAAAAAACATGATGACTAAATTTAAGGCAATAACAAATGTCCTACTTAATCTCAGCAAGCTGTAAGCTTTTCACAGAGACATCAAAATTAAGAATTTGAGTTTTCCTACGGTGTTGTCAATGGTAAAAATAATGTAATGATTCATGCTCTCATGAGAAAATTGTTACTGGAACTACCTTGCTTTTAGATAAGTCTCACAATGGATTGAAATAACTGAGCATTTAAAGCTGTTTTTCACTGAAGATAATTCAGTTAACATAGTGGTGAAGGCTTTCTAAGAAACCGTATAACAGGACTATTTAGAAAAGTTCATAACCCTGAATGATGTGAGTTTAAAATAACTCCTGTACCCTAGGACATTCTGCAGAATGCATATATACTGCAGCATCCCAAGGAACAGTGTTTAAACCAGCAGCTTTGCAAGCTCTCTGAGCCTTTCTACATGAGGCAAATGAGTGAACAAGTAGCTCAGATATGGTCTCAGACAAAGAAGATGTCATTACTTTCATTCACCATGCAGTAGCAGAAAGGACAGGAATAAAGCAAAACTGATATGGAGAAAATCAATAGCATGTGTTCTGAACGTGTTTCATTCTTGAACATTTTAAATTCCAAGATTTATTTCCTAACATCTTCACCTTTTTAGACTATAATACTGTTTTCTCTTCAAAGGGCTGTACTGATTTGACTTGCTTCATTTCTGTCAGTCTTTTGGATGCAGTGTTCCACTTTTCCATGTAAGGTTCAAGTATTTCTGTCAAATATTTAACAGCAGGCATTAATGATGAATTTAAGTTTGCTAGACAAAATAAGATTTTCAAGCAAGTGGCTTTCTTACTAAGGGTGGCTTTTGCCCATGCTAGCTGGTAGAATGAACAATGTGCTGTTTCTCAAGTAAACAAGCTCATTAAGGTTTAGTTAAAACTCAAAAATACAGACTGTAAAATGGCTGTATGCATTTACTGTGAAATGAAATAGGAGGCTATATAGAAACATTTACTTCAGCTGTTATAACAGTGAAGAGAATATCAGCCATCTGAAACAGAAGAAGTGCCTGTGGCATAAGAACAGTAGGACTCTGTTCATATGTGTTTTGTTTCACAGTATGTCAAATTATTGTCATGACACAGACTAATATTAACCAAGAATGTCTTTGCGCAGCACTACAGCCTTTTGCTATGGAGTTTTGTATCACCTGCAAATTGGTGTGTCAATTTCTTTTAATGAAGTAATAGAAGACATACCCTGCAGCCATGAACACATTCCAGAAGCATTTTCAGAAACAGTACAGTGTAATAAATACGATATTACTGTCCTAAAAAAAAAAAAAAAAAAAAAAAAAAGTGATTTTCACAGACACAATGCAGAGACAAGAAGTGCTAAGTGCTTGAAAAAGAAGTGGGTTTATATATATGTATATGACACTTGCTATAAGAGCATATCTTTTTAATAAACAATTGATTAACCAGGGTAAACCTCTCTACTGTAAATATGCTACTGCAAGAACTTAACCATATATCTGGAAATCCTGATAATCTCTAATACTCTATGTCTCTATAATAAATCGGGAAAAAAAAAAAAAAAAAGTGTAGTTTATGTGTAAAGCACTTGCTATGTAGGCTAATTTATCAGGCAGTTCTGACTTGTTTTAAAATGAACTTGCTTATCTCTGTTCATAAAGGTGATGACTGCATGAAAATTCTCTGCGCCCAGTTCATCTACAATAAATAAGGGACTGAAACTACCTAGAGGTAGTTACAGGTTTTGGTAGATATTCTGTAACTGAATTAACTTTGATAGGTTCTATCCAGAAAGCCCTGGAGGTTGAAGTATTTTCATTTATCTACAGCACAGATTTATTACAGATAGCGGGAGTCTAATATCTCCACATGTAATTACTCATTTGCCTCGAACACATCATAAAAGTAAAATAGGATCTAAACTTGAGGCTTTTTTTGTTAATAGAGATCATTGTTGTCTGTGTTAATGTTTTGTAGCTGACCTGGAATGGGATTAGGTTTTGTTTTCACTTGGGTTGTAAGACATCATTGAAATAGTAATGACATTCACTCTGCGTTGTCTTCAAATTTGAACATCTGCCCTGATGAAGAAAGAACCTGTTATTTTCCTTAATTTGTACTCAGTCAATTTTTAGGTTACTTGTACTTTGGATACCCTGGAAAAGCAGAAGTGTAGCTACTTCTTTGTTTTTGTGATATGGTTTTGATAATATACTAATAATTCTAATCACAACACAACTGATGGTGGTGTGATGTGGTGAACTTTCACTTACTGGTAACATGAGCATTATTTCTCACTTTTATTGTGAACAGCCACCAGTAATTTCAATGAAATGAAATTGCCTTCAAATAAAATTTCAAAAGGATTGTTCTAAGAGTTACTTTTTAAATAAACCACAGAGCAACCCACCACTGTTTCCTTGCTAATTTCTTTAACTCTGCTAACTTATACATTCATAGAATTGTTGACCATTTTGTACTGTTTTAAAGCATGAGATTTGGAACAGATCCCTCTCATGTCCAGCCCTAAAAGAAACATCTGGGGAAAAAAAAATTCAACTATCTCTTCTTTTATGCAGAAACCTCTGTTTTAGACTGGTAATGTTATGGAGAATTCTTTAAGTTTAAAGCAGATACAAAAATGAAAATCACAGTGAAGAAGAGGTAAGGTATCAGGTATTTCAGATGCAGGTCTTATTGTAGACATGCCTTGTGTATGTTTTATTCACTTCACAGAGCCACCATCTGATTTGCTACAACTGAAAGACTGCCTGAGACAAGAGTGCTCATCTGAAGTAGCTGGCATATTGCAGGTTAGATATATATTACACTGGCAGAACTTAGACTGCATGCTTATCCTCAGCGTGAGCCAAATACTGTCCTTGAATGTGCATGAAAAGTATCCTATTAAGTTCTGCAAGAGCTGGTAATTCACAATTAGAAGGACAAAATTCCTCAAGCTTGTCTGGAATTTTGAAATTTGCATATTATTCTGATCGTTATTAATGATCTAAAAGGGAAGAAATATTTTCTTCAGGAAACTTCCTCCAGAACATTAAAATCAATGGGAATTAATGATAACTTGGACTATCTAGAATTTTTTAAAATTATCTTTAATGTAACTCTTCATTTACAGCCTGATACTAGAGCACATGAATGGAAAAGAGTTTATAAAATAAATGTGATGTATCAGAAAAACATAGTGGTACAGAAAAATATGAATTTCATGAATGAATGTAATTGTATGAAATTTTAGAGCAGTTATAAATAAGCTGTAATACATCTGTATGCTGAAGAGTTTTGATTTGATAACAATGAAGCTAATTTAAAATGTCAAATAGCTTCCAGAGTACAGTTTTATTAGTTGAAGTAAAATAATGAAATATTAAAATTTTACATAGCTAAGAAAGTGGGTAATAAACTGATATTTATTTAATGGAAAAATATATTAATGGTATTGTACTGACTGGATTTCATTCCAGGCAGAGAATCAATACACCATTAAAATCTATTCCAAGAACTTGGCATCATATAAGTACACTAATATTTTTCTGGTCCTCTGAATAAAATAAAACATAGCTTATACAGGTCCTGAAGTTCTGGGTCTACACACATTTTAGTATGAGTTTAAATTTATGCTTGAGGGTCAACTTGGTGAAGTTTGTGTGAGTAGTTATGTTCTTTACCCTTGAGTGATTTGTGCTCTTCACCTTGCAGATAGTTTTCCACGAAATACAGAGTATCATCCTACTGTTATAAGTTACTGTTGGTCAACGCAGATAACATTGAATAAATAATAATTACTGAATCTTCAGATTCACTTGCTAGACATCCACCTGTTTCTATGAGTCAGTTGTCCTATCTTCAAATAAAGTACTATTCATGTCCTTTGAAATCTGTGGACGGAAAGGTGTGATAGAAGAGTAAGTAATTATTTTAATAGCAGTACAATCAAGTCTTTTTGTACATTAATATGTAACATAGGTTTTCATATAATTTAATCAGAATAAATTTGTAATTTGGTCTCTTTGACACAATACGTGTAGCTGCAGAAGATTAACACACTCGAAAGAAAACATTGCAAATGCTTTTAAAAGAGAAAGATCAAGAAAAGACACATTTCCAGAAAGATTTTTATTTTACTTCTTCATAGATACAGAAAGACAAACAAAGAAGAAACAAACAACAGTTAGCAATACTCAAAAATATTCTTTCAGTGGCAAAACCAGCCAAAGGAGAGCATTCTGGGTAGTAATGCGAGTGCAAGAAGGCATGACGATTTGAATGTTTCTGTCCAAGACAGTTTTTTCATTGAAAAGCTCATGTACTTTCTTAACTTCTTTTGAAGAAGGACAGCCAAAGAAACAGCAGCGTTTATGCAGCAGCAGCCATTTGTGGTTTTGGATGTATTTGGCGTAATAAGTGACAATTTACTTCAGGACTCAATGTTGGAAACCTGTTCAAGAATGTATTATGAAATGAATAATCTTGTGCATAGTATCACAAAAAACATAATGAAAAATAAACCTGATTTACAGAACTCACAGAGCCTACTTGCACATTCTTATTAAGGTTGGCAGATTACTGGATGTGTTCTAAATTACTAATAAGATAGTTCTACTAGGAGAATTTTTCCATAGTTGACTTTAAAACTTGTTAAGATTGTACAGACATGAAACAGGAGAACAGCTGTTTAAGAAATGCTGGCACTTGAGGTATCTCTTCTAAGCTTTGCTCTGAGTCAAATCCCCATTTCATCATACTTGCACTGTTGATTTCAGTCACCAAACGCCATTGCGCAAATGAAACTTTTGCAGGTGATAGAAGTATAAGGCTGAAAAAGATGTCCTAAGACATCATAAACTTTCATTTCTCTTTTCCTCTAGTTACCTATGAGCAATGGAAGAGTAAGAATACATCCCTATCCTCTGAAGGCTTACTTGAATTGCAGATTTGAATAGGATGCAGAAATCCCTGTTTGCAACCAGGGAGCTCTAATGTGATGATAAAAATTCAGATGTGAAGGCAATAGCTCAGTTCTGGAGTGAAGCTGCATTTGCAGAAATACCTCAGGCCTCTCAGAAATGCTGACTGTACATAATAATATCGATGCAATAAAACCACATCTAATTTTGGAGTAGACTTAGTAAACACTTAATGCTAACATCTCTGCACTGTTCCACTTCTTCGTACAGATGCATACTCTTGCACAGGAATCCCCAGGTAAGCAAGATTAAAGGTCTAGTACCAGAAAATGACACTGAATTTCTTTATGGCAATGAGGTAATCCAGAAAGTTGTGAGTCAAGAGTCTTCTTTGCCAATGAGGTCATTATGGAGCAATGTAAGAAATAACATACAAAAATAAAAATCTCATTTATATGATTCGGGGTCAACACATGGCATAGTAAAACAAAAGTGTTCAAACAACAAACTAACAGTATATAGTTCATCATAAATATATTAAAAAGAGTGTGTGAGCATCACTGAATTTCCAGAGCATTCAAAAATCTCTAAAATTTGAAGTACATCTGTACTTTAAGAACAAAGGCTGAGAGTCTTGGACCAACTGAACTTACAGACCAGCAGAAAGATCCTTTGGAGAACTTAGGAGGCAAAAAAAAATGTTGTATTTAGTAGAAGTGTGAAAGGGTCACAGAGTAGTGGATGTCTTCAATTGTCAGTTATACAAAGTAAGGATGAGGTAGTCAACAGGGTTTTATACTGCTTTATACTGGCAGCAAGTAATGTAATAATAATGGCTCATAATAGCGATTCATTGCTAGGCTGGAAGAATGTTGTTAAGCTGTTGTGTTTTTTGTTGTTGTTGTTGTTGTTGTTTTTTGTTGTTGTTTTTTTAAACTGAGCTCGTTCGCAGTTAGCTTAAACATGCTTGCATGCTGTGCAAGAGTGCACCCATTATGATATGGACATACTCTAACATAGCAGTGAAGATAAAATATTTACTGTTTCTCATGTTTACGACAAATGTTTCAAGCTTTCTCTAGGCAAAAATTTGCACATGGCCAACTTTGAGCTATTTCTAGCTGTTTTGTTTTGAGTGATTCCATATTTACTTGCTGTTGAAATTGCTTTATTTGTAATAAACAAGCTATCAAAAATTTTGCCCTATTTTCAAATCTTAAAATAAGAAAAATTGTTAGTAAGATATTTCTCCTTTGAGTTTTCAGATAGTAATACTTAATTTTCCTGTATTGAAATTTAAGAATTCAGAGATGTAATAAAATATAGAATACTTTAAGTAACGTGATTTCCATTATTATAAAGCTCATTACATACACTTATGAAATAAATAAGCAATCTCTATTTTGAGAGAACAATTGAAACCTATTTTAGAGACATTTTCAATTCACACAACAAAAAATAGATGGATTTTTAAAGATTTCAGAATCACTGATCCTTCAGAGCAGATGTCCTCTAGCATAAGGTGAAAGAAGAGATTAGAATAGTTCTGAGGACACTAGAAATGGTCTGTAAATCTTGCGGGTTCATGCTAATGACTGCTCCTAGCTAATGACAATTTAAATATTTCTATTACTATTTTCTTATTCTGTCAATTACAGAAAGAAAAAAAACCCACTGAAATTCCTTTAGTATCACAACTATCAACAAAAATGTAAAATGAGTTCCTCAAGAGTGAAAAACAAGAAAATTGGCGGCACAGTAAACTACATTTTTTAAAGCTTTTAGAAATGTACATGGCGAGTAACATATCAATAAATGGGTTTGGATACGTTTCATTGAGGCTGCCAGAATGGCTCCTTACCATCTGCAATAGCTTCTATTCCTGCAAAAGATCTTAAAATGTCATACGTAGAGCAAGCCCAGCTGACTGTTTTACAGAACCTCTTAAATTGTGCTAGTAAAGCCCTAAATCACAATATTATTTTATTATGAAACATGGGACATACAGGAATGTAAAAATAACTGGGAAAAATAAAGGTTTTAAATATCCAGAAAATATTTTTTTTTGGTTGTTTGTTTTACAAGCAAATATATTTTACCTTTATTCTTAAATAGAATTAATAATCTACTCACAAATACAGTAAAACTAAGATTTCAGCTGAGCCTTTAGAGGAACATCTAGTCAGTAAGCTTTGCTTATGCTGCAGACAGCTACCCTGAGGAGTGATTTGAATTTAAATGTGACTCCCTTATTAGTTTCTGCTAACTGCAAATATCCCAGGCTCTTAATTAAGTGGCTGAGTAATGTATGAATGCTCACTTCTGCTTGTCATGCAGAACAAAGTGATGTATTTAGATTCCATGCACAATATGAAATGTAATGACACAGGCAACAGTAATTTAGAAAGCCTTTTATTTTTTATTATCCTTGTTTTGCTTAGCTAATCTCCCAATCTCCTTTTTTTTTATTTTTATATTTTTATTTATTTTAAATTTGGAAATGTTTGGCTGCTACAGTGTCACAAATGTTTGCCTAAACACTGGTCATTTTCTAATGAATTTTTAGATTAAAAGGTAATGCGTAAATAAATGCATAGTGTAGAGATAAGTTTATAATTTAGTTATAATTTCTGTTTACTTTTAAGGACTTGTTTTTATTGCACTGTATACCAGTTCAGAATAGGCTTTGGGCAGTATGTGTTACACGTTATATTTAGATTTCTATCATCTGCCTTAGGCTGTTATCTACTTGGACAGTAATATTCAGGCTCTTCTCATGGCTCTGAAACACTTACTCATATTTTACAGAATGATCCAATACAGAAATATGGTTTGGGAATATGTTTTATCTCATTTGTCTTTAGCCAATTTATAAACGAGACATGCATTCATGGTCAGTTCTTGAGCTAAAGAATAAAGAGAACATTAATCCCAGAATATTTGACACATTTTAGGAGAGAAGCAGTTACCTTCTGAAAGTGCCTACCTCTCTCTCCATTGACCACAGAGGCAGTTTGATTAATTAATTGAGACTAAATAGTTTTTATGTCAAACTCTTCTAGACTCCCTTGTTTATTGTTGTTTGAAGAAGGTTTTAAAAAAACAAAAAGACGAAATCCATCTCACCCGCCTAGATGAAGTGAGGTTCACTCTGGAGAAATGTAAATTAGACCTTAGAAGTTCTATGTAGAACACTATCACTGAACTACATCCTGTCAGGAAAAAAAAAAAAAAAAAAAAAAGGGCACAACAGTATAGCTGCTCTTGTCCATACAAACAACTTGTGGACTTTGGCCTTTGGCCACATGGAAGTTCCTTCAGATAGACACAACTTCAGGGAAAAAAACTCTTTCACCTTACATGCTGAAAATAGAATACCTAAATAGACCATAAAATAATTAAATGAAGAACAGAATTTTCATTTTCTATGATATAAATACAGACAGAAAAGATAATTTTAAAACTGTTAACTAAGTAATTTTAGCTACATTTGAAAAACAGATTAATGAGAAGTGAAGTGTTTGAGGACTTGGTTTTCCTCTGGCAGTAGGATTTCTTCGTGTTATTCATCCCTCTCTAAACCTTGACATAATTCTGGACAGTGATGAAAACCACAATCAGATAATTTCCAGAAAAGAAATAACTAAATTTCCAACCCATATATTTTCTTTGTTTTAGTTTTTACCATAATTTTTTTTATCATTTTATAAAATTACAAAATTAGTAAACTAAAAAACCCAAAGTATATGAAGAATACATTGCTTCAAAATTCTTTCCAGTTACTATTTATTATGTAATTTATCTCAGATCTGTTTACATAAAGAATCTTATTTCTTGTGTATCTGATTTGTCATTATAAGCTACACCCATATTACAGAATTTGTAGGATGATTTTCCAAATATACTCATTCCCTCAGTCAAGTTTTTATAATGGAGTGAAACACAAGTGTTCCAGCCCTACTATACTTTGTTACTGCAATGAATTTAGGCAAGAAATATAATTATTTTCAAGTTAAAACAAAATTAAATCTGCATAGGAAGATTTAAGGTCTTATTGGATCAGAAAACATGAACCACTGTTTGCTTGCACTGTTTCTACATAACTTGATTCCTTTGCACATTTATATCTCTCTTGGAGTCAAACTGTCCTACCAATTGTGGATTTCTATAAGTGGCCATGAAACTCTTAAAGCGGCAGAGGAATTACAAAGAGCAAGGCCTCAGAGGCAACCTGACAGCCCATCCTGTTGACTCTTCTTTTTATAACTGGTTTGAGTCTTTTCTATTAGATTTATTCAAGCTCAGCTTATATTGTGACACCTTCAATTATTTAGAGTTATATCTAAGGTGGATCCGAACTGTTGAAAAGATCCTAGTTTCCCCAGAAGGAACACATGATTATGGCCTAATTTCAATTGATTTTTTTTCTGTTTCTGACAATCTTAGCAGCATTTTAGAATATTAACTAAATTACAACCTCACTATAGACATTTTCTTACATTTATGTTTATCACTATATCTAATCCTAAAAGATGCTTTTTTTTTTTTTTTTCCAAAGTGCTGCTCCTCTAATCACAGTATATGTGATTGAACAAACAGTTAAATAGACTTAATTGTCATCAAATGAGCTACCTTCACAGAAGGAATGTGTGTGGTTCCAAAAGGATAGGTCCATGAACATGCCAAAGGTCCCTTTGGAGTTACACACTGCACTACCATGTATTTAGTGGTGCTTCCACCAAGGCCAGTGTTTTGAACAAGATATCCTTCTGACAAAAAATTGAACTTACCAGAGTTCAAGTTTTCCTTCATCGAGTGGCTACCAAACAGAATGAAAGGCTGCCAGCTCAGGCTGTTATCTTTTATATGGCTTGAGCTCACTCCATGACTGAAATAATTTCTGAAAGTCTCCCCTGCCTGAGATTCTGATAGGTTCAGAATGAAGAGAATTTCTGTGTCAAAATCAGCAAAAAAGTTGGTCCACTGATGTTCAAAAGTCATTAAATCCTCAAAGAGCAAGTCCCCTGAGGAAACATTCAAAATTCAAACCTTCAAAAATTCAAAAACAATTCAATAACCAACAAAATCTTAGGTATTAAGTAAACTTATTTTAGCCACATGTCCCAAAGTTAGTAATTTCTTCTGTTGGAAAGCACTCGCATCAGATGAAGCATAGAGATGTAGAATCAGCAAGGTTGGAAAAGACTTCCAAAGTCATCTGGTCCAATCACTCACCTACCACTAATATTTCCCAGCTAAATCATGTCCCTACACGTTTCTTGAGCACCTTCAGGGCCAGTAACTCAACCACCTCTGTAGTCAGCCCATTCCAGCACCTGACAGTCTTTTTTTCCCAGGTATCCAACCTGAGCCTTCCCTGGCACAACTTAAGAACATTCCCTCAGCCTCTCCCTGTAAGACTTATGTTCCAGACTCCTCACCATCTTCATTGCACTGGTCTGGATGTGCTCCAGGACCTCCATGTCTTTCTTGTAGTGAGGGACCCAAAACTGAATACAGCATCCAAGGTGTAGCCACACTGGATCTGAGTACTGGGGGACATGATAAGACTATCCTTTAATTGGTAGCTAATTTTGCATGTAATGCTTGGATACCTCTGCGACGACCAATGTCTCTAGGTAGATCGCATTAGACTGACTATCTGGGAAGTGATGACAGGAGAGAAAACAACTGAAGAATATTTATACAGTCAACTGTTACGTACCATAGACAATCTAAATTTTCATGCTACTATGTAGGTTGCTTTAAAAGTAATGTCTTCTATTTATTTCCATGGAAGCGACAACAGGTACAAAGAGCACAATAACACTATTTGATAGGGCAAATTCTCAACTACAAAACACTCTTTTTCAACACTGAGATTACCATTAGCTGTGTATTTTTGCCAGCAAGGAACAAAAGCTGGCATGCTGTGCTCATAAAAATCTGCACCAGTGGAGGTGACCCACTATCACTGTCACCACTGATGAAATGCATCACCCACTGCCTCACTGCTCACACATCCACTTTTTCGTGTCCTTAAACATTCAGCAGTTTCAATGAATGTGAATGGGTGCCATTTTTCAACAAAAAGAAATTCAGTTCCACACCTTAGTTTCACATGGATTTTAACATCAAACACCATTTTGTCAGACTGCTTCATTGCTCACATCTGTTGCATGGTAACAATGTTTGATGAAATATTGTTGGGAAGGTTCAACCTCTACTTCCATACCACCAACATCCACCTCTGACTTCGTGGGCCAACATCAAAAAATAGGAGGAATTAATTTTGGATTGGCTCTGGTAAAATTACTCTGAGTTCAGGTAGTCCACTCAGGAATTCATCTGTATCTTTCTACATAAATTCATCTCTTTCTTCCATCCAACGTAGTACTAGTAACTTGCAACTATTTTCTTATTTTTCTCCAGCAGAACTAAAGGTCTGTCTGCTAAACTGGAAAGAGTCAATACCATACTGATTCTTTTTCTGTTATTGAGTTATGGGAGATTTTGTTCTGTGTTAAGAGCACCATTGCTAATGTTACAGGAATGGCATTACGAATAGCAGAGCTGGAGATAACCAGAAAATAAAAACCTTCCCCCTGCACTATTTGCAGTTCATAAATGAATCTCCGCAGTTTAAAATATGCCCTCACTATACTTTGCTGTCACGAATAATTAGATTCAACAAAAACTATTTAAAAACATTAGTCTGTGACTGTCCTAAACATATTTCCTGTTGCAGAAGCCTCAAAAAGTCTAGCATGTGTAGAATTAATAATCACAAGTACTGATAAAAATGTATTTCAATATTGAAGAGAGACAACAGTAGAGTTATATGTTATCTGAGTTGCAAGATGTATCTGTGTGGCAACATACCTGTTCTATGACCTAATGGATATTGAACAGCATGTATCTATTCTTTTAACTGTATATAGTCTTGACATACTCAATCTTAAAGGATATTACTATATATTTTATAATGACATAATAAATATACTTATAATATTTTTAGTTATATATGTCATATGTTAACGTATGCTTAATAATCATGAATCCACATAATTTCTAAAACTAATGGACACAAACATACATTCCTTGATTAGCAGGTCTCCCTAGGTTGAAATAAGTAGAAGTGACAACAGCACATATATCCAGACATAAACTGGGTTTGGCTAGCCATCTAAGTAAATCTGCTGCTAGAAGTATCGTTATCTGAGCTCAGATTGTTAACTAAGTATGTCAACACATTCTACAGTCCTGAGTGGAACTGCAGTGTAAACATAGTTAGCATTGGTGGTACTGGCAAACCTGCTTAATAGAAGCTGCTAAAAAAAAAAGCATAATCTCTTCCACAACTCACTTCTTGACTAATTCTGATTTTGAAACACAGAAATATTTCACTGCAATAATGTCCAATACTTTTGATTTAACAGAAATGAATGTTAAAAATATGTGAAAGTTTCCTAAAATCTCTTTCTGTCCCCTGTAATTTGGTTCTGTGAAATGCTTCAAAATGGTAGGCTCAAATTTTTACATATGGATTTTCCCCATGAAAAGGAATATCCAGGAGAATACATTTCTGTAAGACATCCTGAATCTGATGACTGCCACTCTTATGTCAGAATGAATATGTGTTTTATAAATCCTTACTGAGCAATAGAACATACTCTGTTAACTCAAGCATAGAGCGTGTAGATGAATATATACTTACAAACACTTCAAGATAATATAAACAAAAGTTAATGTGCTTAAAAACGTGTACCAAAAGCGTGATCTGCCAAGATACAGCTGCCATTGAAAGAAAATAACACACAAAAAAAGAACAAAATATTCTGTTCTTCTTTTTAAAACATGTAGC
Source organism: Alectoris magna (assembly GCA_030625065.1). Taxonomy (NCBI): domain Eukaryota; kingdom Metazoa; phylum Chordata; class Aves; order Galliformes; family Phasianidae; genus Alectoris; species Alectoris magna. The sequence continues at coordinate 27,321,713 of CM060565.1, read as the reverse complement.
ATGTGCACTCTTCTAGCTGCACTTTTATTCTGGGCAGGAAACTGAATCTCTTTTCCTTCAGAAAAAAAGCAAAGCAAACCCCCTAAGCAAAACATGAATTCTTAGCTTGCAATTGTCTTAAAAGAAAAGCGATCGGTCCCAGTATTATCTTGTATCCTGCTTTGAGTCTTGAGATTTCCTAATTGTAATATTCATGTAGAACAAGGAACTATTAATAATAAAGAATTTTTTTTTTGCTATTTTTCTTCTTCTGAGATCTTTCCTAGAGATCTGAGAAATGTGCAAAGCATTTGTATTATTATGCTTATATTTACTTAGGAAACAATCCTGGTTTATCACAAATAATTCCTGCTGCTGAGCTTAGTAGGAGCTGAAAGTATTGAACAGACTAATAAAGGATTATTTTGAACTACTCCAAATGAAGATCTTAAGAACACATGTGTGTTTATACATACAATAAAACTAGTCTAATCTACCAGTGCAGTACAGGACAGATGTATAGTCATGCTTAAAACTACAGTCCAGCATAACTTTCTTCAGGAACAGAAAAGATAAAATAAGTATTCTCTTGCTTTTGATCTCTCCCTTACTTAATTTCTTTCTAGTTCTCTGTGCTGAAACATTTTTTACTTCAAATTAATAATTATTGTGCCTAGTTTCTTTTTACTTCAATGCAAGAATTAATAAATACTGCTACTGCAAATGGAAATCCAGTGATATAAGAACAATAAATATTCTGGTTTCATTACATTTTAGATGAATACAATAGTATTGAATCCATTCTACTGGTAAGCAGAATGGGTAAACTCAAGTTAAATACAAAAGTGTGTGTAAAGCTATAGCTACACAATTAAGTACATTTCACTTTACCTGCATTGTAAAAGCTTTATTACTTTAACTAAAATGGTGCACGGTTGTTTGAAGAATCTAAATAAACATACAGTTTTACCATGCCCCTCCTGGATGTTTTGAGAATATTGTACTTTGATCGTGTCGTTTTTTACAGTCCAGGATCATTCATGTAGTACTCCCACCACCCACATACAGAAATTCACACATACACAGTTCTATGAAAAGGATTCTCACAAGACTAAGATACACATAAAACACCCTCCATTTAACTAGTTATTCATAAAATCTGAAGTATTAATCCTGATGAAACCAAGTCCATTGCTCTACTAAGTTTGGTTACAATTTCTTTTCACTTTTGACTGGGAAATGAAAACAAACCCAAACATTTATTCAATTCCCATTTAAAAAATAAAATTCATTTATTAAAAGGTTATAACTCAGTAATCAGCTCATAGGTACAAATCTTTTCATAATATATGAGGTCTTCCAGTGGCCCTAGGTATTTTTTCACCTTTAAATCACAGGATATATGTACAATACTATAGTAAATACTGTAATGAAGAGGATAAAAAGAGAATAATATTGTGGAAAACTGCCATTAGCTATAATAAACAGCATTTGATTCATTCAGAAAAGATTGTGATGGCTTTGGAAAAAATGTGTCAATTTTTTTTCTTCTAAAAAGACTTAAGAATTTTGCAAATTCTATTCAATATTTTGAAAATAATACAACTATTATGCTTAAACTATTATGCTTATTATGCCCTGGAGGCATTCAAAGCCAGGCTGGATGTGGCTCTGGGCAGCCTGGTCTAGTGATTGGCCACCCTGCACATTGCAGGGGAGTTGAAACTAAATGATCATTGTGTTCCTTTTCAACACAGGCCATACTATGATTCTATGATTAAAACTAGATTATTATTTTTGGGTACACTCTCGGCTGGGTAAGGAGCTGGCTGGAAGGCCGGGCCCAGAGAGTGGTGGTAAATGGAGTCAAATCCAGTTGGAGACCAGTCATGAGTGGTGTTCCCCAGGGGTCGGTGCTGGGGCCTGTCCTCTTCAACATCTTTATTGATGACTTGGATGAGGGCATTGAGTGCACCCTCAGTAAGTTCGCGGATGACACCAAATTGGCAGGGAGTGTCGATCTGCCTGAGGGCAGCGAGGCCCTAAAGAGGGATCTGGATAGACTGGTGAGCTGGGTCGAAGCCAATGGGATGAGGTTCAACAGGACCAAATGCCGGGTCCTGCACTTTGGCCACAACAACCCCAGGCAGCGCTATAGGCTTGGGGCGGAGTGGCTGGAGGACTGTGTTGAGGAAACAGACCTGGGGGTACTGATTAATGCTCGGCTGAACATGAGCCGACAGTGTGCCCGGGTGGCCAAGAAGGCCAACGGCATCCTGGCTTGCATCAAAAACAGTGTTACTAGCAGGAACAGGGAGGTAATTGTCCCCCTGTACTCGGCATTGGTGCCGCCGCACCTCGAGTACTGTGTTCAGTTTTGGGCCCCTCACTGCAAGAAAGACATTGAGGCCCTGGAACGTGTTCAGAGGAGGGCTACGAAGCTGGTGAGGGGTCTGGAGCACAGGCCTTATGAGGAGCGGTTGAGGGAGCTGGGATTGTTCAGCCTGGAGAAGAGGGGGCTCAGGGGAGACCTTATAGCTCTCTATAACTTCCTGAAGGGAGGTTGTGGTGAGCTGGGGGTTGGCCTCTTCTCTTGTGTAATCAGTGATAGAACTAGAGGGAATGGTTTCAAGCTGCGCCAGGGGAGGTTCAGGCTGGACATTAGGAAGTATTACTACTTGGAAAGGGTAGTCAGGCATTGGAACGCACTGCCCAGGGAGGTGGTGGAGTCACCGACCATGGGAGTGTTCAAGAAACGTTTGGATGTTGCGTTGAGGGGTATGATTTAGCTGGGAAGTATTGGTAATGGTTGGACTGGATGATCTTCTAGGTCTTTTACAACCTCGATAATTCTGTGATTCTGTGATTCTGTGATTTTTTTTATGTGTTAGTGCAACAAGAAAACAACTCAAACCCCTTTAGCTCACATTGAAGAAAAATGCACTTTTCACCCTCTTTAAAATATTTGATAATAAGCCAGTAAATGGTTACGTGCTGTGGACAAAGCAACCTACTAAGTAATACAAAGACTTTGACCTCAACCAAGCTATGAAGACTGAGAGCTCTCAGCTGAACTTTGATTCTCTGTTTCCTTCTTAGAACACAATTCTACTCTGTATGCTGTTATTATGAAGGACAAGAATTTCACTTACCTTTCAGTTTTCATATTTGCAATCCAGGATTGAGAAATTCATCAGTCTGGTAGAGTATTTCATACATAGATATGATAACCTAGGGGTTTATAAGAAAGCATCAGTACAGATGCAAGAAATATCCACATCAATTTGGAAGTGTACTTCATGCTGAATAAACACTCACTCCAGGTCTTATTCCACTAACTTATCTCAGCAACTTATTAACAACTAGTGTTAGTGAGGCTGAGTCAGGAGAAGTAACATCCAATCCTTTTTGGGTGAACTACTATTATTAAACTCATTTCAGATGAGAATTTTTCAGACTAGAACTAAAGAAGCAGTCCTGTTAGGACAGGCAGTTATATTGGGGTTAACAGAGCTCATTCACACTAATTGGCTAGTGATTGTGACTATGTTGAAAAGCTTTACTAGCTGAGGATTTGCTCTATCAAATAGTGTACCTGTACAACAAATACCCTTTGTATCTATTGTAGTTTCCATGGAAATAAATAAGAGGTATTACTTTTGGAGCAACCTACTTAATATGATTTAGAAGGAAAAGCATCATGAAATAATTAGTTATTAGTCAAGTATATTAGCCTGGCTTTTGAGACTAATGAAGTCTTTCTTGAATAGTATGATGAATAGAGGATTATAATCTAATGTGAGAAGAATGTTTCAATGTAAGATTAAAATAAAATTAAACATTAACTATTTATTTGCATGAACATACTGAATACAAAGTAATTTCAGTATTATGTCAATAATATGTTTATTAGTTTTTATTTTGTTATGGTCTATTTATTTATTCATTTATTAGCTATATAGAGTAATTACATCTAACATTAGATTTTCTGAAATAATACATTTCTAAAAGTTATGCACAGAATTGGGCACATGGCAGTATTTACTCCTGGGCTGAAGCACAAGAATTCTGTGTGATTAATACTGAAAGGGCAAAATACATGAAATGGGATGAAATCACATGGACAGCTTAAGGTCTGTTATAATTAGTCAGATGGAACGTTGAAATTGAATATCCCTGCCTGTAATTTATCTGTATCATTAGTATGGCTTGTGTAGAAATGAAAAACACCAAGTAAAGATCAGGTTAAATTAAAGGAGTAATGCTATTATTTCTATTTTTATTATTATTACTAGGATGAATATTTGCATTTCTTTCTGTTCATTCACTTCCCAGCAGGTGTCTCTATACTGCAGCTTTACTGAAAAAGAATGAGGAAGCCAGCTAGTTGCATAAATATTTCAAAATAATAATAATTAAAAAAAAAAAAAAAGCAAATTAAACTTTACTGTGACATTGGATGATATGAAAAAATAGGCTGTGAAGAGAGTCTTTTTCTGTGACATTTTAGGTTCAGCCATACACACATTTATACAATCAAATGTGGGTTTATAAACTAGTGATGGAAGAATAATTTAAAATGATGCACAGAAAAAACAGTGCTACGAGTGAGGTTTTTATAAGTTCTAGAAAGACAAGTAACCTTTCCTATTTTCTCATATATAAATTTACAACCTGTCTAACAAGTGCTAGAACTTATCTTCATCAGTAGCTAGAGTGAAAATGTTAGAAGTCTTACAAAGAAAATGTTGCAACCTTTGTGGGGAACATAAATGTGGAGGTTAATCAGGATTGCACATATCTGGATGGACTTAAGGAAGAAAATCATAAATAATAAAAGAAAACCTTAGTTATGGATAAGAATAACAGTTTGTCTTGGCTCAAGGCAGATCATAGTAACCTCGTTTCATCTGCATCCAGTTTTTAAAAAATAATGTTTTATCACATAATTGGCAAAGTATAATCTTTTTTAGCTAAATAAAATTTATGCTTTGATGGATCCCAGCTGCATTTCTGCATGGATCAAAGTGTAATGAAAAAATCTGACTTAATGTATAAAAAGCCTAGAATTCTGTTTTACATTTGGTTTTAACTGCAAATTTTATGGACAAGAACACTTTGAGATGAATAACTGATGATACTGGGAAGCATCTAATATTCCTTATAGATTCCACAGTCTAGAATTAAATCTCTGCAAAGTTGTATTTTAAAGTCTTATTGTTCACAAAGACTCAAGGTGAGTAAAAGCTAATACTTTCCAGTTTGTCCATTAATCTATAGTTCACTGAATATTTGATAAGAACTCTATGATCCATAAAAAGGAAAAACATGACAAGTTTTATTGATTGTCTCATAAAAAGGGTAAAAAAGTGACAGATGACAGACACAGTTAGAACTTTGCAGTGAGCAGTTACAGTATTCATGGTACATTAGCTATAATAATTTGTATTTCTAGCACAGGAACAGGAAATGATATAACACCACACAATGTATCATTTGCATCTGATCTACAATCTGCATAAATTCTTGTCTTCAGTACAACCTCAAATGCAAGGCAGTGCATGACGTTTACATTGTTGTTCCCTATGTATTTTATTTATAGACTTTCACTGTTCAATATTAGTTATAAAGATTCTCTCAAATCTCAGGACCTACACAAAAGTGAAAGACTTTGGCCGTAAATCATGGTGTGACTGTGGTTTTCTTGCCACATTAATCCTTAAAATTTAAGCATAAGAGCAGAGGGTAGAACGTTGCAAGTTAATGAGTCAGAGAAGACCTTTACTTCACAGTGCTGTCAAAATACAGAAGTTTAAAATTCAAGCTGTGGAAACAACATTATGTGATGGAAGAAAGCTGAGAGTAGCTTAAGGACTTCAACATAGACACCTAGACTTTGGACATTTATCTACAATTTTTTTTTTTTTGCAATATTTCTGTCATAAACATTTACGGTGCTTTCAAAATCTCTGCTAGAGATTGCATCTGTAATTGCTAATGTTCACTTGATAAAATAGTATTCATCTGTATAACAGAACTATTTCATGATCAGTGAAAGAAAAGCTGGGAAAAACTTTTGTGGACTCAATTGCACAGTAGACAATGATACTGAATGCATACTTGCCAAAGGAAACTTATTTGTTGAACTGACTTCTGAGAGTTTTACTTTTACTGTCTACTAAATAAGAGGGTTTCTATCTTCAGTTACAGCATCATAATCCAGCATTCAAGGGTAAACATGCCAAGTCATGCTTATGTTAAATATTTGCTGAAGTGCTTTTCTGATTCAGAGCCATAACAGCAGCAATCTTTTTAGGTGATACTGTGGATTTTTAAAGGAATACAAATTCCAGAATGAATGACATTTTTAAAAGGCAGCATTTGTTTTTCAGAACATTTTCTTGGTGACAGGATTTATTTCCATCCTCTTTAAATATTCAGCATAAGATGGTGTATACCTGAGTACACAATACCAATGATATTAAGTTGTAAATTCTATTAAAAAAACCCAGTGTTTCTGCTACGTATCCTTCTTTAAACATCCCATACTACTAATAAGTCAAGTTACCACATTCTTTGGAAGTGTGACCTGAAAATCAGCCAATTAGCAATTAAAATGAATGCTTTCCAGCACTATCATTCTGAATCTAGTCAAGTATTCAAGTATATTATCTACCAGAGTACACAAGGCCAACCAGACATACAGAGAATTATGACTCTGTGGAAGGAGAAGACAGGGGATGAAGGATAGAATGACTGGCTGTCAGCCCTGGGAGTTGTGCGGGACCTTCCCTCTGGGACAGTTTCTCAAGAGTGTTCGTTCTCTTCTGCCTTCTTTACTAACTGAATGATTGAGCTTCTGGACATCCATTTGCTGGAACATATCATCTTGTTCTGTCCTGCCAGTGAATGAGCAGGTGGCAGGGATGACACAGTGCCAAATAGCAGGCTATAGTCAGCATGACCTATTTTATTTTATTTTTTGCATAACACAGAGTCATTACAGAATCTAGCACACTTAATCAGGCACTTCACATAATTGCACATTGCTCATGTGTCAGCCCTGGATGAAACAAATCCTACATAAGTATCACTGATGTAGCCTAGTTGACTAGAAAGCCAAGGGGCGGTGAAAAAGATCAATGGTGGAGAATTCTTTTTTGTTATTGCATTATTTTTTTTACTTAATATCTGCTTGGTATCTGTGAAGACATGAGCTTTGAAAATAGCATAGAAAGTAGAACTGTGGACAACTTAACCTAAACTGACAGAGTTTACACTTCGCATGAGAATTTTCATATCAACCATTATACTTGCATAGAGCTACATGGAAATCAGCAGACTATACATGGATATAATTTGTAGATGAACCGCTTCATATAGAACCCATTCAACCTAAGGAAAGGGCAAGATAGTCTGTGTTGCACGTGCTCAGAAAAGAATTACATATAAGACTGAGGATGAACAGGGACAGCTGTGGAGATGAGCAACATTTTGCATAAGCAGAGTATTTATTGAGATTTGGTTCCTTTAGTTCCCTCTGAAACTCAGTTTGAATTAGGTGTCTATTTTAATGGCCTTCTAAAATTTTTCTCTATTACTGTATGAATTAAGAGTGCTGGGAATACATTTTTAATGTTGAATCCTCTTGATCCGCCTGCTTACTCAGAGAAGATGGTAAAACTGTACTACTGGGAAGCAGTTAAATGGAGGATTATTTTATCCTTTATTTGTTTTTTCATTTGTTTGTTTTCCTTCTTTCCTTCTTCCCATTCTTTTTTTCCTTTCCTTCCTCCTTCCTTCCTCCTTCCCTCCCTCCTTTCCTTTTTCTCTCTCTCTCTCTCTTTCCTTTTTTCCTTCTTCCGTTCTTCTTCCAGATTGGATGAGAAAAAGCTGAATGTGATGGTGCATAACATGGGAAATATGAGGAGAGAGTCAGATTCTAGGGGCGTTTATCTTAAATACCCCATCTTTGAAAAACAACTCTTTGAAGTGTTTTCTCCAAACCTTTCAAAGGGGGTAGAGACTTAGAAAAAGAGTAAAAGCTAACTAGAGGATAAGTACTGGGAGGATAAGCTAGCTGGAAGATAAAGCTCTTCTTTGTAGCAAGACTGTTTGAGCTTTTAAAAATCTAGCTGATTGGTGAAAGAGTGCACAACTGAGCTTTCAAACATACAGAATATCCCAGTCTGCCAGTGGGCATTATTATGCAAGTAATGGGAAATGATGGCTGTTTTGTGCTATATACTTGCAGAACATTTTGTGAGTATTTGTTAATATAAAGCTGTCAGAGTAATTTTTAAACAATGTGAACTGGGATCAGTTTGCCAACTACTGAAATGAAATCACTGCTACGGTGAAACCCAGTAACTGTAAAGTGTAGGGTAAATACCCATGAAAGTCTAACAGCTTGCTCAGCAATAACTGAACTCAATAACCCTCATCAAGAAAATTGTTAGAACTAGAAATAAAAGAACACCATTAAAAAAAGAACTGGATATTTTCTGAATCTAAAGTTTAAGCAAGTTTTGAGACCTGAAGTACAAAATCTGATTTCTAAGACAGTTCATTTAGCCATTTTCCAAATTAACCTTTTGTGTATTCTGTCCTGAACTGGAAGGAAAAAAACAAAATATTTTTAAAAGACCTGAAGTCATCTTTTCACTATGTTGATAAATGACAAATAAAGGTTTTGCATGTGTTTGTCTTGAGTTCTCTTAGCACTCCACTTTCATTCATAGTGACTGTCACGCTAACTGGCCTTCTGAACCTGCAATCTTCTGTCTTCTTTTCATGATTATCTAGATATTCGGTGCCACTTTTTATTGAAGTCAACGCTTTTTGTTTTGTTTTGTTTTCCTTCTAACTCTGCGGAGGTAGAAAGCCTTGAGAAAGAAGTCTCACGTACTTATTGTGAACATGCTGCAACAATACTAACAATCAAGAAAGGATAAGAGGGAAGCTCAGCTTTGAGGTTGGTGGAAAAACAAATTTTTTAATCTTTGAAAAAATAGAAGAGATTATCAAAGAAGAAGTTAAATATTATGGTAGAGAAAAAAAAATAAAGTTTATATTATAGTACAAGCTCTTCAATTTTCTATGCCTCAATTGGAACATATTTGTTCCAATTTTTTTCCAGACTCATTTTACTTTTTTTCTCTCTTGTATAACGTCTGTTTTGCAAATAGCAGAGTGAAAGGTTGGTCTCAGAAATCTGAAAGATTGCAGCTTTGTGTACAGCATACTGTGTTCTTAGTTTCTTAGATAAGTGTTTTAGGTTAGGATTTTCTTCGAATGGCACAAGAAAAACAAAATTAATTTTAATAAGATGTGGCTTAATATAGTTTCCCTAGAGTCAGATTTCTATGAGAAAATTTTCATTTAGCATCCTTTGGCAGACCTTGCATCTTTTTTTGTCGTTGTTGCTATATACTTTCAGCAATTCAAAAAGGAATATATCGACATGTCAGTGACATCTTTTGACTTGATTAGGAGTGATAAATGTTTGTGATTTGAACGCCTCATATTTCTTTGATTAATACTGATGTTTTGTTAATGATGGAAAGATGAGTCTCAGTAGTAGAGATATCCCTGACATTAGGTAATTAGTTATATGTTCGTGTTTAATTATTAATTTTGATATATTGGATCAAATATTTTCACGAGCTTCACAAAGCATTCCCTAAAAACAGAATCTGAATATCTCAGTTTTAAAAATAAGAAATGTCATTCATGTCACAGAGCCTTTTAAAAGCTTTGGAAATGCATTTTGAAGAGAAAGATCCTTTTCCCAGGAGATTATACTGATTTTTAGAACTTGATTTCTTTATATTTTTTCTATATTTGGATTTTTTTCCCCTTATTTACTGCAGTATTTAGTTTATTCTCTTTTTGTCTCTTTAGTTAGAAAATTTCACATAATTATTTCAGTTCATTTTTAGAATGTGAAACCTTGGTTAAACATGAGAAAAAAATTTAAAATGTTCCAAACCTGGGGAGACTCAACCATTTCTTAAATATATATTGTAGTTTAAAATAAGGTCACTGCAGACTGCAGTGTGAAAAATTCCACATAGCAAGTTACTAAATCTGTACTTGATAGTACATCTACTTGAAACGTATTACATTCACAGTTACAGATTCTGCTATCTTCTACACTATACAAGGAACAGGTGTTTTTTTCCTTTGTTTGCTAGGACCTATACACATTTCTCCACACCACTTGGTATCTCTTTGATGGTGCCATGGGGGAGTCAAAGCAGTAACCCATTTACACACACTTTTGGATGAGTTTGATGAAAAACAGATACTGGAAGGTATACCTGAGATCCTGGTTTTGTTGAGGACATCTACTGAATAATAATAAAAAAATCTAGACTTTACATATTCTTCTAACTCAATATTAGTTTTTTAATTTAAAGATATACACAAGGCAGCCTTAGGTGTTCTCCAGAAAAGAACAGTCCAGCTGATTGTGGAAATCTATGCTTCTATGCTTTCTTTTTAGATACATAGGTAAGGTACCTAGGCTAGGTTGCCTAGGCTACGTAAGGTGTATCTGTTATTTTTTTTTTAAGCAAAATTTTTCTTTTCTACTAAACACTTCTAAATTCTCAGTCACATACCAACTTAGTTTAGTTGAAAAGCTTCAGGATTGACAAGAGTCTTTACTGGTACTTCTGATTCTATCTATTTTTGAGATAAGTGAATACGGTCTGTAAATTTTCTTGCTTTGGTAATATCTCCTCTATGAGGAGGACATGGATCATTACAGAGCTGTTGAAATTTTTAAGCTGTTCTACCTTATTAAGCATTTTTTTCTTTCAGCATTTCAGGTGTTCATCACAAATTTGAGCCCTTGATTTTGCAAAGAAAATAGTATTAGCCTTTTTCTCTCAATTGTGTCTATACCAAGAATATTTGGATTTGTATCTAATTAATTTTTCTCTAGATGTTAGCAGTGATAAGAGAAAAAGCAAGGGGATGTATTTCATGCTGTTCATTTTTCAGTCCTAAGAACTTTAACAACTGTAATGTGATTTCATGCAAAATAAAAGTTTTCTACAATGTGGGTCTGCTTTATCAAACATTTTGGTCTATCAAATCAAACATCTACCAAATGTCTGAGCTCTATCAATCACCTTTGAAATTTACTCTTGTTATTGACTGAGCGTTAATCTGAAGTAGTTTTGAATCAGTATCTTCAGTATAAAATTTCTACACAGAATGTCTTGATCCTAAACCTAGGTAATCCTGGAAGATTTATATGCATTGTTTTTTAGACTAGTATGATTTCTTCATATCTTTTGATATCAAAAGCTGAATTCAGGGCTTTTCTACTTTTCAGTTGAAAACGACATGTCTTTTCACATGATGTTTTCACATTGTAAAGCACAACTGCTTTCTGGCTCTTTATCTGCTCTTTTATTATTTGCCTCTCCTCAATTTTTATTGTTCTTAGCATTCTTTCCTTGTGCCCTCCTTTGACTTGTTCCCTTCTCCTTGAATGAATCTTGAATTTTGTTGCGCAAACCATTTTTCCTCCATTCTACTATTTGTCCCTCATAGCTAGTCAGTTCATCTAGAGATTTATTTCTTGGATTTATTTCCAGTTTGGCAAAGTTAAAACTGCGGCTGTTCTTGATATGACTATTCAATGTGCTTTTACATTTGTTGGAATGTATACTATTTGATTTTCTGAATTCACTATCTGGTGAGTTGTGTTTATTAGGCAACATGAAGTTGGATAGGACTAGGCTGTTCACTAGATATAAATCATTCAGATTTGATGATTATTTCCTTCCCGGGCTTTCCCACCACACTGTCAACTTCTTGGTTGCAGTATCCAAAGCAGACTTTTTATTGTTTAGAAGTAATATTCTGTTATTCTTCCCAACGAGCAATGGGAAAAATGTGGAAAGCACTTGAAAACCCACTTAAGTTTCTTTAATAATGTGGTAATAATTTTCTCACAGCTGTATTTGCTTTCAGTTTAAATTGAATGTCAGTGAAATTGTAGGCAGGAAATCTCATGTTGAATTCTAAGAGCTTTGTTTCAAGACTGCGATGTACTTCCCTCAAGACAGCACAGTTAATGTAGTGGCTTTATCTTCCTTGGCCCTACCTTCCTGTAGCAGAATCTCTTCACTTGACAAATGGTGCCCCAGGAAGGCCAGCAAAGCAGGTTCCACCATGACAGGTGTTACAATAAACCTTCGTAAGTTTCTTGAAAGCAGTTTCTGAATCTGAGCAAAAGTCAAACTCACTGTCTCTTGTGTCCATAGTGACAATCACTTCAAGCTCTGATGGCCTGTTCAAGTGAATTAAGCATAAAAGAGAGACCTGGATTTTTGCATTCTTTGCCACAGAATAAACATGTTTTGTCCCTTCACTTTTAAGGAGTATTAAATTAAGGCATAAAACATTCGGCACATAATATCACACTCTTTTCATTGAACTGAACAAGTTACTAACAAACAAGAGCAAATAATAGCCAATTAAGAAAATATCACAAAATAAAGTAGGGGGGAGAATTAGGATGGCTGGAAATTGTATTTCAACACCAAAAGCTGCAGGAAGCCAAAACCAAAGGGTGAAAGGGTCACTGAACAAATATTTTTAGTAAGGCTGTATTCGAAATTCTATCGTTTACACTTTATTAGCTCCTCTGTGTTGCAGCAATGTAGAAGTGGTGACATAAACAACTTATTCATATGATGGCAAACAAAACTCCTCAAGGGAATATATACTCCAAATAATTTTATTTTGGTTCTCTTTGCTACCTTTCCTGAATGTTATCAATTTGTTGCCTGGCAAGCTGGGTTGGCACAAAAGCTCTTGCAAATAATATAATTCAGTGATTCCGGGAAAGACTAGTCCTGCACAACCAGAAGTCAGTAACCTGAACTGGGATACAATGATCCTTTAAGAAAATAATCCTCTCCATGGATAATGGACTTCACAGTGATAAACATCACAAACTTGCCTTCAAGAGACATAACATTAATTGCATGCAATTAATGGCTTAATAAATTTAATGTATGATTAAAACATGTGCATATTCTCTCAAAATATGCTTCTGAATTTGACTGTGATAGTTTCGTATGAAGACACTTCTTCAGCTTTGTCAAAAGACTCCTGAAATAGTAGTATCTTAGAAAAAGAAGAAACTACAAGAAAATACTACTGAAAGTATCTTCTTATTTTACCTCCACAACAAACTCCACCTTGTATTTTATTACAGTTCCAGCCTTTGTAGCTCCTAAAAGTGGCATAAAGTGCTGGTCAACAGCCAGCTGAACATGAGTCACAAGTGCATCCAGGTGGCAAAGGCGGCCTATGGCTTCAGGTGTTTTATCAGAAATAGCATGGCCAGCAGGACTAGGGAAGTGATTGTTCCCCTTACATAGGGTACTTGTGAGACTGCACTTCGATTACTGTGTTCAGTTTTGGGCCTTTTACGACATGAGGAATACTAAATTGCTCAGACTTGTGCGGAGGAGAATGACAAAGCTCATACAGGGACTAGAAAAAAAAACACTTGAGGAGTGTCTAAGGGAACTGGGGCTGTTTGGTCAAGAGAAGAGGAGGCTAAGGGGAAACTTCATTGCTCTCTTCAACTACCTGGTAGGAGGTTGCAGTGAGGAGGGTGCTGATTTCATTTCTCTGTCAAGAAATGATAGGACACAGGGAAATGGCCTCAAACTGCATCGAGTGGAGTGATTAGATTGAATTGCAAGAATTTCTTCACAGTGGTCAAGCATTAGAATGAACTGCCTAGGGAACTACTGGAGTTCCCATTCTCAGAAGTTCTTAAAGGATGTGAGGACACAGCACTCAGAGAATTGGTAGGCCAGGTTAATGGTTGAACTTGATGATCTTGAAGGTCTTTTCCATGCTAGATGGCTCATTATGATTCTATGAATCATAATCATACTAAAGAAAGGATTATATTTTCTTCTGGGAGCATTATTTGTCCCACAATCACAGAGAAGTGAGAATATTTCAGACTACATTTCAGTCTATTTTTCAGACAATTAAATGAAAAAACCCACAGAATACTGTCTATACATTAAAAAAAAAATCAAAACAATATTCCGAGTGGGAACTTTGCTGTCTTAGCATTTTTTTTTGCCAGACATTTTCTTTAGTTTTTTGATGATGTTAGTTATACGCTAACATTTTCATGCTTCTACACGGAGAATAGTCTTTTTCTATTCAAAGGAAAAAATACACTCTTCCCGAACTACAACAAAAAGAAAATGAAAATGGAAAAAAATAGCCAGTATTTTTTTTTTTTTAAAAGAGTAGTTAATCTGGATTAATAGGTCAAAATGTGAGACACTGTTAAAAAAATCTTTGGAAACAAAAAAAAAAAAATCAACATAATCTTTTCAAATATATATATACATACACACTATATGACCACTTTAGTGAGCTGAACATATAATGAACATATAAAAACTAATACAGATCAAAGGAATTTCAGGTAGACAGACTCTTAAATTATTTAATTAAAAATGTGTCAGAGGAAACAAGTGTATATTTCTTATATAAATCACTGGAAGTTAGTTACTTAGGTTCTGAAAGATGTAGCAGCTTAATCTTTTTTCATATTAGCTCACCCATAAGAAGTTGTACACTGATAGGACCAACACATCAAATTAATAATCTTATTTCAATTTTGGCTTTAACAATTCTCATAACTATTTTATTTACATGGCTTTCTTTCTAGGACAAACAAGAGTAATCGCTGCTGTTAGGTCTCAGTAGAATCACCAGTTCTAAGTCTCTCCAGAATTGAAACTGACTTATGAAAAAGCATCAGTTAAGAATGATGTGAGAATTTTTGAATCTTTTTCACGTTACAAGTCTTAGTACAGAAGATGGAGGGGGAAAAATGAGGCTTATATAGGATTTACTAAGATGGTAAGGACTTTATAGCCTTTTTCCTTCAATCACAGAAAGAAGAAGGTATGTATAACTGAGCCAAGATGTAAAGGGTGCAGACAGAGCCCTTCTTGACTCATTTAATTGCCTCTGAGCCAAAGTTTCAGTGAGGGACTTTAGGAATACTATCTGTCTCCTGTCTTAATAATCAAGGTTCTACATCACATTCAGTATAAAGATCTTCCACTGTGGGTATAAAATTCGCCATCTGAAGTGTCTGAGTGTGCAATCCTAACTTTTTTTTTTATGAGCATTAGTGCAGGCAAGACTTAACTTCTGGAATGGTCTAAGGTATCTGATATAAGAAAAAGCAGATAAAATTTTCCAAAGGAAATTCACTTTTAAATAATTTCCAATTATTTTGTATTTAAATGAAATTATACTTGCCTACCTCTGTTATCAAATAAACTCTGTCCAAATACTAAAGTGTTCAAAGCTATGTATTGTCACTACCTAATCAACTAGCTATATAACAAAGATCACAAATCTTACAAATGGGAACAAAGGTTTTCTATCATATAATTGTTTGATACTTGGAGCTAAATGAGTGTCATATCTGCATAAAACAAGGTACCATGTAAGAACACATGAGGCTTTGGAGAGTATGGGTGAAAATGACATCTGAAAAAATAAAGGTTTGATTGAAAACCAGTTAAAGACAGTTCAGGCTACAGATTCAGGCTGAAGAGAGTAAAAACAGTGTCTTATTAAATGTGCATTTTTTAATACTGCAATATATTTTACCATCAAATATTTTCTATTTTAATGATAAGTTATTAATACTAGTACTCAGATGCTCTGTTATTAATTGAAATATTTGATAACCTAAATCAATGCTGCAGTAAAGAAATTACTGAGAGAATGAACACAGTGCTCTGTACTGAACCTACCCGTAGCTGGAGTTCTATGCTTATTCCATCAGACTGGGATTCTTAGCTTTCCTAGTGTTTTACCAGCTGTGTGGTTTGGATTACAGAAAGCAGATAGTAGGTCATAGAAGACATTATTTAGATATAAAATTTATCTGGAAAAAAAATAATATTATAAATAATATTCAGAAATAAACATTTTAAATTAAATATACAGTTTTATGAATATATAAGTAATGTAAGACAAAGGATCTCTTTTTTTTTCCATGAATAGTGGCAAGTCTATAACTCCTAACTCTTTGAGGCTCAGTGAACTGTTCAAATCTTATGCTTTGAGAAAGGATACATAACAGACAAATTATGAAATAAATCTGCTTATTGTGAGGAGCCAAGATTTTTCTTTTAGTTGCAACAGAGTTTTTAAAAGTCAAACAAAAATTTCAAAGACAGGTTCCTGGAAAAACTTTGAAACCATCTCAGCAGAAATGTTGACTAAATGTAGGGAAAACACCGCTATTAGTTCTCTTAGTTTAATCATCAGCTTACTGATTTGTAACTTTTGTTACCTTAAAGATATGTAAAAATTGCACATGTACTGTTATTGTGGCATTTCTCTCTTCTGAACATAAGAAGTTTATGTTTATTTACCTATAACTGAGTGAACAACATGTGAATAGTGGAAGTCATACTATACATACAAAAGAAACACTGTAAGGGTTGTTTTTTTTTTTAAAAAAACCTTTTTTAAAAAAGGCACATAATGGATTCAGTTACACAAGAGCTTATTAATACATTTCAAGTGTTACGTTTTTTTTTAATTTTTTTTTAATTTGTATTATTACATAAAGATTTTAGTATTCAAACCAAAACAACAAATTTTAGAAATGAGTTCTGGACGGACAGTGGATCATCTCACTACATTACATATTAGTATGTAATACTGGAGGATTACACAGACCATCAAACTAAAGGAAAATGTTTTTATTAATGATCTTTTATCTATTTATAAAAAATACCCACTTCAGCAGATGACATTGATTCCCACACCCATTTGAGGTAATTCAGTATCATGAATGTTACTTGAAATTCTGACATAAATTTATTTCACTGTTAAATTTGGCAAAGGTTTTAGGGAGTTTTCTACACAAGAGAAAATATACTATAAATTAATCTATCTATACTTATAAATTAACAGTTTTTTTACATCATTTTCTGCAGAAGTGTCATGAATATATTATATATTATTTTATAAATACCTAGAAGTATTTGCCAAAAAAAAAAAAGACCCAAAATACATGTATTAAAGTAAGCTATTTATTACAGTATTTACTTATGTTGGTTGGAAGTGAAATTTGGATATTTCTCTAATATCTTCCCTTGTCCTCTGTTGTCCATGCAATGGACTTCATTTGATAATGCATTTAGGAGAATGCACTCTGGAAGTTATAGTGCAGAATTTCTGTGGAGAACAAAAAACCTTATCTTCAGAATGAAAATTATAAGGAATTTTTAGCAGAATAGCAATGTCTCAGAATTTCTTAAAATCTTCATCACAAAAATCTGACATTTAGTTCCATGCCCTTTGTCCCTTTAGTTTATAAATTAACTCAAATATCTTAGTCTCAGGTGGGGGAGAATTGTTTGGGTTTTTTTTCCTTTATAATATCTGGTATAATGCTATGTTTTGTTTTCAAGAGAAAAACCAGCATCAATAATACACCAGTGTTTCTAGTTGTTTCTGAGCAGCTCTGTACAAAACCAAGGGCACTTCAGTTTTCTCACTTTTTCTTACTGTCCTACCAATGAGGGGGTCCCAAGGAGCTTAAGCTATTCTTAAACTAGCCAAAATGATATTTCATACCACATGCAGAAGAAATGATTTGAAAGACAAATGAGAGTTCATCTCTCTCTGTTCTGCTGCTTAAGTGATAGCTCAGTCTTTGTCCGCAGACAGTGAGCAATTGCTTGTGCACTGCTTGTTACGCACATTCATATATATACACACTTGTCATAACTATTATCCTTTTCCTTTTCTCTGTCTTAGTAAAGTTTTATCTTAACCCATGAGTTCTACTTAATTTTTTTTCTAATTCTCTTCCCCATCCCTCTGCGTATGGGAGGAGTGACTGAACATGTGTGTGGTGCTTAGCTACCTGCTGGGTCAAACCATAACAAATGTGATAAGTTATATAATGAAAATATTATTTCTGATCTTAAAGTTTCAAAAAAATAATCTTGAAGCATATAAAAAGTTTTATCCACAAAAAAATCCCCATATATTCCATGATTCTATCATTTTTCTCCCAAAAGTTCTGGCTGGCTTTACTTCATTGCCATGCAATGGAAGTTCTGCACCAGCCAAATGTCCAATTAAACTTCACTAAGGAAACAGCGTAAACAAACAGCACAAGCTCCGTATTTCTAACAGGTGGCTTCTGTCTGTGTAGTGGTCCATGGAGATTCAAAACAGAAAACACTCAAGATCTTTCTTGGTAAAGAATTTACGTATTTTCTGAAAATGTATTAAAAACATAATACTTACTGCAACACTACATATACCTAGCTGTCAATACAGGTACAAGTATCTTCCCATGGTGGCAGTAGGCTGAATTTTAATCTACTTGAGCTAAATATTATCAGCACATTTTTTGCTGCTTGAGTCTATTTAATAAGTGTGACCAAGACATCTGATATTATTGAATAGTGGATATGTGATTAATATCAAGGTCAAATTCTCAGAAAGGGTAAAATGAAACAGGTGCTGAAATATCACTCTGAAGCCAGTGATGCCTTAAGACCAAAAGTCACTTAAAAAATTGTCGTCTCAAATTAGGCAAGACTTTTGTTTTTAGTTAAACTGAGGTAAAATTATGGACAAAAAAAAAATTGACTTAAAAGGTCACTTATCTCATCTCCTGCCTTAGAGCCAATGGTTTTATGACACTTCTGATATTTTTGGTCTATTATATTCATCATTTGGTGACAGAAGTATCATGCTACCTGATATGTTGTAACAAATTATGGTAATGTTCTGCTCAATCTTTCTCCCTTAAGTAACTTATGTCTATTCACCTAATTTTACCAGGCTTGCAAAGTGCGCTTAAGCATTTCAGTTCGTTATGATTTCACAATGTATAAACACTATGAAAAACTGTTTAATTATGAATTTAAAAATGAATAATTACATAAAGAACTGTTAACTAGACCGCGTGCTTTCACTGATGACTTCTCACTATCTCTTCCATGACTATTCGTAATCCCACTATGCAAGGGTTCTACTGTATCTTACATTCTGAATCTACTGTGAAAGAAATCAGAAGGCACTGTGAGCATACATCAGGAAGATGTATTTTACTGCTCCTGTTTTCTACATGGATCTGAGGAAAAAAAAGTACAAATAACATTTCCTACAGAAAGGCATTTTCTAAATTATCTAAGTTTGAATTTTAATTAATTTTAGATGTTCAGTTGTTGTTACAAAATCTGTTCAACGTCTACACAACTAAACATTCACTTGAAGCCTAAAGTTTGGCTAATTAATTTTAAAATTCCAAGAAGTTAATATACATTAAGTTAGCTATAAATATCGAAAAATAGGGCTGGATTCTACTTACAATTGCAGAACATAGCTTTTTAAAGGACAAGAACATTTAAAAACTATGGGTCTAGATTTTTTTTTTGTCTTTACATTACTTTCAGAGACAGACACCAGCTAACTGAAAACATAAGCCATAATTCAATATGACTAGTAAAAGATCATATGGAGTTCACACCTCTAATGTTACATTACACTTCAGATTGGAGATTAGGGAAAGGTTCTTCACTGCAATGGTGGTCAGGCACTGCAACAGGCTCCCTAGGACAGTGATCATGGCACCAAGCCTGCCAGCTTTTTATAAGCATTTGGAGAATGTTCTCAGAACTATGAATTAAATTTTGGGTAGTCTTGTGTGGAATCACACATATTACATTCTCAGCACATCCTACTTCATGAATTTGCAGTTCATATTGAAAGTGTCCTGAAGAAAAATATACTCAAACTGACATAAAGACTACTCTCTACTTAGAACAAAGTATATATCATTTTTCAGTCTGAAACGTGAGCTTCATACTCTTTAACTGAGATGTATTACACATGAATTTTATTTTTATTATTACCTAACTTTTGAGGAGTCCTAAAGCTGAATAACCTATGGTCTATCACATTAACAACATAACTGAAATAAAAGCTGAAGACTTGATTAGGAAAAAAAATATATGGAAAACTGTAATACTAGCTTGCTTACTTCTGCAAATTAAGAAAGATTTTGCAACCAACTTCAGTAAAACATCCTTGCACTTAGATGCTATTAGGGAGTAAGAATATAACAAATTTTGGGTTCTGTGTCATCTTCAAAATTGTAATAAACAACAAATACAATTGAGAAGTGCAATTCAGAATTTCAAAATTAAGTTTGCAGCTAACCACAAATTATATAATGTCACAAAAAGAGAATTGTATCAAGACTGTAGTTGTTTTTGCAATCTTAAACACCGCAAAATTCTTGTTTAGGCTTCTACTATAGGCCTAGCTAATAAAAGTGTGAATTCAATAATGTTTTCAGTGTCTTCCAGACCACTGGAAGGCAGATGTGAAATTTTCTTCAGTACAGCTTCGATTTAATTCTGCATACCCTACAGTCCAATTTAAGAAAGTCACAGACACCCGCAAAACATCCTGATAGCGGACATTTCATCCACATTTCTAGTATACCAGTCTCCCATCTATACAACTCACTGTGTAGCAATTCCACTGGTTAAAGTTAAGGTTCTGAAGAGCTGTGGCTGGTGAACTTATCAGACTAGATCAGCTACTACTGTAACTCATTTACCAGTTTCTGCTGTTTTCCTGTTAGTGTTCAGGATCACAGATAAAATGTGTCCTACTCACCTGCGCTGGTTCTTATATAAGAGGAGTATGCAGGGAAGTTGTGAGTGTATAGATGGCATTAGACATGGACTGCTGGACAGTCCAGATACTTGTTCAAACCAAGGTAAATGCCTTCATCTATATCTATCTAGCTAGCTGAAAAGGAGAACACTAAGTGGTCTTCCTTGCCCGGAAATACCCCTTTAAAGGCAATATTTCCTATAAATGTATCAATCTTACTCAGAAGACTGTAAGTGTGTCTATTTCTGTTTTGCTTTTTTTTTTTTCTTCTGTTGTTAACCTCACTTAAGCACTACCACCATTCTAGTGTCCCTGCTCAAATGCTATTCTGTTTGCATTTTTACATCAGTTAGTACATCCTGATGTACTAACAAAGCAAATGAAAACTACTAACCTCTGTATCGTTGGTTCAGCTCCTTTTCCTCAAATTTCAGTTACTTAATTTCCATGTCATGAAGGAAATTTCTTTACAACTTGTTCCTTGACTGTCTTTAACAGTTTGCTCAGATTGTTTGCAAACTTAAACAAAGCTGTACTGTAGCTGCCTTAAGCATTGCCTCATCTAATGTAGATTTAGTCTGAAAGAATACAGGACTTAAAAATTGTTCTGCTTTTCACCCAGAAAGGTTTATTGCTTTCTTTCCAGATGACCTGTTTCCACATCCTATCATCTAGACATGAGAAAGCCTCTCTTTGTAATCCTTAAAATACATTCCTTAAGTTTCTAATTTTCCTGTTTCCACAGGAAACTAAAGTTGTGGTCAGACACTTAAAACCATGCCCTGAGTCCAAGCCAACAAACTGTACAGTAGAATGCAAAAAAGGAAATTTTATATCTCTTGGTCTACCTCCTTATCAAAAAGGATAATGTTTATATAAACAAACAAAAATTACATTTTTGAGAATGTTTAGCTGTAGAATACTAAGAACAAATTACAGATATATTTCATTGCATACAAATTCCATGTTTCTAAGTAGTTTTCTCATGTATTTGAAGTAAGAAATGTAAAATATATTTGTTACTACACACACAATTTGAAAAGTATTGTTTATTACTGTCAGTTGTAGCTACCAGTAGCAAGACACCTGACTAGGTCTCTGATGATGGGCTGCATTTGGTTCTTATTACCCTGAAGATTAATGTTCATTGTCAGTCTAGAATGAGATGAAACTAAAGATACGTATTTAAGATTTAAGGAAAGATTTTACTCAGTGGAGATACATACAGCAATTACTGCATAGATATCCTATATATTTGAGTTTAGGCTATGTCAAACACAGATGTCTTGATGCTATGAATAATAATGTAAGCTGCTAATTTTTTTTTTTTAATCTTTAAACATCTATATTTTGTTAGCTGTGTTTTAAAAAAATCTCTAATGCTTGATTTTATCAAGAGGATATTATTTTTAATGTGGCGTTGCATAATGATTTTATTCCTTAACAATGTGCTCTGTCACAATTCTGATTTTCTTGCAAGGAAGAGGTTGAAATATCACACGTGATGCTAAACTATTAATGAAAATTCTTGGGAGAGCATAACTTCTCCTCTGGCAGCAGAAAGCAATACATCAGTTAGACTGGCAAATTGCTCTAACATGAAAAATTTTACTGCTTGGTCATGATGAAGTACAGTTCAGTCAGTCACATGCCTGTTTCCCTGTACAGGACCATAGGTTGCCTAAGAAGGGGTAATATAGTTAATAGTTAAGGGAATAGCATGCAACTATTGTGCAAAGACTGTTCTCTTCAGAAGTGTGTAGTCTGGCTGTGTGTCTTCCCTGTTATTTCCCTCAAAGGATCCATTGTTCTCCAACAACCATATATGCTCACCTGTATATGTCTCCCTATAAATCCCAGCGAGGTGTCCCTTCATGCAGATCTGCTGAAGCAGATTACACTGAAGAACTTGGATAGCTCATCAGTAGACAAGAAGGTGCAGGGTCTTTAAAGATTCTATTGATTATTTAAATAATGAGTTATCATATGGACATATATATAAAGCCTCCAAAAGATACTCCAAGGACTTTTGATTCTTTAGGTTCAAAAGAATGTAAATTCTAAAAAAGGTACCTATTCCTTTGTGTGATTACAGTACCCCAAACAGGTTGAATTCGCTGTTGTTTTAATTTCATTTCCAGCAGAGAAGGACCTGGGGTTCCTGGTGGATGACAGGTTGGCAATGAGCCAGCACTGTGCCCTGGTGGCCAAGAAGGCCAATGGGAGTCTGGAGTGGATTAAAAGGAGCATGGCCAGCAGGTCAAGAGAGGTGGTCCCCCCCCTCTACCTTGACCTGGTCAGGCTTCACCTGGAGTACTGTATTCAGTTCTGGGCTCCCCAGTACAAAAAAGGCAGGGATCTCCTGGAGAGGGTCCAACGGAGGGCCACAAAGATGATAAAGGGTCTGGAGCATCTCCACTGCTCCAGGAAAGGAGGAGCTGTGAGGAAAGGCTGAGCTAACTGGGTCTGTTCAGCCTTAACAAAAGAAGATTCAGAGGGGATCTGATTAATGTTTTTGCGTATCTTAAGAGTGGGAGTCAAGGAGACATGGCCAGCCTCTTTTCAGCTGTCTGTGAGGACAGGACAAGGGGAAACAACCATAAACTGGAGCATAGGAAGTCCCACACCAATATGTGAAGGAACTTCTTCACAGTAAGGATGACAGAGCACTGGAATACCTCCTTCTCTGGAGATATTCAAGACCCATCTGGATGCCTACCCATATAACCTGCTGCATGAGGCCTACTACGCAGGGGATCTGTGCTTGATGATCTCTGGTAATCCCCTCCAGCCCCTACAAATCTGTGATCCTGTAATTATTTAATTGTTCTGGTTCAACATTAAATTAACTTACTCTTATAAGAATGGGCTTATAAATACATGAACTTCACAAGATAGAAATGCACACTTCATTTATGAATGCCAATATAAATAGATTACTGTATATAAACTAGAGTGTTCATCATTAAGTAATATGCACTCAACCATACCAATTACAAAAACAGAATTTTTTGCACTATCCTCAGTGCAAAATTACTTATAGAAAACAACCTACAAATTTGTTAAAATAGACAGTCATATTTTAAATAACTATCAACTAAACAAGTATTCAAGAACAAATTTTAAAAGACATTTTAATCCATAATTAGTCTAACTACAAGTAAATAGTAAATTATGAGATGTAAAAATACACTTAACTTTTGGTAATTTTGACCAGTATATATTAGTTGAACAAATTCGATAATATAATTCTAGGGTTCATAGATCATTCTGATTTTAATTCTCCATAGCTTCTTGAACATTTAAGTAAATATTTATTTCATAGCTATAATTACACAAGGTGTACAGTTGTAATTCCACAAAAGTAAAGGAGATGGATAACCAGAAGTTATACAGGAAAGACTCACCAAAGCTGAAGCTCACAGACAAGATAGATGCTCGCCAGTGTTGAAGCTCACTGCAAAAACTCCACACAGGAGCAATCTCCAGAAAGAGATGCTACCTTAGTGGTGGTCAGTCCTTAAATGGGATCTAGGAGAGGTGGAGTCAAACTCCACCCCTTCCGGGAGCACAGCTGAATTACCTTCACCTGTGCTCCCACAGCTGATCTGTCACTTGCCTCAGATGGTTAATCAGAGGATCAGGCTGTGATTAACAGTTTCCCATACACTCCACCCCTTCACAACGTGAACCAATGATTAGGTGTTTTTCCTTATTACAGGGATCCAATGTGATGCTTATACAATTTCCTGTCACAATATATGTTGACATAATTCAAGCGATAATTGATGGAAGTTCACAGTTTTCCGTGGGCCAGTGCTTGACTGATGTTGCTGGAGGCAAGTAATCATGAGGTGCATGTCTATTTGAGTTCTATCGGTCCCATTCCTTCTGGTAATTCTGGAAGCTCAAAGACTCAGGGGGAGTAACACACATGTTTCAAAGGTACCAGGAGGGGAAGGTCTGCCCTCCAGGGTAGGATACAGGCCATATTTCTATCCTGGGTCAATACTTCAGCTTGTACTGGAGCATGCCCCGGTTGCCTATACCATATCCTTTGGCCAGATATCTGCGGTTGCATAGCTATATCTGGTACCAAAGGAGGCATCTTGATCTGCCATAGGGACACAATGGATGTCCCTTTAGCAATAAAGATTGGAGTATTGACCATGACTGTCTGTAGGCCATGTACCTATCACTGAGGGGCCTACTGAGCCTCCCACCTCCAACAATCTCCCCCAAGGTGCCAGTAGACCACACCACCTGGGTTCTACTTGCACCTTCCAGGGCCACTTTATCCTATGGATTCCTGGTTCTAAATTCTCAGGGGGAGAGAGCAGAAGATTGTTTTCATTACCAATCTGGGTTTTTACCTGATTATCAGTGCCCATAATTTGGATCCTAAGTGGGGAGGCCCATATTGTTTGTAGCATTTTAAGGACACTAGGCCTGCCATCTCGAGGTCTTTCATTCAGGTCCCGCAGGGTTTCATATAGTCTCTTTGTCCACCCCTGCAGGGCAGCCTTGAGGATACAATGAGCCCTACCCCAGTTGGATTATACAGCAGGTGGAATCGCCATTCAATGTTGTTCTTTTCTGCCCAACACTGTATTGTTGCACCAGTAAAATGAATCTCTTGGTCACACTCGATCACTTGTGGTGTCCCATAGGCAGACATCAGTTTAGTGAGTGCCTTAATGGTGTATGCCTGATTTGCCTTTGGTACTGGATAGGCCTGCAGTAGCCCACTCACAGTATTGACACAGGTCAGGGCATATCTTGCCCCCTCAGACCGAGGGAGGGACCCAATGTAATCAACCTGTCTTCACTGGAGAGGACTGTGTCCTCTAGCAATGTGCGCTGTTGTTTAGGGCAACAATCTCGGTCTCATCTTTGAGCAAGTGTCACAATCTCAACATTCCTGGGTGATGTCAGATAGTTGTAGTCGTACGGGCAGCCCCCATGCTTTAGCAGCTGCCCACATTATCTTTTGTCCAGCATGCTGTAGTTTCTAGTGTAACCAATGTGCAGTCCTGTGTTTAACCGCATTCCATATGTCTAACCACATGCCTTTACCCCAGGTTGGCTGGGCGTGAATAGTCCATTCCTGGGTAGCCCACTGTGCAATCCAAAGAGTGAGCCCCCGGTATACAGCCCAACTATCCGTACAGATGTTCAGAGCACCATCACCGGGTTCCTTGGTTATAACCATCCATGCAGCTAGCAATTCTGCCCATTGGCTGCTCTGACCACACCCTCATCAAACCAGATTTTCTCAGTAGAGGGATGATATGCTATTGCTCTCCACTTGCTTGGGTTGCCCTTTCCGGATCCATGCATGTACCACGCATCTTCAGGAATAGGATATTTTCCTTCCTGAACGGGACTCTTCTCTGGTGGAGCGACCAACGTTTCTCTTAGTGCATCTCTATGATATGTCACTGGGCCTAGGATTTTCTGTAACTCTTCTTTCAGCGGTGATGAAGATGGACTACTTCTCTGGCTGAGATAGGCGACCCATCGTGCCACTGTTTGTGCTTGGGCCACCCGTCTTAGGAAGGTGAGTCAGATCTCTTACCCACCCCTGGATCAGCAGAGTGGTTTTAACTAAGATCTCTGCCATTTGGGTTATTGGCTCTACTGCCTGCAATGCTGGATAAGCAGCCAATAACTGTTTTTCAATCATACTATATCTTTCCTCTGCTCCGTGCAAAACCTGAGACCAGAATCCAATAGGGGTCCAAAAGAGAACTTTGGCGTTGCCACAGGCCCCAGCCAAAACCATCCTGAGTAACATCTAATTCATCTGGGTGGGTAGGATCAAATACACCCAATGCCTGGGCTTGTTTAACTGCCAGTTTCGCCTGTTGGAAAGCGTCCTGTTCCGTTTTCCCCCAATCCCATAATTGCCCCTTTTTTGTGAGTCTGTATAATGGTCTTAGCAGCTGTGCTAAATGAGGTATAAAGGAGCACCAGTACCCCAATATACCCAAAAATTCCTGCAGCTGCTTTGGTGTCGTAGGGACTGGAAACGCCTGGACCTTATCTATTACAGCACTGGGTAGTACTTTGGTTTTCCCAGACCAAACTACACCCAGGAATTTCACAGATAGGCCTGGGCTTTGCACCTTCTGAGGATTTACAGCCCATCCTCTTTCCTGCAGATAGGTAGTTAACAAATCTGCTGCTTGTCCCACTGCCTCTAATGAGTCGGATGTTAACAGGAGATTGTCAATATAATGATATAAATTGACATTATCCATTTTTTCCCGTTTAGCCAGGTCACGTGCCACTAGATTATGACAATATGTTGGCGAATGCACGTATCCTTGCGGCAGAACATGAAAGGTCCGCTGCCTGCTTTCCCGTGTGAATGCAAACTGATCTTGTGATTCTCCAGCAATCGGAATACTGAAGAATGCATTTGCCAAATCTAAGACACAATGGCATGTTTTGATTTCTCTACTCAATGTGTCCATTAGGGAGGCAATATTGGGTACGGCTGTATGAATAGGTGGTGTGACCTTGTTCAGTTCTCTATAATCCACTGTCATTCTCCATGTTCCATCTGACTTCTGCACTGGCCATATGGGGGAATTATACGGGCTATGTGCAGGTCTTATGATATGCACTTTCTCCAATTCCTGCACTGTTCTCGATATTTCCTCTTGCCCACCCGGTAATCTATATTGCTTTACAATAGTAATCCGGTGTGGTTTTGGCAGACAAATGGGCTCATGCTTCGCATGGTCTCTCAGTATCACCTGTACCACCCGGATACTAATACACCTTTGTCAGAGCCTGAACTCTCCCACAGTTGTGTGGAAAGCCAGGCCCCAAAGGATATCTATGCCCAGAATATATTCCTGGACTGGGGCAATAGACACATTATATTCCCGAGGTGGGAGACGCCCAACCCCCAGTTTTAACCAGGTTCAAGTGACTGGAATAGTCTGTCCCCCGAAACCTCCAATCATCACTCTGTCACCATTAAATTTGGTTGGGTCACTGTAAATTATTGATGTTTCTGCCCCTGTATCAACCTAGGGCCATAACCCTCTGGACATTTTTCCAGGACCAAAATATTGTCAACTCTACATGGGACCTCCGGTCCCATTTGGAGGCCCAAGGGACTGATGTCCCTTGTCATGCCATAAACTGGGCTAGGGTTAAGTTTTTTTACCTCTGGTGGCTTGGGCATTGTGGCCCGAGACACCTGAGGTGGCTGCTTCTTTCTGTTAGAGACAATAAAGTCCTCTAAATTCCTTGTTACTGTTGGCCTTCCTTCTATAATTCCTACCCTTGGTTTTCTAGGGTAATTTTGGAATTTTTGCTCATCCTTCAGCTGTCTCCATAGCTGATGGAGAACGTGGCTGGGCTGACAATTAATTTTTGCAAATTGAACATGGGCCCTGATAAGATCATTGAACATTTGTTTTTGGGACACCCTTATGGGTCCCGATTGCGGGGCTTGTGAAGCTGGCCTCTTAGTTTTAATTACTGGCAGGACCTCAGCTTCTTCCAGTACTCAGACATTATGTTTAGTCCGCAGGCGCTCCATTTCTCCCACATCAGCCACTAACTGAGCTGCCTGCTGGACCGCCGCCTTTGATGCCACCAGAGGATTTAGTATTGAAACCGGTGTACCATATATATGCGAAGGGGCCTGTTTTAAAATTAGGTCCCTCATTCCCACTGAGAATTTTACCATATTGGGGCTATCAAAGGTGTCCTCATAGATAACCTCCCTCATTCCTAATTCTCTAATATAATTTTGAAGATCCTTCATGGAGGACCATAACCCCACATTTAGTGGCATGTTGGTTTTACTTGGCCAGAGCATACAACAGGCAGCCATTAACCAATCCAGAATAGAATGGTTTTCTTCTGGAAATTGGGTCCCTCCATATAATCTCTGCCTAAGGGCAGGATGAACAGTCACAGTGGCCAGTTTAGATACTTCAATATGTAGGCCAGAGCCTCTGCATAGGGAGGTCTGCTGCCTCCCGGGTGCCCAAGTAAAGGGCATAAAGAAGAAACTTCCTTCCCTTGTCCGGCCCACTGATTACTATCCTCTGTTGTTGTTTCAGGTTGGTAGTGATAATTTACACAGGACTTCCCTAAGGACTCTGAAAAAGGATTTCAGAGCCCTGGCGAGACAGGTAAAGGGTTTGGGAGCACAAGTTGTGTTCTCCTCTATCCCTCCAGCTATAGGGAATAATGAGGGACTTAATATAATGGGCCAGCGGATTAATACCTGGCTCCAAGCTTGGTGTGCTCGGCAGGCATTTGGCTTCTTTGACTTGGCCTCTGTCTGCAGGAGACTGGACCGGCTAGAAACTGATAGGAGTGGCTTCTCCCAGCGTTCAAAAAGGATCTTAGGCCGAGAGTTAGGCAGATTCAATCAGAGGGCTTTAAACTAGGTATGAAGGGGGATGGGTGTGTAACTGGGGTCACTAACACAAAGCCGGTGCATAGCGACCCACTGCTTGCAGGAGAGGGACGTGCTTGTAAGAACCCACGGTCTTGTGCCTTCGTGACGGAGGAGGATGACTCTATGAAGGGGGAATGGGGTAAAGGCAGGTCTTCTAGGGATAAGCCTGATGAAGTGGTATTGGGATTAGGAGCGAGGCGAGGGGCTCGGCTGAGGTGCGCCTATACCAATGCACACAGCATGGGCAACAAACAAGAAGAGTTGGAAGCCATTGTGAGGCAGGCAAACTATGACCTAGTTGCCATAACAGAAACATGGTGGGATTGCTCCCATGACTGGAGTGCTGCAATGGATGGCTACAAATTCTTCAGGAAGGATAGGCAAGGAAGGAGGGGTGGCGGTGTGGCTCTCTATGTCAGGGAATGCTTTCATTCTGCAAGCTGCAGAGCTTGCGACTGGGGACGATGTGGTTGAATCTCTCCCTATGGGTAAAGATCAGGGGAAGGGCTGATAAGGCAGACATCCTGGTGGGCGTCTGTTATAGACCGCCAAACCAGGATGATGAGGCAGATGAGCTGTTCTATAAGCAGCTGGCAGGAGCTGTGCGGTCACCAGCCCTTGTCCTTATGGGTGACTTTAACTTCCCCGACATATGCTGGGAGTACGGCATGACGGAGAAGAAGCAGTCTAGGAGGTTCGTGGAATGCATAGAGGATAACTTCCTAATGCAGCTGGTGAGAGAGCCCACGAGAGGAGCTGCCCCGCTAGACCTGCTGTTCACAAACAGGGAAGGTCTGGTGGGAGATGTGGAGGTTGGGGGCTGTCTTGGACAGAGTGACCACGAAATAGTAGAGTTCTGGATTCTAGGTGGAGCCTGGAGGGAGAATAGCAAAACTGCCACCTTAGACTTCCAGAGGGCAGACTTTGATTTGTTCAGAAGACTAGTAGGGGCAGTCCCCTGGCGTTCAGTCTTAGCGAACAAAGGGGTCCAAGATGGCTGGTCGCTCTTGAAGAAGGAAGTCTTAAAGGTGCAGGAGCGGGTGGTCCCCCTGAGCCACAAAATGAGCTGGCGGGGAAGAAGACCGGTGTGGATAAATAGGGAGCTGTTCTTAAGGTTGCGGGAGAAAAAGAGAATCTATCACCTGTGTAAGGAGGGTAGAGCAACTCAGAATGACTACAAAGAGGCTGTTAAGATGTGTAGAAGAAAAATCAGAGAGGCAAAAGCCCAGCTTGAATCTAAGCTGGCCGCTGGGGTAAAAACAAACAAGAAACTCTTTTACAAATACATCAACTGTAAGAGGAGGACAAAGGGGAATCTCCATTCTTTACTGGACGAGGCTGGGAATGTGATCACAGACGATAAGGAAAAGGCAGAGGTTCTGAATGCTTTCTTTACATCTGCCTTTAAAAGTCATCTTGGTTATTCCCAGGGCTCCCCACGCTCTGGCTTGGTAGTCTCGGCTGGGGAGCAGACCGAACCCCCTGTGATTCTTGAAGAATTGGTCAGGGAATTACTACTCCAACTGGGCTGTCACAAGTCCATGGGTCCAGATGAGATTCACCCGAGAGTGCTGAAGGAACTGGCAGAGACAGAGAGGAAACTCAGCCACTTTCTGTTATCTTTCAGCGCTCCTTGTTAACAGGTGAGATCCTGGAAGACTGGAAGCTTGCCAACGTGACTCCCATTTACAAGAAAGGTTGTAAGGAGGATCCAGGGAACTACAGGCCTGTTAGCCTGACCTCGGTGCCAGGGAAGGTAATGGAACGGATTGTCTTGAGGGAGATCATGCGACAGGTGTGGGATGACCAGGAGATCGGACCTAGCCAGCATGGGTTCGTGAAGGGCAGGTCCTGCTTGACCAACCTGATCTCCTTCTACGATCCTGTGACCCGTCTGATGGATGAAGGAAAGGTGGTTGATGTGGTCTACTTAGACTTCAGCAAAGCCTTCGACACTGTCTCCCATGCTATTCTCCAGCAAAAGCTGGCAGCCCATGGCTTGGATGGGTACACTCTCGGCTGGGTAAGGAGCTGGCTGGAGGGCCGGGCCCAGAGAGTGGTGGTTAATGGAGTCAAATCCAGTTGGAGACCAGTCATGAGTGGTGTTCCCCAGGGGTTGGTGCTGGGGCCTGTCCTCTTCAACATCTTTATTGATGACTTGGATGAGGGCATTGAGTGCACCCTCAGTAAGTTCGTGGATGACACCAAATTGGCAGGGAGTGCCGATCTGCCTGAGGGTAGCGAGGCCCTGCAGAGGGATCTGGATAGGCTGGTGAGCTGGGCTGAAGCCAACGGGATGAGATTCAACAAGACCAAATGCCGGGTCCTGCACTTTGGCCACAACAACCCCAGGCAGCGCTATAGGCTTGGGGCGGAGTGGCTGGAGGACTGCGTTGAGGAAACAGACCTGGGGGTACTGATTGATGCTCAGCTGAACATGAGCCGACAGTGTGCCCGGGTGGCCAAGAAGGCCAACGGCATCCTGGCTTGCATCAAAAACAGTGTTACTAGCAGGAACAGGGAGGTAATTGTCCCCCTGTACTCGGATTGGTGCGGCCGCACCTCGAGTACTGTGTTCAGTTTTGGGCCCCTCACTGCAAGAAAGACATTGAGGCCCTGGAACGTGTTCAGAGGAGGGCTACGAAGCTGGTGAGGGGTCTGGAGCACAGGCCTTATGAGGAGCGGCTGAGGGAGCTGGGATTGTTCAGCCTGGAGAAGAGGAGGCTCAGGGGAGACCTTATAGCTCTCTATAACTTCCTGAAGGGAGGTTGTGATGAGCTGGGGGTCGGCCTCTTCTCTCGTGTAATCAGTGATAGAACTAGAGGGAATGGTTTCAAGCTGCACCAGCTTGAAAGTCATTGTTCCATTATAGTAGTGATTTGATAATAGGGGGAACCCATAAATCCTGGGATCTGCCCTGGGATCATTTTTTCTAAGGGGATAATGTTCTCCCCCTTAACTTATTTGTACATATTCCATAAGAAGGACATTATGGTCATGTCTCCTGGCTGGCCTGCCAAATGTATAGCTGTAATTAAAGAAGGTGTACAGTTGTAATTATACAAAGGTAAAGTAGACAGATAGACAGAGGTTATAAAGGAAAGACTCACAGTCAAGATAGATGCTCACCAATGTTGAGGCTCACTGCAAAAACTCCATACAGGAGCAATCTCCAGAAAGAGATGCTGTCTTAGTGGTGGTCAGTCCTAAAATGGGATCTGGGAGAGGTGGAGTCAAGCTCCACCCCTTCTGGGAGCACAGCTGAATTACCTTCACCCGTGCTCCCGCAGCTGACCCGTCACTTGCCTCAGATGGTTAATCAGAGGTTCAGGCTGTGATTAACAGTTTCCCATATATCTATCTATTTAAAACTCCTTAATGAATTTTACATTTAAATACATCTTCATCCATATTTTTCCAGTGGGTTAAAAATGTATTCACAGCTGAATATATAAAAACTATTAAGTTCTAACCCATTGACAAAGTGTTCTCTTCTTACAGTTCTATACAGAATTCTATAAATATTTCATACTTTTTTCACATATTTCTACTGAGGAATACACTACATGTGTTTGTGTGATCCAGCTATGTTCTTCCTGTTGCCTGTTTATATCTCAGTCATATACGTATAAAGATAAGAACACTGAATTGGCTGATAGAGCTTTTATCTCAATTCATTCCTGCTGGTAAAATTCTGTAGATTCTGTTCAATCTATTGAATGTTGATAGTGTACAGTAGTAGCAGGTACAGTTCTTCTCCACTAGCGATCTGTCTCTTTCAAGAGAGGGGAAAAGCTGTATTAATCAAAAGATGATAATCTTTGGGTTTACTTCAAGACCTGATTGTTAGAAATTCTGATTGCTGGAATGACATTTCAGTAATGGTGCTCTTCCACTTGACAAAACAACTAGCCTATCTTGTAATTAGGCTAGGAAAAAGACATGAAAAGGCAAAGCAGCTACTATCTTTCTGATTTCAAATGGGTTTAGTTGAAAGCTTCTCACATATTTAATGAATGCCTTCTGTAAATATCCATAAAAGATCAAATAAGTATGGGCCCAAGTTCAAGATCTACTTGTTATGTAGGCTTGGGATGCAAGAATAATTTCATAGAGGACACATGGGAAAAAAATTTAGATGCTTTTCTTCTTTGTGTAATCTCTGTCCTCAAGTTTGCTACTGCCATCTTACACGATGTGCAAGGAGGTTCATATGCATAAAACTACCATTGCAGAACTGGCTTACACTTTTACTAAGCTTTGTAGTTTTAACTTACATAGATAGGTTGAAAATATAAACTCTTTGAAATGTCTTTCCTGAAATTATTATCATTACTGTTATTATTATTTTATTTTGCCATTCCAAAAATGTTATTAACAATTTGACATAGTTTTTTCTCCCCTTCAGAAGCTATAGAATTCTACTGTGAAAGAATAAAAGCTGCACAAAATTAAATATTTTGTTTTGCATTACCTGACACATTAGGCAATGTTGTTACCTAGTATACATAATTAGATCAAGTCAGTATGTTACATGCTACACAGGCAAGACATTTTTCTGGGTGTAGAAGAAACTATCTATCTGCAATGTAACTATTGCATACTCACTGGTTTAAAGAGCTCTACCTTGGAGTGAACCGTAATTGAGTGGTAGAGGCAGCTTTAAGTGTCAGATCATATTATAGATATGTGTAATTTTCCTTTCTCTTTTATCATGTTCTGTGCTATATGATAGCCAGGTTGAGCTAAAACATAGCACTCAGCTTCAGTTTGACTTACATATGTGTCGTGGTTTTATGATTTCTGTTAACAGTATTTCACACCATAACATTATGTAGTGTACTCGGAGTTAAAGCGTTAATGGTTCAGTTCCATGGATTGTTGATATTTCTGGGTACCTTGTTCTCAGAAGGCAAGAAGAACTACAAATCCCAGAAGTCTTCACTGTTCTGTTTCCATTTTCTGTTCAGAGGGAAAGATAAAACCGCTCGCAAGTCACAAGATTGACCTTTTCCTTTAGTGCTCATCATTGTGGTGTGCACTCCCTAGCCATCTTGCCTTCAGCATTACAGTAAGGCCTTTGATTTTGGACACTTTCTCATCTATTTGATTTACTGCCTTTGATTCCAATTATATTTTATTATATTGTGTTATCTTGCATTCTGCTATCATATTTAATAAATTAGTTTTCTCCCTTAGATTGTTGCTGCTGTTTTGTTTTTAGGCCCGCCTCTCTACCTTTTCCCTACCTCCCTTCCTCCTCTCCCGGGGTGGGGGTCCATGGGTCCCCCCCTCCCCTGCCCCATTAGTCATGGAATCGGGCTGAACCAGCCCAAAACTGTGACAGCATGTCTGATCTGTTTTTTTTCCCCTGGATAGAATCGCACAATTTGAGATTGGACACTTGATTTATAAAATGGACATAATGGATCTGCACTGCCCTTATAACAGCCATGAGTCTTGCCTCACTCTTCTGTGTAGTTCTTGGTAGAAATGAGCTTCACCTTTCCTTTAATGTGTGAAGTAAACGAGAAGATTGAATTGCATTGATTTCTTTGTTTTTGACATATATTTAGTCTTCAGTAAAATATATTTCTAAGTTCTTTTTAGCTACTAATCTTGATTTAATGCATACTTCCTAAGAATGGAAAAATTTTATGAATGGAGTTTAAGGATGCAGCTATAGCAAAACCAAGGTGCAAGATATGGTAAGAAATTGAAACACTGAGCAAAAAATAAAATATTGAAAACCTCATCAAGTTGGTCATATCGGAGTTCCAGTTCCATTTTTAAGACACAGGAGTCTCCAAGAAATTTAAATTTGGCATTTATTCTATTTTACACTCAAATCAAAAGGACTAGTTCTGAATGCTGCCTCTGCATAGCATGGGGGGGGGGGAGGTGGGGGGGGGGGGGGGAGGGGGAGCGTTGCTATTAGAGGCTCTCCTTGACCCTACACCATACAGAGTGGTAATATTGAAATATCTGATGTGGCTTTCTTTGGATTATCTTTATCTTGCAAATCAGAATTCTATTCAGTCTGCATGGTATCTAAGTAATTAATCAACAGATGAGATTTATGCATGGGTTTTGTCATTTTGCTATTTCTAAATTAAATTGAAAACGTAAGGGTCAGTTCTATTTAGAGAACATGATGTTTTAAACACAATGACCTTTTTCCTTTCCCTCTTTCTCCCACTTTCTTTGAGCTTTTGTTTTAGAAATGGTATAGCTAGTGCAGATACATTTGCATTCATTAATTAATCTAAGGTACTGCAGGCATTTTAAGAACCTTTCAGATGGTTTGTCTTTTTGATCTCCAGTTAGATTTTTAGATGGTAGAAAAAAAAAAAAGAAGAATATCATGATTGCTGATAAATAGGAAGCCTTGCATGAGTGCTTTTTAATAGCTCATCACCAACATGTAATCTAACTGAATAATTGCTACATAAGAGAGTGCCTAGTTGCCTCTAGGCAGCACTCTGTGGAGGAATGTCACTGCGGCAAAAAGTGCCAGACATATAACGCATCATCAGCATTTGTGCTATAGGCACATCGAGTAGGTGGATAGAAATCACTGGGGTGTGGTAAATGTATCAATGACATCTGAGTGGTACTAGATGGATAAGGGGGCAAGTAGAAAGACAAAGGAGACAAAAAAAAAAAAAATTGAAAAATAAAACAGCTTTTACCACTAAGTGGAAATTACCATCGATGCTGCAGTGCACCACTGACTTAGACAGTGAAGCAGCAGCACTAAGATACTGGTCATAGTATTTTCTTTGCAAGCATCTTGCTTTGTGTTGTTTTTCACTGGTGATTTTCTGAAGAGCGTAAGGAATTATTTGAAAGACTATATCTGTTTATGAATATGTGTCTGCACTTGTCTATATTTGTGGAATAGCAAACCATGAGTAAAAATAATTGTGTACCTTTGCTCATTGGGATAAACAATATGTTAATCAAAATATGGAAAAGATTCAAAGATGTATGCTGCATTTAATTGTTATAACTTTCCCTTAAAAGACACCATACGTCAAAAGTAGAAGTTTTTATACTACCTTTAATTTTTGATACAAACATTTGAATTTGTCTTTACAACTTGTCTCTCTTATGCATTTACTGCTTAAAATGCCAGTCAGGGTACACTGATGTTTTGCCTTGCCAATGTGAGTCTTTACACATCTGTCTGCTAACTAATTCAGATGTGGAATGCAGCAGCTGGGACATCAGGTGAATATCTGATTCTCTCTGCAGATGTGTTGGTCTTTTAGCCAGAAAATGGGCTGCACTCATCCATGTGCATATCTTTTCACCTACAGTAGTAGAAATGGATCTTAATAAACAATTCAAGTACGTTTCTACTGCTTCTGATTGCAAAAAATTAGCTTGCATTTTATCAGGGTTAAGACTGCATGTGCCAGAGAATTAAAGTGGAAAGATATGGCTATCTTCAGCTACTAGATGAGAAGGACTGCAGTATTTCCGATATGTAGCCTGACTGAGTGATCAGCTTGACAAACATATGGCTGCTGTAACAGAGGTTGTGCTCTATTGCTGGCTGAAAGCTTTGAGCCTTTCCTTTTACGGAAAGGCCTTCCCATTTTTCAACATTGCTACCTTCTCATTTAGAATGCATTTTGGGCATAAACTGACAGCTGACTGCAGCTACTGTAACCAAAGGTAACACAGTCAAAATGGTGTTGTTTGAATTTCGGACTTATATGTCTACTCATTATTACATAATCTTTGCAGCAACAGTCAAAAGCTTGATTTCTCAAATGCAGTGTATCTGGTTTAGTAAACTCAGCTATATTATATCTGAAAATAAAGAAGAAAAAATAATTTTCCCATTAACAGCTTTAATTTAAACATAAAATCAATTTTAAAAGAGAGAGATACAGAAATCCAGAAGCTCATTTTAATGTTTAAGATGGATAAGGGAGTAATATAAGATTACTTATTGGGATTTTTTGTTGTCATTGTTATGGTAGGGCAAGGTGTAGAAAGTGTAGATCAAGGCAAGTGAGTAGGATAAGACAGAAAGTAAATTTATGAATTTAAAAAAAAAAAAAATCAAAGGAGAAAAAGATTGGCAGTCTTGGGTTTTGTTAGTTTGATAGAATTTTAGGCCAGAAGGGATCATTAGTTCTACTACCTTAATTCACTATTTTGTGTTCTGAAACCAGCAATTACAGTATTCAGATCTTCAAGCACCTGAATTATTGTGTCCCAGAATGGTACAATCACAAAATTGGAAATGCCATGAATGTCTAGAAAGTTTTCACTGACATGAAATGGTTTCTGTGGGGAAAAAAATAAGATGATTACAGTAGCTCATCTATGCTCCAACTAACAAACATTTATTCCAGGTTTTTAAATATATTAGACTTTCATTTAAAAAATTCTCAGTCTAGGAGAGCTAGTTCTTCTAGTTCTAGGAGCAAATAGAACACTGTTCATAGGAGTCACAGATAGCCAAATGTCTATAATGGGAATGGTTATCACCTGTTACATTACCTGTTGGAAAACACCTATGCATATTATGAAAAATATCCAATTCCTTTCTAGCTTACAAGCATCTACATCTAAGCACACTGTAAGACTGGAGATAGTTCAATTTCTGCTACTGAATCCCAGCATCATAGAATGGTTTGGGTTGGAAGGGTCCTCAAAAATCATTTAGTTCCAACCTCTATGCTGTGGGCAGTGTTGCCAATTGCTAGATCAGGCTGCCCAGGGCTCCATCCATCCTTGAACACTTCCAAGGACAGAGTATTCACAAATGCTCTGGGCAGCCTGTATGGAGAGAGGTAACAGATTGTTGAGCGTTAACATTACCTATATGAGAAATATATCTAAATTAGTTTATAAGATTCAGTTTGGAGACAATGAGAGATTCTAGAACTTTAATATTATACACATTAGAAAAATATCCAAAATCATACATAAGCTAATAGCTGAGGCTGGAAGTCTGATGCTATGTCATGTTATGACTGTGAAGAGGAAAGGGACCTGGGAGTGTTGGTTGATGCTTGGCTGAACATGAGCCGACAGTGTGCCCAGGTGGCCAAGAGGGCCATCCTGGCCTGCATTAGAAACTGTGTGGCCAGCAGGAGCAGGAAGGTAATCATCCTCCTGTACTCAGCACTGGTGAGGCCACACCTCAAGTGCTGTATTCAGTTTTGGGCGCCTCACTACAAGAAAGACATTGAGACCCTGTAACTTGTCCAGAGAAGGGCAACGAAACTGGTGAGGGGTCTGCAGCATAGTTCTTATGAGGATCAGCTGAGGGAGCTGGGATTGTTTAGTCTGGAAAAGAGGAGGCTCAGAGGAGATCTCCTTACACTCTACAACTTCCTGAAGGGAGGTTGTGATGAGGAGGGGTTTGACCTCTTCTCCCAGGCAACAAACAGGACCCAAGGAAATGGCCACAAGTTGCACCAGAGATTTAGATTAGACGTAAGGAAAAACTTTTCTTTCAGAGAGTAGTAAGGAACTGGAATGGCCTGCCCAGGGAAGTGGTGGAGTCACCATTCCTGGAGGTGTTCAAGAGGCATCTGGATGAGGAGCTATGAGATATGGTTTAGTAGCTTGTGGTAGCAATGGTGATAGGAGGACGGTTGGACTAGATGATCATGTAGGTCCTTTCCAACCTTGTGATTCTATGATTCTACAAAATATACTCTCAGGGATCATATCTGACTTTTTACCTTGCAACTGGGTTTTTCCCCACTAGAATGTGACTTAAAATTTTCATAACTCAGTAACTTATATGTGGTCCTTCAAAAAAAATTAATGAAACATTTTACAGTGCACTGCTTTAAATTTTCAATAGGGACATTTTTTTTTTTTTTAAGATGGCAGTTAAAACAGCATATAGATTTGCATCATTAAGCCACAGACAATGATTTTGTTGGCTTCAGTGGAAACATGCTGCAGAACTTCTGTACTGTCACAAATGAAGTTTCAAGCCTCCGATGCTAATCTAAGTAACAATTAAAGTGAGCTAATCTACGTCTGTATTTATTACTCTGTCATGATAGAAAATCAAGGTAGGTCAATATGAAGAAAGGAAATGAGTGTTACATTGTGTATGTGTACAGCAGTTGAGGCAAACATTTATTTAGATAAGAGAACACAGAAAATGAATGAACAAGGAAGAAAGTAAGAATTTACACAGAAATGTGACTCAATCTTCAGTACTTAAAGAATAAATTATTTTTATATTTTGAAAAACTTGTATATATAAAAACTATATGTACATAGCTATGTATAAGATATATGTTTCCTGGTTGCCATTGTGACTCTTCATATTAGCCAGTAGTAGAAAACAAAACCCACATAAGCAACTGTTCAGTTTTAGATCCTTTTGATACAGACAGACTAGCAAATATTGATTAATTATTAAATAAACAAGTGAATAAAGTAAGAAAGAAGGACAAATAAAAAGCTTTCAACGTTTTGAATGAATATATATTTCATTTAATTCTCCAAATGTTTGAAACTATAGCACCTGAAAAGCTAACTGCCAGTTCACTAAACCACTCATGAGATCTTCAGCTTCAACCCTTATTCATTAATTAAGTCTCGTTTAGATTTGGGAAAATAATGACCAGATTTGTTCGTTTCTTTAGTATGAACATCCAGACCTGTTGCTGTACATATAGAGGTCCTGTTGATTACTTCTGTTCATAGGATATAGAAGAGCCCACTTGGTTTTCTGTGTGTTTTTTTTTGAAAATCTTTTCTTTGCATGTACTTTTCAGCATGTGGATTGATTATATCCTGAGTTCTCAATCATGAGAAAATAGTTACTAGAGAATACAGAACAGAAGGAAAAAAAGATAGTACAAATCTCTTTCAGTCTGAGAGAGAAACACAAGCATTAAAATTTAACACATACTCTATTCATCTTTCCTCTACTGAGGATCTTACCATGAGACAGATTCGTATTGAAAGCTAACTGAACAGCAGGTTGGAGTACAAAGTTATCTTGTTTGTCTTAGCCTTAGCTAAACTTGGCTTCTTTGCTAGTACTGAGGAGTAATAAAGCAACAACACAGAGGAAGAGCTTGATTTAAAGATGCTGGAATGATGAATGAGCAATTCATCCAAAGCTTCCTTTCAGTCGGGAGAACAGTCTTAGACCTGTGTGTGAACTACTCTCTGGGCAGCTGGATAATAGGTCAAGGCAATGTCATTCCCTTCCTCAGTTAGAAAAAGTACTTTCTGTACTTACAAGAGATGAGTTCCTTCCAGTGCAAGCAAGAGATGCCATACACATGAGTCAGCCTTCAGTGTCCAGGTGGTGCCATTACTCAGTTTTTGGATGCTGTAATACAGCATATTCATGCACTAGTTCAAACACTTCACAGTTGTGTGAAGAGGAAAAGTCTTCTCACTTTTCCCTTTGAATTTTTAAATTAAAAACATTAAAACAGGCACAATGGTCCATTTTTGAGCCAGAGACTACCCTATCAGATTAAGTTTCCTTGCCATTTTTTCTGGCGTTCCCAAAGTGCAAAAAAAAATGGGGGGTGGGGAGGGAGGGAGAAGGAAAAAAAGCTTCAACTTCAGCTCTCATCTGTCTTCTTACATATACTTTATCCATCTTGAAAAGGTAATACTAGGCTCTGAAGTAAGAGTTTTTATAATTCATCATGTAGAACTTTGTCACAAGCTTCGTAGCCACTTTGATAAATAAAATTCAGAGGTTAACCATGATCTAAACTATTATTTACTTAACGCTGGAGTGAAAGACCTAGTAGGTTGTCTCATTATTTATTTATTAAAACTGAAAAACACAAGAAGATAGATAGTGAAGAGTATTGGGCTGGATATTTATTATATTTTTGGAAACAACTACATTGTACTGCAATGTTAATGTAACACGTATTTGTTTGCGTCCACTAAAGCTACTTCTTAACTGCACATAACACTTCAAAGAGTTTGGAAAATTTGAGAGAGTAGAAAAGGCTTCTAATGTATTTTTTGTTCTGTAGCTGGGAAGGAGCCTAGAGGTTAACCATGATCTAAACTATTATTTACTTAACGCTGGAGTGAAAGACCTAGTAGGTTGTCTCATTATTTATTTATTAAAACTGAAAAACACAAGAAGATAGATAGTGAAGAGTATTGGGCTGGATATTTATTATATTTTTGGAAACAACTACATTGTACTGCAATGTTAATGTAACACGTATTTGTTTGCGTCCACTAAAGCTACTTCTTAACTGCACATAACACTTCAAAGAGTTTGGAAAATTTGAGAGAGTAGAAAAGGCTTCTAATGTATTTTTTGTTCTGTAGCTGGGAAGGAGCCTTGTGTCAGCTCACTGAATTGTTGGCAAGAGAACTACCAACATCACATAAATTCTACAAGTATATTCTAGTACTTTGCCTGGCAGAACTACTAAATGTACTCAGATATGTTTTTCTTTCCTTGAATTCTGAAAAAGCTTTAGAACAAAATAGAAGGGAAAAAAAGAGAACAGAATACAGTTTAATGTCCAGAATACAATAACTATATTTTATTTCAGATTTCCTTGCTTGATTTCTGTACACTGCAAAATTGCATGCCTTGCAGTTATGCACCAATAACAGTCCTTTGTTATAGCACAGGGGATAATTAAGTTCATTGTAACACTGTCTTCCACTGTTTCACAAAACCTTAATTATCATTTACTGAATAGTTTCTCTTCAATAAATAGGTTTTCAATAATCAGGTGATAATTATTTTGCCTACCATAGTGGATTTTGGAACCTTATTCTTAACTTTTCAACTTGGCTCTCATATGGCAGAACACCATGCAGTGCTATACTTTTCTGCTGTCATTGTCCACTTCCATACTTCAAGACTGTGCTTGACATGAATTACAACCTTAGCAGATATGTAAGCTTTCCGAACTGCAATCATTATGTTCTGTCAGGTAACTCAAAGCAGCAATTCTCAAAAATGATGATCCATCTCCTCAGAGTCTATTCTGAAAACAACTTATCCTTGCTAATAGTAGTTACAAGGAAGTAGCATCTTGAAGACACTCATACTCTAAGGCAGAGGATATGTATATGTATATATTCCTTTATTTGATTGGCATTAATCATAAAGCATTTGTTACTGTTTATGCCCAGTGCTGCCAACATGAATAGGCTAAATTTTAAACTGGCCTAAATCCACTGAGTTTGAAGCAGACTGGAGTTTGGCCCTTTGTTACTACTTAATGGGAAAATAAACATCCACACTTGAATTTGTGAAAGGAGATGATAGGAAGGTTAGACAAGTATCAGTATCTTATTAGTGAAATAGAGACCTTTTCAATACTAATCTACTCAGAGAAATCTGAAACAGGTCAGAAATAACCAAAAGTCATTAACATCTGACAGCTGGGTGATGGCCTGTGTAAAATAACTCGATGTTCTCAGACCAGTACATAAAACATCAGAATAATTGGTGTTAATTTGCACCCTTGTTGGCAGCCTTAGCACAGAGGCCAAAGATTGAATGAGCATGAAAATTAAACTATCCTGTCAGCCATAAAGGTTCTTTCAGGTCAGAATTGAAGCGCATTAACAGGATACCACTGAGGAATTTCCACTATAAGTGCTGTGTCTGTAAGTGTCCAGTGAGTAAGCCTAAGAGCTTTTTCTTGACCACATTCATTAATATGATGCATTCCCCAACATCACAAACACCAAGGGTTTCCCTTCAGCTTCACTTATGTATTTATCTGAGAAAGAGAAATTATATTTACATAATAAATATGAGCCAAAAAGGGCAACAACTGACCTCCCTATCAAGTGCAAACTGTTGTATCAGTAATGTGATTTGTAGAGAATCACTAATGTATTTTTGCAACTGAGGAGCCAGAAAAAGCACTATGTACATGCGTGTTGATGGCAGAAGAATTGACCATACGGATAATGAGCTTTATGTATGCTATGGTCCAGTATCTACTTCCAGTATAATGTTTTATTTCAGAACACCAATCTTACTGCAACACAATTTGCAGTCTTTTTTTCAGTCTATTGAAATCAATATTTACCATCAGACATGTCTTTTCCTTTAATTCTTTGTTGCATGTGAGAATAAAGTTTGCAATTAAATTGGAAAGGCATGGATATATTGAAAAGACGAATGCCTTCACATTGCCATCTGGCAGTAGGACTGGCTGAGGAGGGTAGAGAAAATTTTGCAGTTATGTGGCTTTGTTCTAAGAAGAGATTCAGAAATGGGGGTGTGGGCAAGTAACACCTCAAATGGTATTTACACAGAATGTGTTCACCACTTGTCAAACCTAGCAGATATCCAAGAGAAATAAAATAAATCCTCTGGAGATGTAGTCAGGGGTTCAGACATAGTTTTGTCTAAAAGGAAGGCAATCCTGAGTGAGCTGCAGAGTTAAGTAATACGGATGTGGCTTTCATGTGCAAATTTCTTTTGAATCAATGAAATAACAGTCCCAGAGTCTGCACTGATGTCCACACATCCAGGCCTGCATATGA
Source organism: Alectoris magna (assembly GCA_030625065.1). Taxonomy (NCBI): domain Eukaryota; kingdom Metazoa; phylum Chordata; class Aves; order Galliformes; family Phasianidae; genus Alectoris; species Alectoris magna. The sequence goes on along the minus strand of CM060565.1, from coordinate 27,278,047 downwards.
ATGCAAATTTCTTCATTAAAGGCCAAGTCTCCACGCACCAATGAGCTCTACAGGACACTTGCAGTGATACCAGCTTTGTGTGCAGCTTTCTTGCTGTTTCTGTTTCCTGTCTGAAAATAAGCGGCATCTTATTCGTTGCTAAGCAATAGGAAAGGAGTGCAGTGTGGCAGGGGAAGTAAACTTCTCTTTTTGTTAGTGTATTCCTTTCACTACGGCAATTGATAACTCTTACTTTCTTTCTTTCTATCTTGAATGTAATGTTCCTATCTTCATGAGAACCATCTCAAAATGAGTCTGAATTTTGTTCAGTTTGCTTTCATGATAAACTCATTTAATGCGCATAGCAAGCAGTATAATCATAAGCAATAGCAATAAAAGGGCCAGTCATTTTCAGTTATGTTCAGAAGAATATATTTTAGGAAATATTCAAGGAAAACATAAAGAGTAAAGACACTGTCTATGTATATTGTTACCCAGCTAGCTTAGAGACTAGTACAGTGATGGCAATTCCAAATAAGCACTCCAAACTTTTGTTTTGCTCGAGAGACAGGCTCAGAAGTCTTTTTAATTATGCCACAGAAGTAGGACACTTAAAGTGATTGGGTTAAGAGCATATCCTGCAGAGATCCTTAGGAGTTACTGAGCTGAAGATCTTTTTAGGTGAAGTAGGAAAAGCAAATTTTTATTATGCCATAGAGTAAATGAATTGAGGTTGCTCAAAAAATTTGCGTGGGCTGTCATCCCCCCAAAAAAGTTTTATGCCCTGCTAAGGTGTTTTTAGACACTTAGCACAATGAGTGAGTTGTGGACAGCAAGTATATTAGTAGTTTATTTTAATTCTTTTTTTCAGAATTCTAGATTCAAGACAACGTCCACATTTGAATTGTTGAAGTCTTCAAATCCATTCCTCCTCTGAACAGCAAAATCCATTGTACAAGAAGGGAGCAGTGCAGTGAAGCATAGACTGGGAACTAATTGTTTATACAGCTCTCAAATACAGGAGGCACTTTCCCATTGTGCAAAAGTTAAATTTTGGTCAGTGCTATGAAACATTCCTCATATCAGAATTTACAGGTGAGTCCTGAGGGTGATTTCCCTGCTCTGGAAGCCCTCTACTGACCATTCAGAAACATTCACATAACTTTACTTGTATTCCAGATGCAGAACTTTAGGTCTGGATTTTGCTATACATGTTGTCTGGCTCCTTCTATAAGTATGTCCTTTCTAGCACACAAATGCATTACTGTATCAGCCACAGCTTTTATGTCTTTTGAATATAAGAGAAAAAGACCAGATACATTTGTTGACAAAAATACCCTTCCTTTAGAGACAAAACAAAACAAAACAACAAAAAAATCAAGGGAATTAAGCATTAATATTTCTCTCTCATGGACATTCTCATGCTTCTACTGTGAAAAGAGCTACACCCAGAACAAGAAACTAAAACAGAACATAAAATGAAGGTACCACAGCATGCCTTCTAAAAATTGTTGTTGCATCCCTCACAATTACAACACTAACAACTTCAATACACAGACGGATGTTTGAGGACCATTAGGCACCAAGCATTTCTTCAAATGAATCAAAATTACACAATCACTGTTCCTGAGTCATTTTTTACTAATCCATCATAAAGATTTATTAGTCTTTAACATCTCTCATTGTTTACTTGTGACAGGAGCACTTCATGCTTGAAGGTGATCTGACACCTCTTCTCACTAGTGCTGTATCCTCCATGCCATATGATAACTACATACGGAGGCAAAGCACCAAACACCGAACATCAGGCACCAGCCCCTAGAAATATCCCTTGGGAATACAGGCCTCTGGCTGCTTTCCCACATCACATGATGAGTACACAACTTTTTTATATTCCATTACCCTGATGGCCTTGTACTTGAGCATATGGTGTTGTCTGTCTTGGGCATAAATCCAAAGAGAGTGCCTGCAGGCTGTATTATCCTATAATCCATTGTATGTTCTGAGAAATCAGGCAATCTTATTGGCTCTTCAGATACCACAGTTTTAAGCTGTCAAAACTGACCTCGTGTCATGTTTCTCTTTTGCTTTTTCTTTTTAAGGCTGTCCTAGATCTTCAGGTTCAAGTGTGATTGAGTGCAGACATATGCTTCTGTCACAAAAGGAGCAGATTTTCCTAGCTCAGATGCAGTATTGTGTAGGCCTTACATATTTCTAGGCTGCACAAATTAAATTTTAAAATTTACTGTTCTACCCCTCACCTCCTCAGTTGAATTGAAAATTTTGTAGCTGAAAACACATTTATGATATATGCAATAAAACTGTCCATCACTTAAACCTCTGGGCAATCATTTTCTTCAAATATACTGTACATAGGAGACCAATTTCTGCTTCTAGGCATAGCTGAGTAAGAGAACTATCAAGCCAGAGCTTACTTGAGGCATAGATCTCCCTCCTATGAACATTTTGGTCTACACAAACAGAAAACTGGAGCACCCATCCCCCTGCACCCTGTTTATTGACAACAGTGTTTGGGCCAAGGTAAATGTGCCCCCTCTTAGCCCTGCCTCCTACCTGGTGGTGCCAGAAAGGAGGACATGCCAAAGTCATGATCCATCCACAGTTTGTTAAGTGTGGACATTTTCTATATTTCCCCTCAATCTGCTACCAAAATCTAGCCCTATATTATTAGCAAAAGATGTTTCCCATTTTTTAAACAGGGACTGGTCTTGTTCAAGATCTTCGTTGATGACCTTGATGAGGGGATATTGTCCACACTCAGTAAGTACGCTGATGATACATAGCTGAGAGGAGTGGCTGACAGGCGGAAGGCTGTGCTTACGTTCAGTGAGACATGGACAGACAGGAGAGCTAGGCAACAATACACCAGATGAGATTTGGCAAAAGCAAGTGTAGAGTGTTGTACCTGGGGAGGAATAACCTTGAGTATCAATGCAGACTGGGGCAAGACCTGCTACAGAGGAACTCTGTGGAGAAGGACCTGGGGTTCCTGGTGGATGACAGGTTGGCAATGAGCCAGCACTGTGCCCTGGTGGCCAAGAAGGCCAATGGGAGTCTGGAGTGGATTAAAAGGAGCATGGCCAGCAGGTCAAGAGAGGTGGTCCCCCCCTCTACCTTGACCTGGTCAGGCTTCACCTGGAGTACTGTATTCAATTCTGGGCTCCCCAGTACAAAAAAGGCAGGGATCTCCTGGAGAGAGTCCAACGGAGGGCCACAAAGATGATAAAGGGTCTGGAGCATCTCCACTGTGAGGAAAGGCTGAGCTAACTGGGTCTGTTCAGCCTTAACAAAAGAAGATTCAGAGGGGATCTGATTAATGTTTTTGCGTATCTTAAGAGTGGGAGTCAAGGAGACATGGCCAGCCTCTTTTCAGCTGCCTGTGAGGACAGGACAAGGGGAAACAACCATAAACTGGAGCATAGGAAGTCCCGCACCAATATGTGAAGGAACTGGGCTGCCCAGGTAGGTTGTAGATTCTCTTGGAGATATTCAAGACCCACCTGGATGCCTACTTGCGTAGCCTGCTGAACGAAGCCTGCTTTTCAGGGGATCTGTGCTTGATGGTCTCTGGAGGTTTCTTCCAGCCCCTACAGTTCTGTGATCCTGTGATTCTGTGACAAACTCACATGTAGTTGTGTCACTAAAGGTAGAATCATCATCCTGTCTCGCTCCAATTTATAGGAGGGAGAGGAGGTTCTTTGATACATGTATACCCGGCGTGAGATCAAGAAACAATGGCTCAAATGTTGGTCTAACCAGTTTATTACAATTCCTAGCTGTTTAGGGAGATGGGGAAAGGAAGATGGGTGATAGGAAAGATAGGAAATATAAGCAAGGAGTCTTTGTAGAGAGCAAAAGAGATAGTCACCACCGTGGGTCCAGTGAGGTACGTTGTAGGTCCGTTGATCTCAGGAACCAGTCTGGTCACTGCAGGGGATGGGAGAAAGCCAGGCAGCTCCACAGCAAGCAGGCCTAGGGGGTTCTTCTGAAGAAGTTTTCCCCTCAGGGAATTCTCCCTCAGAGGTGTCTCTGGGAGTTTTTCTTCAAAGTCCCTAGTTTAGTGAGGGCCTTTTATCCCCCATTTCTGTGGGGTTTTTTCTCTTCTTCTTTTGTCTCAGTTTTGTGTGATATTCCTGGGCCAGCAGATAAGCCAGCAGGGGGTGGCGCCTTCATTGCCATGCACAAGCATTATCGCCTTTTGCAGTGGTCAGCTCCTTCAAGCCATACCCCTGAAAAAGACTGCTTGTCCTGCTTCTGCTTATCTTTGCAACCATAAGCAGGGGTACAGTGGCATGGTGACATCCACCATTCACCCCCCTAGCAGTTGTCAGTTAGATCCTATCACCAGAAAGGCCTCATGAAGCAAGCTTTGAAACAAAGAATGAAAACAGTTTTGTCCTTTACACATCCAGACAAGGGAGTTTACTTCAGAATCCACAACTGAAACCAAATTTGGTATTTTCAGTTGTATTTTTTGCCCTGTAACATCTTTCAACAAAGTCAACTGTAATGCAGCTGTATCTATATTTGTAAATTGCTAGGAACGGTATTTAATGTAATAGAACTTTTAAGTTCTGCTTCTTTTGGGTAAATACTTTTTCTTCTATAGATTCCACTCTAGTAGCAGGACTTTTTCAGCCCAGCAAAGGAATTTTAAGATCCCTGAGCCACATTTTAGAGTCTATATGTAAAATTTATTTAAAAAAATTATTATTAAAGTCCTTTTCTAGAACCAAAAATGAAAAAAAAAAAAAAAAAAAAAGAAGGGACACAAGAGTTCATCTCCAATACTATGCTAAGTTTTAAATTAAAGTTATTAGTGGACATTTAAAAATATTTTATTGGAGTAAGAAATTAAATGCAAAAAAAAAAAAATCTGGACTGAATATTCATTTACAAAGAAACAAAAAACACTTTAGAATAATATTGGAATATTCCTCTCATTCTTCTCAGGCCTTATATGTCAAGCATCCAGTGGCGTTTAGAGGATGTGTATGTGAAGTAGGTTGAAGTAGACTTCTAATAAATAAATGTGTACTTAACATTTGTGTATGTTCCTTTCCCATCATGTGAAAAATAAAAGAAGTTTCGTCTCTGGAACTGCCACGACTGCAGTTTTCTTGAGCAGAACTATTTCAAGCCTCTGAGGTGCTGCCTGTCAGAGATATCTATAATGAATTTGGGCACCCAGAATCCAGGATGCCTTGAGGGTAACTTGGCTGTGTGGACTGTAGAATAGGTAGCCCAGTTTCAAGCTGCTTCTAAGTTCTATCTTCTTTCATTAAAGGCAAATCAAGGCTTTAAAACAGGCAATAAGATAATACAAATGGGAATGCTCCTTTCTTGATAGTAAATAGTAAGAGAAGATTACAAATCACAGTACTGAGAAAACTTGGAAACATCACAACATATTTTAATCCAGATGTTTCCCTTGGTGTATTAGAAATTCACAGAAAGAAGGAACTGCAAAGCTTTCTCAAACTACATGGAATCCAGTGTACCCAAAACAAAGATGACAGTGTTTCCTGCAACTATTAAACAAGGCAGTCAAAAAGTGTTTCAGATGTCATCTCAACAAGTCCCTTTTACACTATCCATTTGAGGATATTGCATTCCATAAAAAAATAACGCAGTTCTTGTTAAACTTTACAGCTCATTACACTTTCCTTTGGGAAGTAGTTGCAGGATAACCTCTCCATCAGTTATATGTGTCTTTAATATCTATAAACAGGGATTTGCATTTGGCTAAGCATGTATCTCAACAGTACCTTCTGTTTTTTAAGAAAAATACAGTTGCTTTCCATTTCTTCTCATTCTGGGGACCAATATTTTACCATAATTTGTGAAAACTTCAGAAAGAACTGCTGTGTATGGCAGCAAGTACTCCTCTGAGGCTGAGAATGTATGATGAAAAATACTAATTTTGTAATAACTATCTTTTCTTGGTAAAAACTAATTTTTGTAAAAATGGCATAAATGCCATTAAGTGACCTCCAGGGAACCAGAGATTAGAATTTCATGCTTTTTCTACACTGAATTTCATGGCAAGACACACGGACCTCCCATGATGTATCTTGAATCTGCAGTGAATACACACAATGCATTGTGTCTTTTTCAGATAGCCACCTGCAGCCACAGAATGCTATGGGCACACTAGTAAACCAAATCATTTCAGATGAGACATTAGCCTGTTGATATAACAGCAGATTTTTTTTATTTGGAAATACTCAATCCTCATGAAGAAGATACTTAGAAAAAAAATAGTTTTTTTAAAAAATCCACTAGATCAAGGGAAAATTTCCAATGTAGAAAATTCCTTTAGAAAGAAAGGTTTTCCACTAAAAAACATGTAAGATCTTCCACATTATTTTCCATGTAAGCTGAAGGATCATATTCCCTGGCTAAATTATAATGTTATGTTAAAAGAAAACAGAAGTTAATGTTTTATTTTACAGTAGTCCTTTTGACTGTGACAGAATGAGTAACTACCAACATTTGGGAATACAAGGACCAAAAAACTTAGGATGCTTCTCAGATCATTTTAAATCAGTTTCAAGTCTGAATTTTATGTGTTTCTAGCAGTTGTTCTAGGAGTCAGTGATTCCTTGAAGCTCTCAAAATAATGCTAAGCATCTGACACCTCCACAATCAAATTGGGTAGATACTTTCTATCTTTCAGACAATTTCCAATTCCACAAAAACCACATTCGCTTCAGAATATTTTAAAATCAAAATATATTTTTCCATTGCAGAAAGGTAACTGCCTCAGTTATTTACTATGCTATCAGAGGTTTCCCTCCCACCTTACCTGCATGGCAGAGGCTCTTTTCAACATAAATCTTTTCACTGCTGGAACCAAGAGCCTTCCAATGACAGACCAAAAAGTCTAGGTGAGCATTTGTTACACGGAATTTTTCAGAAAGCCTCTTATTTTCTTTTCAGAAGAAAATCATAGTTTTGTCACTTGTTCTGTTTGCTGTGGGACAAATAGGCAAAGCCTGAACTTTTACTTAATAAGGATGTACATTTTGCAGCTGTGCTTCCAGTTCTGATAAGTATATGTGTTTATTAATATACATTTTTATAAAACAAATACTTATATGTACATGTATTTGTATAAATAATTATATATATAATGTATAATATATAAATAAGTACACTTGTATATACAAGTACACTTGTTATGCATTTATTTATTATAACAATACCTTTTTTCAGCTTGAAAACATGCATTTGTTGTATTAATACACTCAGTTTATGCTTTCTCTTTATGGAATAATGCTCTCATAATTATTTGCTATTGGAATTCATGACTTTTCTTTGAATTTCAAATCAATTACTTGCAATAGATAAAGAAAAACATTACTGTATTTAAAACAAAATCTGTAAAATTATAAACATGTTTTTCAAGTAATATAGAAGCACATTAAGATCCCCTGATAATTCATTTTCTTTGTGGTATTCTTGAGGTACTGTGAGATATCCATTTTATAAAAAATGAGTTATATTTTAATTTTGGATGGATCTCAAATAAATCTCAAAAATATTTTAGTGTACTAAAGCCTTCCTTGAAAGATTTGTCAGAAAAAGAAAACCAGAAAGAGAAACTGTATTCAGTTAAAAGCTGATGTTTTTCTAAGCAGTGTGGAGCTCTATTCACTGTGATGTTATTAAATTTTCATATATTAAATTATAGTTGCTGGTTGTAGTAATCTTATTGTTATATTTCTTTGAATATAAAATGAGCTGTTACAAGCAAGTTTTATTTTCAATATTAAAAGTATTTTATTATTTTTCCTTATTTCTAGATTTGATGTTTGAAATTTGTTTACAAAGAGCTGAATAGATTCATCCTACCCTTTCTAGAAACTGAAAACAAGGCTGACTTTTAACAGAAAAGGCCTCCCAGTGTGTGCATGTCCAACAGCTTTTGGTTTTAAATCCTTACAGCATATATCTATATTCTGATTTTTCAAACTGCTATACAAATTGCTATGACTATCCAGCATCACTTAGCATTGATCTTAATTTCTTTAGCCACCATATAAATTGAATCCTTCTCCCACCGTACTGCACAAAATTCTTAAGTGTTTCTGCAGTGCAGAGAAGCAATTACCTTGGAACTGGTTTGAATATATAATAGCTCTAATAAATGCAAAAGGAAAATGTGTTCATAGTTATTTCTTACACATTCATTGCAGAAGAAGGCAGCATGAGTAAATTGGCATTAACTTTCTGCATAGCCCAATAACATCTACTTAAAGGAGCCGTGCTATAAGCTTAAAAATTGTTTTCAGCAATATTTTTTGTAAGCATTATTAGTTTTCAGGAGCCGAACAGTTAAAACTTTGATTTTTGGGGGTTGGGTCCCTTCCAACCCCTATGATTCTGTGATTCTATGATTCTGTGAAGACCCTTTTTCAGATTTTCATCAGATTGTATTCTTTGGCTAAAAAAAAGGTTATTAATGCTAATAACCAGTTTATTAAAAGTATACAGTTTTAAAACCTGACGCAATAGTCAATGAACTCAAATACACAAATGTTCAAGGGTATTTGAATGCACTGAGTTTAGACTTTCAGATCAACTTTCAATGTATGAGATATTTTGCTATATTCTATATAGTTATTGATTAGCACTACAAATTTTCTCCATCTCTCAAGCAGCAGAATTGTCTAAAAAACAGAAACTCCATCTTTCTACTGCAGTAGTTAAGAATAACTTAGAGTTTTCTCTCAGAATGATAGCAGTAGCTGCTTATGTTTATAAATATTACTTCAAAAGGTATTCTAAAGGTGTTCCAAAACCAGAAAGAATCATATCTACTCCATTATTATTTCAGTGTCACTTAATGCATCAATGAAATGCCACCTCTGCAATGAGATGGTGCAGTGGTTTAACAACATACAACATTTTTATAACTGCTCTTCTTACGCTTATAATTATTTTCTAGAAAAGAATGAAAGATTATGTCACAGAACCAAGCATTCCTATGCCATAATGCTGAGTTAAGCAATACAGTATCATCACTGGCAAAGATATTTAGGTGCCAGTCATAAAAAAAAAAATTAAAATAAAGCTAAGAATAAAATACCAGCACAAATAGTTCCAGGAAATTCAGAAGGGTCACTGTCTAAAAGACATTGCACATCCCTCTACCTACTGAGGGCTGCATCTTTGGTGGGGAATTCACATGTCACCACTAAATAGACTGCCATTTTGACTCTGACTCATAAAGGTGACATTACAGCTCATAATCTGTAATGATGCAAGCAAGAAAAAAGTTATCTTCAGTCCTGTGCAGGTTCAATAGGCCCTGACAAATCTGCCTACAGTTTTCCTTCTGTTCTTATGTGAGCACTTATGGGACCCAACTGATCTGAACTTTGCAATATTCCAGTATTACAACCATTTTTTCCAATGCATTGATGCTGATATTCATCTCTGTACACAGATCTCTGTTCATAATGTGCTGATTCATGTGGATGAGATGATTGAGACACTTCTCATTTTGTGGTGTGATGCTATACATGGAACATCAGAAATGTGTCTTGTCTTTCATGTCCTTGTTGCCACCACTAACATGCACCACCCACTGCCTCATTCTGCTCATATCTGCTGTTTTGTTTCCATAAACATTCTGCTAGCTTCAATGAATGTCAATGGGCGCAAGTTATCCTGCATGGAAGAATTCAGTGACACACCTTTGCTTCATATGCAATTCCATGTCAGATGTCATTCTGTCTGACCGCCCCTCCGCTGCTATACATCACACTAAAACAACATGTAACAGAACATTGGTGGGAAAGTTCAACCTCTACAGCCATACCACAAACATCTGCCTCTGACATTGTGGGCCAACATCATAAAACAGGAGGCATTACTTTTGGACCAGCCCTAACATTAGGAATACTGTAAAATGTGCAGTACGTATAGATTATTTTCTTTTCCACTTACTTAGAACAGAGTTTCTCAGTGAATAGCGAATGCTATCACTTATTTTATTTCCTTAGAAGCGAACCAGAATACCTGTAAGTAAAGGAATGTGTTTTCGATTGTGAAACAGCAATACTTTACTGGTTTTAATTACAAAACCTGTAGCAACCTGTCTCACAAACTCTACAGTGTTATCTTAACATTTTGAAGGCCAAAAAATTTCCTTTATTCATTAAAATCTAAGATCCTTGTGGATGGACGTGTTCTCCAAATTTGAAGTGTGTAGTCAGTTTCACTCTCTCAGAGTAATGAGATATGTTAAAGATGTCTTTAAACATTCTGCTATTGAAGAAAATGAAAACAAATCTTTTTACTCAGTTAGGATGAATTTCTTAGCTACCTTCTTCAGCACTGATGACAACCAGTTGAACAATAGAAAAAGAAGGAAAAAAAGCTCATTTAGAGCAATTCCAGACTTCAAAACTGTCAAATAAATATAATAGTATAATAATAGTAATACTAATATTAATTGTCTTTCTGGTTGACTTCCCAGCTAGGATATCATATAAAACATGTCATGTATCACTCCGTTTGCTCAAGGAAAAATATTACCTTATGTGCAGTCATCTTCACATGTAAGTGAGGTAAGGCTATTCTCCAAATGTAGTCATCTGAATAGCTGTGTTATTTAGTGTTATCTTCCTTTTTAATTGTTCCTACATACATTCCTACATACCACAAAAAAAGGAAAAGAATCTTGCAATAAGAAGTGATTCCTCAACTCTGTGGTGATTTTTTTTTCTATGTGAAGCTGCCTTTTAAAGTTTAGGAACTGTCATGCCTGAAAGTTTGAAGGAAAAAATAGATTGTTTTTGTGGGCTGTCACAGTTTCATATTTACAGTGGCATATCACTTTACTACTCCTGCTGATGGCGCACCTGTCTCCATTTCTCTGAACCGACACTTCAGGACTCAGCACCTACTGTTAGCCACTGAGAAATGCTCCCCAAGGCAGGAAAGTGGCAATATGCCAAAATCAACATTCACAGCCAGTTTATGAATACAGAAATTAAAACAAACAAGCAAATGCCCTAGAAACTGTTTCTAAAAAAATAATTCAATCCCGTTATAAGAGAAAAAGATAGGGTTAAAATAAAGACATGCAGTATAAATTAAGGTAAAATATAAGCGCATTAAAGGATTGCTAGAATGAATGGAAACAAAATCATTCTATTTGGAGCTATAGTAGCTCTTTGTCCTTCTATGTAGCAAATAGTTTATTTTCTTATTACCATTTCATGCAAATCTAACTGATGCTGCCAGTCTTGTATTAAACTACATTGAATAGAAAACAATCCCTTAACTTTGATTATTTTTTTTTTTCTGAGCATCAGATCTAACAGTGGGAAGACAACTCTTTCATAAAATTCTTACCCAGCAGTTTAAAGCATTCTTGAGGTTCACAACTTCCAATATTGTCACTTTCTCCTAGAAAGTGATAGCTTCAGATGAAAAAGAAAAAAAATGTTACCTAATAGAGGGGTTTTAAAGCACAATCTGATTTAGCCAAGATGTATGACTTCACATAAGGACTTTAGAAATAGCTGGAAAGATTTCTTTTGATTTCAGCAGGAGTTTGTGTAAGTTATCAGTGCACAGCAGAATTCTAGCATTACCTGAATGATAGGGGAAAAAAAGCATTTATGAGGTTCTCACCACAGCAGGAGCTGAGAGTCACTCTCACTCATTCTGATTATAAGTATTTTGCTTCTCTCCCATCTCCTGCTGAGCTAGAACTTGGTGGGAACTAGCAGGCATTGTTGGGGCAGGAATGAGATTCCAGCTTTTGCTGGTTTTGAAGCTTCTCCTGAACTTGAGACGATGTATCAATCCTGAGACAAGGACACCTACATCTTGATGAGTTTTGTACTCGGAGGAAGCTGTGAGCTGGAGCCTGCAGATTTGTGACTGAGTGGCAGCTGATAAGGTTTATTATGCCTGCCTGGGTTCAGGCTCTTCAGAGTCAGAAGTCATTGGCTCCTGCAAAATTTAAGATGAACACTTTTCAACAATAACAGCCTTGCCAGCTCAGCTGTTGCTAGGAGCTAAATTACCTTCTGAGGCTGAGCAGAAATTCAGCTGAACTAAGACAGCTTAGTGATTTTCTAATAATATACAAATTCAGTAATTTACCCCAAGAGTATGTTAGTCCCCTGAAAAAGTCACACACCATCACACCATACTATCTACACAATGTAATCAAAAGCAACTAAAAATGAATTAAATAATAATTTAAAAAAAAAAAAAAAAGGCAAGAAAAAAAAAAAAGAGTTGTAGGTACAGCAAGAGTAAGAACAGTCAAGATTCCACAGAGGAGGATCCCAAAATTCAGAAGTTCCATAATGCTGTTGTACAATAAACACTTTAGTGAAAAATCTTGGGCTCAGGCTGGTCCAAATCTGTTCTCCAGGAGTAATATGTTTCACCTCTCCACTATGGAACTCAGTGGAACCAAAGTACATAATGAGCTGACATATAATTTGGTCTGCTTCTATGCTTTTTCTCATGTCCCTTTCTGTAATCCTGATATGGTGATCACCTGAATTCAAAGTATAATACATTAGTTATCTGCACTATAGAGATTCCCTAAGTGGCAGCTGTACTCTGAAGGCAGATTTCAGATACAAAGAACACTCCTTTTGAAATGAAAATGAAATTCAGGGTATCTTTTTCCTTTATTGTAAATTATTTCACCTCTGAATATGATTGTTTGTGGACATAATCATTTCTAACCTCTGAACTATGTCTAACCATCTTCTTTCTAACTGTTAACTGAACGTGACATGGTGAAAGCAACATTGGAAAACTCTGGCTATTAATTACTTGTAAGAAGTTCTTTTCTTCTCTAAGATGCCCTTAACAATGGTGTATGTGCAGACATCATAATTATGGGACTTCTTTGATGGCTTCTAAGGGCAGAATCTTCCAAATCAGGATACAGTCTCAAGGTTTGCTTTTTCAGTACTGCATCAGTTTTCTTCTAGTATACTAATATAAGATTTGCTCTTTATGATAGAAAATAAAAATACAACATGAAGATTATGACTGAGCTTGCAATATTGACTTGTTCACACCAGTGTGCATTTGTCAGTATATTTATTTCTTGTCCTCTCATGTTCAGAGCTATTATAGTCATCTTTCTGTTTAAGAAGTAATGGAAAATGTTAGACAAAACAGTTCCATGAGTCAGCTGATCTAAATGTGCACAGAGTGTCACTTGCAATTGGTGAGGATAAACAGTATGTAGGGGAAATGGGAAGAGGGGAAAAAAAGAAAAACAGTGGAGAGCCTGAAATACAGCCAACCTGCCAAGCTAACATTTAAATCAGTCATGAGCAGACTGATGAAGCTTTCCTACAAAATAGAGCTAAAGAGTTCTAATTTCCCATATACACAGATTACATGGCAGGAGCAAACATTTTAAAAAGAAACCATGACAACTAGGTCTCACTGAATGGCTCTGATCCCACACACTGTTTCTGCATCCAGTCATATCTTGTACTGCTGTGAGCAGTCAAGAGTATGATGGCATTAAGGGAAAAAAACAGAAAGCAATTGGTATACTACTAGCAGATTCATATTCAACACTCTGTGTCATGGACTTGATCAAGTTAGTTGCAGTCACCAAGTAAGTCTGTATTTGTGGTGCATTCCAGTTTCCTGGTTATAATAAATTATCAGTGCTATATCTATAGACATTCTTTGATGGCAATCTGTTAATTTACTTGAGAACAATAGGCAAATTGTTCAATATGACTTTTCACAAATGGATTCTACATCCTACCACATGCAAGTGATGCATAGATTGATTTCTATCTTAATAATGTGATTTAGGCTGTTTGCTTGCTATCGGAAGCATTGTAAAAATGAGCAAGATCTGTGAGACGAGAGTGAGAAAACAACTTCATAGATGAGAAGCTGTAATCGCTGTCCCTATACTGACTGTGGATATGAATGTAGTGTTTTACCCTGGGACTGCTCTTCATTGGTTTTGTTGTTTCACAAAGTGACATCTTGGTAATAAAACTGCAGTTGTAGTTATAAAGGAGCTGTGCACCCTCTGATATGCCTGTGCTACTCTAGGGTCTGCAGGTAAAACTCTACAAAGCTAAAGGCCTTCTGTTCACACATGATATCAAATCTGATTAAAGAATACAATCTTAGCAACTCTGGGCATCAAATAATGAGAGAAAACTTTAAATTTAATTTGAGTTACTTCTAGCTTGGAACTACATTAAAAACAACTCTATCTGCCTGATGCAATTCTGAGTTAGTAAGCAGCTTGGTATGGCAGCCAGTAAGACTCAGCTCTCCAGAATCAATATTGCAGTTATTGAGTAATTACAGTACTCGCTTGGGAAGATGGACAATGTGATATTTGTTCAGGGGCTGATGGGTGATAATGGTGATCAATGGAAGACAATAATTGAAAACAAAATGATCTTAATGCGGTTGACTGACACAATAGAAAGACTGTGGCCTTTAAATCAAAACACACTTTATCTTCTTGACTTTCAAAACATTACTTTAAAAATAGTAACCTGCAGCAAGATGCTTGGAGCATAATATTCCACTTGCACTTCTTCATTAGCTTCAGATCATCAATAAAGACTCTTTAAATGTTAATCCTCTTTAAAAAGCATTTTGTCACTCAAGGTGTTCTTACTGGCTATTGCCAATGATAAATAACCCTCTCCATTTCCTTTAAAAGCTAAGAAAGTTGAACTTTGGCAGTTCACCCTGAATCTTTTGTCATTTTTAGAAAGTGCTATTTTAACATATGCAATCAGTCTGTGAAGTATCCTCATCTCTTTAAAAGTATATATACACACTGGGATCTTTATTTTGACCTCGTGAAATCGCTGCAAGTAAGTTCATTAATAAGCATTCTCAGTGGGTAGGTAAAGCACCATATTTGAACATTCAAACAATACCATGAAATTAATCTCTACACTTTGATAGACAGTCATAAATAATTCTCCTAAAGAGAAGAAAGTACAAGAAAAGAAAATACATGATTTGCAAGAAAACCTTTGAATGCATGGTACTCCCCTATTCTCTGCTAAAGACATGAGCAGTCAACCAAGTACTAACTCTGTGAATTCAATGACTCGGCAAAATTTTCAGCAAGAGGAATATCCTTCTAAAATCTCAGGGTGATAATGAAAAATCCAAAAGGGAAACATGGAGTTTGTGGATAAGTCACCACTGAGCATTTCAGAAACTCTCACGGAGTTGTCTGGATCAATCTATGCCTGTGACAGGGGGGCAGTAGGCCCGTGGACCTCATGGCTCCCAAAAATGAGAAGGGAAAAGGGAAAGGGGTAGGGAGACGGGAGCTGGGCTCAGAGAGAGAAAAAGAGCAGTGGCAACAATCTAAGGAGGAAAACTTACTTTACTAACTATGATATCAGCATGTAAGATAGCACAATATAATACAATCTAATTGAATTTGAGGTTCATAAATCAAAGAAAATAAGAGAGAGAGGTTCCGAAACCAAAAGGCCTACTTGAATGAAGGCGCACAGCTTGGAAGCACACCCACACCTTCTGCCAGTGAGAGAGAGTGAGCTCCTGTGTCCGAAAGAAAGATCCCATGACTGATGTGACGTATCTTCATTCTCTGACCATGAGGTTCCCTGGGATAAGTAGTTCTTCTCTTTTGAGAAGCAGGTATCTGGAAAGTTGTCAATCCACGGAACTGGAGTATTAACTCCTTAATTACCTGTGCTGTACATGATGCTATGATGTGGAATACCAATAGCAAAATTACAAAACCATAACAGAAAAAAATATTCCAATTTCAAATGTAACATCTCAAAGTTGGGGTGAAGTAATTGAGTTTTAATTTTTAATTAGAATTGATTTGTTTCATAGGGAAAAAGAAATAATCCTAAGCAGTTCATGTAGCATGCAACATTTACAAAGCATCTCATTAATATCAACTTTGGGGGGCAAAGCACAACAAGGTTGATGATAAATGTTTTTAACAATTACAGTCTATTTCTTACGTCTGTTGCCATTAAACCCTATTGAAGCATTTGTCAAAAGTCTGCCTGTGTCACTGGCCAAAGTAAGCCCAGTTACTAAATTTGAAGAATACATGAATCCTTTAATGAAGCAGAAATCATAAGGTAAAGGTGATGGGAGGTAATAGGTATGTGACTGACCATGATGGGAAAGATGAAACATTATATGAAGTGAAGAATGACCTGGATTAAACAGGACTGAGAACATCAATAACATCTTCACCTTAAAAAAAAAAAAAAAAAAGGAAAGAAAGGTAAAGATGAAAGGTTATATGTTTATCTTGTTCATGTTAGGTCATTATATAGAAATTAGAATAAGAAATTTTATTTGCTTTTATTTTAAATTATGAGCACCAAGAGAAATTTTTTACTATCTGGTGTCTAAAATTGAAGTATATGTATAAAAAGTTTTCTCTAATGAAACACAGGTGCTTTGTTTTGTTTTGTTTTTGTTTTTTTTCTCCCAGGGGTTGTGGTTTCCTAAGAAATGTAATTCCTTAATTACCTATGAAAATATAAATCCTTATCTAAATCTGAAGAGTAATCAAGCAATTTGGAAACAGCATGCACTGTAAGTAGTATCCTATTTAGTAGAACTACCACTGTGCTCAATTATCTAGAAATTATTTTTGTATGTTCCACTTCTAAGGGTCATATTCTTAGTGCACAGTAATTCTGTAAGTATGTAGATTCATCTAGAAAAACAGTGACCTCTAGGGATACCGTTTACTGTGATACATCAAACTTTAAACTCATAACTACAGATCTAATATTACATGTAGCAATAGAGAGTATGTATAAAAGTGAAGCTTTTCAGAACTTCTGGGTTATTGTTCATTTATGCTCTGAACAAAAATTAAATTCATATATCAATGTTTATTCATATATATATCTATAAGGATATACTTGCTGCTTTTTCTTTTTAGGGCTACTCTAAATGTTACATTCTGACAAATAAAACCTTCCTTTTTTTCAGCATTTTATTTTTTTAATTAAGCATGACATTGCATATACGAGGTTGTGGACACAAGATTACAAAAAAGGCTCCCAATTTTGAAGACTGCTATTTCTTTCAGTACTTTTTTCTCTCACCATTTTCTTCGTGGTTATAAAAGATTGTTTTGTTGTTTTTTTTTTTTAAATATATTTTCTCTCCTTTCTGCTCTAACATACAAACATATATGGTAATTGGGCAGCCACTTCTAGACAGGTAGACTCTAAAGCTGCGGTAGCTTATTTTGTATGAAAACAAGATGAAAAATTGCTAACATCAAACAGAAACAAGATTTTGTTGTTGTCATTTATCTTGATCTATCAAGATTTCACTCTCATGGAAGGCGCATTTTTTTTTTAAGTCTGCTGGAATTAGAAGGGAAGACCCTCATAGATTAAGAGGAAGATAATGACTCTTTTTCCGCTTCATTCAGTGAAAAGGGAACAGAACATGGGATACAGCCTTATGCTTAAGGGATTCCAAACTCAGTCTCCTTTGGGAGCTTTCCTTGTGTCATTCTTTATTACCCTTGGGAGGGAGATATTCACAGTCAATCCAAATAAAATTATAAGCTATCTAATAAAAAAATAACTACAAGTTTGCAAATCCTTATGTACACTACAGTTACAATTTTGAGGCATGTGGGTTTCAATTTATTTCAGTTTCGTAGAATTGTAGACAGAATCACAAAATTTTAGCTTGAGTTAGAAGGGACCTTAAGGACCATCCAGTTTCAGACCCCTGTCATTAGCAGGATTGCCACCCACTAGATCAGGCTGTAGAGGGCCCCATCCAACCTGGCCTTGAATGCCTCCAGGGATGGAACATCCACAGCTTACGTGGGTAATCTGTTCCAGTGTTTGACCACTCTATGAATAAAAAAATTTCTTCCAAAATCTGATGTAAATTACTCCCTCTCAGTTTAAATATATTCTCCCTTGTCCTGTTACTATTAAACTGTAAAAAGGTCTGTCCTCCTCCTACCTGTAAGCTCCCTTCAAGTACCAGAAAGAAGACGTGAGGTCTCCTGGAGCCTTCTCCAAGCTGAACAAGGCCAGCTTCCTCAATGTTTTTTCATAAGAGACATGTTCAAGCCCTCAGAAAATAAAATAATTTTCTCATAGTCTCTATGGTTTCTCTTTTCAATCTCATTTATAAATATGTCTCGTCTCATACATACAACTGTTTTCAATTTTACAGAAACTTCAAGATGGTAGTTTCTATGAATTTGTAACAAAATATACCAGAATAAATAGATCACTCATATTATTTACTGTGTATACCAGTGTTTATCATCTACCCTGTAACATATATGCATACAGCACTTGCATCTTCCAGAATGGTCTCTACAAAAGAATGAAAATCAGGAAAAGGTATGCATGATGAGTATCACATACAATTTATTATTGACAGTATAACTATTATTAGGTTAATAATATCAACAATTGTGCAAAACAGATTCAATCATTTTACATTACATTCATTTGGTAGGCTCTAATAAAAAATAGTGTACTTCTGTGAGCTTTTTCTCTGAAGACTTGGTATTAAAAAAAAACATAAATCAAAACTGTTTTGACAGGTGAACAATTTTATAACAGAATGGAAAATTTTAAAAGCTGAATAGCTGATAAAAGATGACTAGAACCAGGGAGGATTGATGTTATAGCTGAAGGCAGCATTAGAGATTAGGTACTCATTTGGCTTTTCAGAAGGCCTGGTGACTCATTCTGCACAAATGAAGTTTGTGATATGTAATGAAAAGCTTTCTATCTCCACTGCAAGCAAATTAGTAGGTATTTTGTGGGAAGAATGTTAATGTTATCTTACATTTGTTTCAGAGCAAGAACACATTAACAGAGTAGATTTGAAAAGAATTTCTCCTTTATAACATCAGGCGTTGATGGTAGTAAAACAAGGTCACCTTTGTAAAGCAATGAGAGAAAATTAGGTTATAAACAAGCAGCGCCTAAAAATATATTCAGTCTGTTTCACAGACTAAATGTAACACAGTATTGCCCCAAATTGCTAATTTTCTTTACTGGGAATGATACTCATATGACCAGAGCTGGATCTGTAAAGTTAAATAACAATAAAATCATGGTTTGATAAGGGAGAAGGTATAAGCATTTCAGTGGGCAAATTTGTTTCATTCCATTAAGGGAGAAAACCAGATAGGCTGTTTTACAGCCTTTACTGTCTTCTTCTTCTTTATTTTATTTTATTTCATTTTATTTATTTATTTATTCATTTTCCCAGGATGACGGTGATGATAAAAAACAGGGTAAATAGGGTATACATCTGAGGAACAGGAAAAAAAAAAAATCCAATATTAAATAATTAAATCAAATAATGTATAGATATACACATAGAGATAACATAAAGGAGATTATTTAGGATGAAATACTGAACAAGAGAGAATGATAGCTACATAAGAGGGCTATAGGAAGATAGATAGATAGAAAATTGATCTTCAAGGCAACCTGAAAAGGTAGATAAAGAAAAACACTGAATGGTAAAAGTGGCCTTGCAAACTGAGGGGTATGATTTACTATTACTGTGACTTGTGACACTGGAAGCATTCCAAAGATGGTAGCATACGATGTCGATACGTACACGATACGATAGATGCGATGTCAGACTTTTTCATCCCTCTTGGTCTATGGAAGAAGAGCCATAAAAATCAATCAGTGTCATATATAAATACATCTCATTTCCTACATACAAATGTTTTCAGTTTTACAAAAACTTCAAGACTGTAGTTTCTATGAATTTGCAACAAAATATATCAGAATAAATAGATCACTCATATCATCTACCATGTATACCACTGTTATTCAATTTATTCAATTTATTTTAAATAGACTTCATCTAAAATGTTCTACTGAAATGTTTATAAAGGCATGCTTCTAATTAAAATTATTTATTTATAAATAATAAATATTATTTACATACATACATTATTTAGTTCTGGGCTCCTCAGTACAAAAAAAGACAGGGATCTCTTGGAAAGAGTCCAGCGGAGGGCCACAAAGATGGTGAAGAGCCTGGAGCATCTTCCCTATGAAGAAAGGCTAAGTGAACTGGGTCTGTTTAGCCTTGAGAAAAGAAGACTAAGAGGGGACCTGATCCAGGTCTATAAATATCTAAGGTGTGGGGGGCAAAGTGGTGGGGCCAGACTCTTTTCAGCAGTGTGTGCAGACAGGACAAGGGGAAACGTCCAGAAACTGGAGCATAGGACGTTCCACACGAATGTGTGCAAGAACTTCTTTACGGTAAGGGTGACGGAGCACTGGAACAGGCTGCCCAGGGGGGTTGTGGAGTCTCCTTCTCTGGAGATATTCAAGACCTGCCTGGATGCCTACCTGTGCAACCTGGTGTAGGGAACCTGCTTTTGCAGGCGGGTTGGACTCAATGATTTCAGGAGGTCCCTTCCAAACCCTACGATTCTGTGATTCTGTGATTTACTTAAAAAACATTCCTTAACTAGTCCTCAGATCAGTAGTTTGTATCTTCACTCCCCCTGGTTGGGTCTACGTCAATACGATGAATCTGATCTAGGACTTAAAAAGCAATAGGCTGTGAACTTTTTAATGTTTATCTAATCCTCCTTCATCAAAGCATTTTTATCACACCTCTCGAATTTGGCAGGCGGCTGGATAGGAGTTCGTGAATGCTAAGAGAATTTACAGTCAAGTGGACATCCCTGTTAACTTCAGTAATTTCTTTGGAACTGCTATTTTAAGACATTTTAATCCTCTAAAGAAGTAGTTCTCTTCCCTTAAAACAACTTATAACAACTCCAAATGTTTGCATGTTTGTCTATCCCAAGAGAGCAAAATAAAGCTTATTCAGTAAACATCTCTAAAACACCTTAAGGGCTTCTGATGAGGTGCTTTATTATTTCTTGAGACTATCCTTACAATAAAATATTGTGCTTTATAACTTCTGTTGAGGTACATTGACAGAACACCAATGACCAATACCAAATAGTGATTTGCCCAAGAATATTAAATGCTTAATACAGATAAATAACCTGAAAAGCCAACATAAATAAAATGTATAGTGCTAATATTTTCAAATGAGACTCTCATAGGAGTAAAAATAATAAAAATAAAGCATTATTTTGCATCGTTCTGCTAGATAAAAGCATAATATTTTATTAAAAGATTAAATTTTATGGATCGAGAGACTGAAGGGAAAAGCATACAATTATTTTTTTCTGAATAACATGTATTTAAATTGAAGTATTGCTTACAAATGAACACAGAGTACGTTCAAGCATATGGAAACAAGAAGAGGTGAGAATAGGAGGAGTTTTAATGCATGTTTCCATAGGTTCACCACATGCCAGAGGTATTTCAGAAACCAAGAAAAAAGCCAAAATGATGTCTTTATTTGAAGTATGACTTTTTGACTTAACACTTCTTATGGTCACTGATTTTGAAGCAAAATTATAACAGAAATCCCTGAGAGAAACTGCATCTAACTCTAGGAAATCCAAATTATAAGATGAATTAAAAACAAACAGAGATGAAGGGAATAGTTCTTTTAATATGTTGTAATTATACCAAAATAGCCCCATAGGGTTATTTAGAGCCCATAGTTGTATTAACAATATTTTCATAAGTTGCAGTTAATTCCATTGAAACAGCCTTTCAAATATGAAAGCTGTACTTGAGTTCTTTCTACAGTGAGAGAATGGAAAGGAGAAAGAAAAGGTGGAAGAGGCAGAGGGCACTTGCAGTAAGGAAGGGTCTAATAGTTACACAGAATGCATATCATTCTATACAATATTCTGAATAAGATTTTACTTAGGCTTGAAAATCATACTCAGTGTGGAAAGTGCTTTGTGCACTGACAATTTCTCCATTAACACAATATTGTCTACTAATCTGACGATACTTATAGCTCAGATTTCCTTTTATATTCTCATTGCAGAAAACAAAAAAAGTTGATTTCCAGACAGTGTCAGCTACTGCAGACAGATCTGCATTCCGTAACCATAGAGTGCTGCCCTCATGCTCTGCAAGTAGCAGTTAAGTGTCCAAAGCCAGAGCCAGCTTGAGATTCTCAGCAGTATAGACCAAATTTAAAGACAAAGCAAGATTTAAAGAGTCTCAAAATTCACTGTCATGGAGAGAGCAAAAATATTTCCGTGGTGAAGTAGATATGGGGTGCGACTGAAATATCTTTTTCAGAGCCAGAGGATTACCAGAAGGTATTTAATTAATGCAGATTACACATTCTGTATCTTCAATTTACCCTTCAGAATTCACATCGCTCTTTTTCTCTCATCCATAATGCTTTGATTACAGTAGTAAAGAAAGAGCTGCAATACCTATGAGCGCTTTTGAGCTTTTGCAGGTAAGATCGGCTTTCTAGGGTTCAGGCTAAATTCCATCAAGTCATTCATTAGGATGTCCTACTTGAGCATCTGTTTCTGAGGTACTTCTTCATATACATTATGTAAAGCAGTATTGGAAGGAAATTTAGAGGTCTTAGGTTAGATTATAGTTTAATTTGGACATAACCAATTTTGTTATTCATAGCCTTATATGTGTTTTACCATATTCTCATCAAGGTTGGGAATGTGTAGGGCAAAAAGCTCAACATTTTTGTCAGTTAATCTTGTGCTTGATAAGTTTCAACATTGCCAGAATACAATTTGAACATAAATCATTTGTGACTCTTATTTGGAGATATGGCATGGATCCTCTTTACTTGCTTCATAAATTTTCAGTGAAGACACCTATTTAGCAGGGGCTTGAGGAAATGATAAAAGCTTACACTAGGCGGATCTTAATTTGGTGGGTGAAGATTTCCTTAACTTCGTCTACTTAAGACTGACCTGAAAATCTTTAATTTTGTCTAGTTCACTCATCATAGACTGGTTTGGGTTAGAAGGGACCTTTAAGATCATCTAGTTCCAAAACCCTGCTATAGGCAGGGACACTTTCCTCTAGACAAACTGTTCAAAGCCTTGTTCAGCCTCGCCTTGAAGGCTTCCAGGAAGGGGACATTCACAACCTTGCTGGGCAACCTGTTACGCTGTCTCATGAAGATCACAGTAAAGAATTCCTCCCTGATGTCTAGTTTAAATCTACCCTCTTCCAGTTTAAAACCATTTCCCCTCTTCCTGTCATTACCTGCCCTTCTACAAAGTCTCTCCCTAGCTTTCCTGCAGGCCCCCTTCAGGTACTGGAAGGCTGCTTGTAATGTTTTGCCCAAGCCTTGTCTTCTGCAGGCTGAGGATCCCCAACTCTCTCAGCCTGCCCTCAAAGGGGAGGTGCTCCAGACCTCTGATTGTCTTTGTGGCCCTCCTTTGGACCTGCTCCAACAACTCCATGTCCTTCTTGTGTTGGGGGCTCCAGAACTGGACACAGTGAGGTCTCGAGAGAGCAGAAGATCATACAAGAGATCATGCAAAAATAAAAGATGTATTTGTTAGGAAAAACTGCAGAAAAAACATCACTTCTACAAATAATATAAATGATTTTTATTACTAAAATAAAATTGAATTAGTTCAAGCTGGAAATTCACAAATTTATTTCAGAAAATGTCACTATTATTATTACATTTTCTACTTCTGTTGCAAAAAATAGTAATTTCAAATTTCTTGCGTTTTATAACTATTTTAAACAGATTTTATCACTCAGCATTTTAAATGTATTTATTTCATAGTTGTCTTTATTTTCATTCAAATTTTATAAAGCTCAGTACTGAGTATTGCAAATTGCTCTAGAAAAGGAGTGCCACTATTTATAATAACTGGGGGAAATGAAGATGATGATAAAAGCTCAGTACTAATTCAATTTCAGCAAAATTTTGTTGAAATTAATAATACACCTTGAAATTAATAACACACCTTTTATTTGCAAATTTGCAAAATTTTGTTGAAATTAATAACACACCTTGAAATTAATAACACACCTTTAATAAAGGTGTGTGAACTTTTTTGAACTGTAAAATCAAATGCTTATAAAATAAACCAGCTTCTGTGGGAAACCAATTACTCTAATGTAGTTCCCTTTGCTCAATATAGTAGGTTATAATGTTCATAGGCACTAACCCTTCCTTCCTACTGCAGAGAAGGTAGTCTGTCTGGCTGCTAAGCATCACTGTGGAAGCAGTTCAGTATTCCATAGAAGATTCTTATCTCATCTGCAGCATCTGGTCCTTTACCAGTGTTTGAACCATAACAGAGCTTAATGGTGTTTTGTTTGCCTGCATAGTCTTGCATTGGAAAGTTCTAATTAATAACTTTGTATATTACTTTGTAATAATTTTCTATAAAAGGCAATATAAAAAGTCCATTGTTTATTTTTATTGAGAAATGTCAGTGCTGGTTTTGCTCATTAATAGTAATTTTTTATGTTAGCAATTGAATATCATACTCAAAAGTGATTCTGGTTAGCAAGATTTTTGTATTTTTTCAAGTATTCAAAAGAACATGGGAAATGTACTATTGTAAATTGCCAGAATAAATACTTTACCTGAGCACCACTGGAAGGCTGAAAAGCAGGAAGTTCAATACCCTCTGCCTTGGACTCCTTTCAGGTTCATATTGATGCACTGGGCATCCAACATGTTCTAAATACTTTCAACCCTGCACAGAGAGTTGGACTTTACATCATATGCACAGCATGTCCTACATATCTAAAAACAATAGTAGATTTTTAGTGTGTCATATCTGGGAAACATCTGTCCTGGATTCCTGCATGTCAGCATGCTGGATATCATGGTAAGTGGCTAACTGACAAGGGAGCATTCTAGTTACACTAGCAAAAATTATGAACACAGTGCTGGTCTGCATCTCTGCCTATAGAACTGAAGAGTCTGGCAGCCTGACTTGTCTTTCTGGCAGCAGAATACAATTTCAGATCAAAGTTTCTGGTATCGTATAATCCTTCAATGGAACTTTATATGCCTTTGAAGTAAACAAATAAATATTAAACCAAGGCAAGAAATTTAAATGTGCTAAAATCCAGATTCTGTTAATCATAGTGAGTGGCACTGTATCATGAAAGTTTTTCAAGGCCTTTTACTGGAAGGATCAGAATCAAACTCTACAATTTTTGCTTCTCAATCACTTCACTTGTTCTACCTCTTATGAGGAAATATAAATCAGATCACAGATTTATACCAAGAGACTTTAGAGAATTTTACTCAGAAGAAAAATATATACAGAAAAATATGTATAAACTTTGTTAAGCAAACCGTGGTGACATTTAGAATGCCAAGATGATACATTTTTTTCTATTAATGATTCTTAGTTCTCTTTGCACAATAGCAGTAAATATTCAAATACAAATCAACACTGTGACCTCAACTTTTAAGCACCCTAAACACTGTGTTATTTTGGCTTTAAGCCATCTTTAATGTTTCTTTTTAGACTGGGGAAATCCCTAGTTGCTCTTTCAAATTGGTAGAGGTAAGCAAGTATCTTCTACCGTTAGGAAGAAACTGGCTCTCTTAAATCTCACATACGTATCCCTAAGCAATTTCTCAGGCAGCCTTTATCAGGTTGTAAATATTTATGTTTATATTTGGGAAATGCTATTACTGTCATTATTGTTTCTTATGTGGGGATAAAAATATAAGTGATGAGTTCATTATAAATAGAGTTCATAGCTGCTGACCTGAAGAGTTCCAAGTTTAACTTGGAACTTACTGTAAATGACACTGAATACAGCAAAGCATATTTTGCAGTAGAGGTATATAAAGAAAGAATTTTATATTCAATCTAGATATACATTTGTATTACATAATGACATCCCCCTGAAATATCTTACATTTACTACCAGAGGTAAAGTAGATACCCACAAAAGTGAAATAGATACACAGAAAACTTCCTTTTCCATGTTCAGAATTCTTATGTCAAAACAGACAAACTGATGCTCAACCAATCTGCATACATGACTGCAAGTATGCCTTGATTCCTCTGAACTGATCTACCATATAAACTGACAGTACTTTATCTGACATTCTATACTTTTGTCATCCTTTTTCCTTATGAATATTTTTCTGCTTCCTCCTTTATTTTCATGCTTAGTCTACCGTGAAAACTAAATCAGCTCTTCCAGTGGAAGTTTTTATTTGTTTTGAAACTCTTTTGGAAATAATTTGCAGGGCATTAAAAAATTCACAGATTTACAAAGGCTGGAAGAGTCACAATTTATGACACATAGGCTAGAATTTTTTTTAATTAAAGATGATTAATAACCAAAATTAACTGATTAAAGTTACAAAAGGCCCAAACATATTCCTATATATTTCTTAATTAATATCTCTGTATTCCAAATGTGAGTCAGTGTGGCTATGAACTACTTGCTTGGAATTCTTTAGCAAAGTATTTTAGCACAGTGTTGTGGTATTAAATTAATGTGCAGATTAGATAAGAAAGCAGAAAAATATCTTTTGGGAAGAAAGATGGCTTATTTTACTTTAAAGCTATATATAGGTGTCTCAGAATTTCATGGGTAGATCATAGTCTGTATTTGTATCTGTCAACTGAATAGCAAATCCTATCAGCACGTATAACATCCAGTACATATCTGGGGGGCATTTGAGGTGTGGCTGCACTACGAACTTCTTGTTTGACCTCTGCCTTCTGAAGATATAAAATGTCAGAGCTCTATTAATTGTGTTTGCATTCAAGATTTTCAAGTGCAGATAATTTTCCAGACACTGCATTAAAAACGAATCATTTATACTCTATCCCCTTAAGATTACTCTGCAATTCATTCATCAGCAGTCATGAGACTGAATCCTAGTACTAGCAGTCAAGTTGGGATTTTAACTCAGTGTGTTGTGATGGCACGTTTCCAGGTCATGATAGCAGGACAGCTGTTTTCTTCCATAACAGGGTGAATTATAGCAGACAGTGAAGCCAACAAACCTCTTAGCAATTGAGCAGGGTGCTCTCTGCCAACCAGGGAGCAGGCATTGACAGGCATTGGCTTTGGAAGAGCTGGCATTTTTTCCATTGCTTGCATTTGCCAACAGTCATTATATAGAATGGTTGTGTGCTGCCTCCTATAGGGATGCAAGATCATAGTAAGGGATAGGGTACAGTGAAGAGAACATTCTTGGAAAACCACCTTTGACAAATCCCGTTTTAAGATGACATTTTATATATGTGTTCGACACACAACTCCTGAATCTAAGTGAAGGCTGAAATAGTACCAATTAAATATCTGATCATTGGTAAAAAATAACAGTCTGTTCCTAGAAACCTCTAAGATGGAGAAGTTGCGTACAAAAAACCTCTTCATTGTTGAGGAAAATCATAATCAATCTTTGCAGCCTTTAATGTAATTTGGTACACCACATTTTAATGAACAAATCATTAAAATCTCCATGGCTTTCAAAGCAAAGGAAATTCTCAAAGTGGAGATCAGGACAAAACTCTTATGAGATGCAGCTCATTGAGTCTTGAGTTTTTCGTACATTTCTGTGTGGGCAAGAAATATTAGCATTTACTGTGGGTTCATTCATCTGACATTGATCTAGAGACTCAATATTTCAGAAATTAATGTTTCTTTAAAAAAAAAAAAAAACCTAAAGCAAGCTTTTT
Source organism: Alectoris magna (assembly GCA_030625065.1). Taxonomy (NCBI): domain Eukaryota; kingdom Metazoa; phylum Chordata; class Aves; order Galliformes; family Phasianidae; genus Alectoris; species Alectoris magna. The sequence goes on along the minus strand of CM060565.1, from coordinate 27,250,452 downwards.
CTTGTTCTTGAATATGCAGCATACTCAGGTTTTTGCTTTTGTTGTGGTTTTTTTTTGTTTGTTTTACATTAAAACAAAAAATTGTTTATTCTTTTATTAAGGAGTAAGCAAAAATATTTAAATACTGGCATTTTTGCACATCACAACAGTTACAAATATTAATTACTGGATGCACATAAGACATTATCTCTTGAATAAATAAACTTTATTTGCAATTTATAATAATTTTTTAAAAATATATCAACAGTATAATAGGAGGTAATTACTTCATTCTTCATTAATCAATTGAACATATTTAATTTTAAAATAAATTTAAGGGAGGAAATGGATTGTTTTGGGTTGGTTTTTTTTTTTTGCTTCAGAAAACACTGGAATAATATACCATGTAAACCCCAAACCAATAACATATACGTTTATTTTCTTACTGGAAAGACTAATCCTGGGAATAAAAAGAAAGGGAAAGGGAGAGGAAAGAATATTACCAAAAAATTGTGGCTGTGCCCTGTGATGTCCTGAATTCCTTTCATGAAAAATGGTAATTGTGGGCAGGAGAGTAAGGAACAGAAGACACAGGGCATGCAAAGGGCCAAAGTTCCTACCTTTTTAACTTTTAGTGTAAAACAACAGAAAGCAATCTGAATAATCCTACTTTTATTCTAATTTCATGAACTTGAAAGTAATGCTCTGCCTAAAACGTCGTCATATCCTTTAATTAAACCAGCACTGAGCTACCAGAATAGGACACAAGACCATAAAACCAATCATCTTTGAAGCAGTTTAGATTCATAGAATATCCTAAGCTGGAAGGGACTCACAAGGATTCTCAAGTCCAGCTCCTAGTTTGACGTGGTTAAAAATTGTTCCTTAACCAGAAAAGACTGATGTTTTTTGCTGCCTTTTCTTTAGGATGGCTCCTTTTTGAAGGTTGCAAGACTGTAGCTTTCTCTAGCCAGAGACAGTTAGAAATCTCTAAATCACGACAGTTTTTATCTACCACTGTTTCCCTTCCCCTGCATGACTTCGAAACCAGCTGCTATCGATACCTTTCACATATCTTTTTCAGGCATCCTAGTTATGCTGAGTCATTTTGACATAACTCAGGTAGTTCTACTTGTACAAATGTATAAGCATAGTAAATGTTAATGTTTACCATATGCATAGGTGCATAGAAATACACCGGAATAGCGTACAGCAATGTTTTCCAAAACAAGTTTAAACTACATATGATAATCTGATCTATTAAAAAAAAAAAAGCTTCTAAAGGCATACAAATTAAGTAAATTGTAGGTAATTTAATTATTCAGCATTAAGAGGGTAGGACATCTGAATCTGATATGTTAGTATAACAAATATAACCTTCTGATTGGCAAAAATATTTTTAATTAATTAATTAAATCCTAATATTAATATTTCTGTCCTACTAAGAAAGTTCTGAGTTCACAAACAAGGAGAGGCTAGTAGAATGTGTGAAGTTCAAGGACAGTTTTTTGACCATGAAATGGTGGAGTTTCAAACAATCCTTAGGTCAGCTAGAGAAGTACACACAGTAAGCTCAGTACCCTGGTCTTCAGGAAAGCAGACTGGCTTCTTAAAGGATCTGATTAGTAGAATATCATGGGATAAAGCCCTGGAGGTAAGAGGGGCTCAGGAAAAGTAGCTAATATTCAAGGATCACCTCCTCTAAGGTCAGGATTAATGCCTTCTAAGAGGATGTTGTGATAGGAAAACAGGTAATGGTTTTAGCTGAAAGAAAGTAGATTTAGATTATGCATAAGGAAGAAAATTTTCTCTATGGAAGTGTTGAGGCACTGGATCAGGTTGCCCAGAGAAGATGTGGATGCCCCATCTCTGGACATATTCAGGACCTGGCTGGGTGAATCTTTGAGCAAGCCGGTCTAGTGGAAGGTGTCCCTCACCATGGTAGGGAATTTTGAACTGTATAATCTTGAAGGTCCCATCCAACACAAATCATTCTGTTTCTACTAATGCTGAGGAAGAATACTGAAAGAGAATCGATTACTGATCTGTCTGTTGAAGTATAGAAAAAAAAAGATAAAAAATACAAAAAGAAAAAAAAAGCAATGGACAGGTTGCGGAGAGGGAAAAGAAAGGAAGGCACGGAAATCCTTAATATTTGGATAGACTGAAAAAGAATAATCACACATGTTTGATAACTAAGGAATAAAAAAATATATGATGGAGGATACTATATGTCTTGGCATATAGTAGAAAAGACTGGAGAAAAGGAAGAGAGAGGCACTCTCAAGTCTCACTTTAAAAATGCCTTCCTAGAAATAACCTGATAAAAAGAGCTGGTCAATTTCAAATCACATTGTTCTAAGAGAACTTCACTTTCTTGACCTTGAGATTCTTCATTCAACTAAGTAAGTACAATGAAGTGAGGGCAAATCATCTAAAACTGTCAGCTACTGTTGATAATATCAGAGCAGCTAAATTTGACACTGGGAATAGTGTGAACTGCACAATTTAGGAGAATAGTATTACTAACAGTTATTTTTAGGGAGTCCCTACAATGCATATACCTGTTAAACTAACTACTAGGCAGTGTCATAACTAAAGATGGGTGTCCATATTTTATTACTTTCATAAAACGCTCATTTTACTTGTTGGTATTTGAAGAGTGTAGATGCATTGGTGAATAAACATTATACTCTGTGATATCTGTCTGCATTTCACTCAGACTATCATCTTTTTCTCCATTTTTTTATTCCAAATAATAATAATATAATTGTTCTAATTCTTGTGTTGTTTTTTTTTTTTTTAATTGATACACTGACACAATTTTAGAAAGTAAGTTCTGCTGATTTTTTTTTATAGGACTAAAAATGAGATTAGCATGCAGGGTTAGAATGTTCATAGTAATCAGGCTTTCTTCCATTTTTCTTTCACAGTGAGAACAAGTTTTTCAGTTGTTTGTCTAAATAAGCAAGTGATAAAAGGCAACAGATGCTTCAAACCTTTATATTGAAGTCATGCAGAAATGCTGACAAGTCACAGAAAAGGCTGGCACAGAATCTGGTCTGATTAAAAATCAGACTGATTTGGCCTCATTGATTACTTTGTATCAGTTTATTTCCAAATAATCTTTCCTACTTCTTTTATAAAAATTAGATAAACTGCCCACATGGAATTTTTTTTTTATCATTTATGGATTACACTTTATCATCAGAGGATGATGAACATTTCATGAAGATCTTTTAATTCTGGTTTCCTTATTGCTGAGGATAGAAGATCCAGAAAATAATCTTGGCAGGTGCTGTTATAATGAGTCCAGACAGCAGAGCATCAAGCTTCATGTAAAAACAAGCTTATGTCTGTATGTTTCAGCCAAACTCAAACCAGATTAGTCAAAAGCTAAGTAGAAATTTATAGTTATTCATCAATAAGCTAAAAAAACTGTTTTTGTACTCACTCATTACATTCTTTAGTTCAGCGTATTTGCACGTCAAATATTTGTCAGTTTGTTACAAAATTTTAAGAAGTTTTATTTATTTTGACATCTAAGATTTATTTTAAATATTTGTGCTAGTTAAAATAAATCTCATTTTCAATGGTTTTATTGTATATATTGTGCAGAAAATGTATGAGAGCTTATTTCATAACATCAATAAATAATCTAACATTGTACATTCAGAAAATAAATAAAACTCATAATATAGGAATACTTAGGTTGGTTTGTTCAAAAAGTTCGTCTTCTATTATTAGACAAAAATATTCTAAATTAACTGAACAAAACCTTTTTTATTTTAAGAAAAGTCTGAAATATTAAAGTTTGAAAATTGATTTCTGTTTGCAAAGTTCAGGCTTTAATTTGTCATTCTTAGTATTATCAAACAACTATTTCTCTACTGCATGAAATTATACAAACAATTTTATTATTTATCCTGACAGTATTAATCAGAAAAAATCCCTTCCCTACAAGTTATTTTTGATTTCTGTCTATAAGTATTAATCATGCTCCTGGGTTGTAATTAATTGTAAACATAGAGGAATTCAACAACATTTATATGATGTTAGGGTGCAGATAACCATGCCGCATGTGATAAGAGCTATAACCTCCAACACTCTAAGCAGTGACTCCTGACTGTATCTGATTTCTCAGAAGTTCCTGAACTGAATTGTTTTCCTGTAATCCAGGGTATTTCTGATATTTTGTACTGATTTTAGTGATCTGAGTTGTATGTGCTTGAAAGTATTATAACCCTAGGAGGGATTAATACAAATTATTACTTTTTTTTTCCCCACTATTTAGACAATCCTTGGTTTTTGCTATAATTTTGTGTGTGTGTGTGTGTGTGTGTCTGTGTGTCTGTGTGTCTGTGTCTGTGTCTTCATTTATTTTTAGTGTGAAAACTAACTGTACAGGAGGTATTTTCATAAAAACCCAATGACAAAGGCTGGGAGAATAATTCTTAATGTGTTCCTATGAGAAGTAACAAAATATTAGGCTACATTTGGAAACCATGAATTTCTTTAAATGCAACAGCATACTTTGCAAACAAATAAGTAGAAATATTTCAAAAAAGACATAAAATATTACAGATTGATCCAAGGTAAATCTGTGAAAGGGATTTGGCCTAAAAGTCCATCCCCTCAATAGAACCCACTGTCCATAGTTAGGAAATTTGGAAGAGTGTCATATGTCACATGAAGATGATACATGCAAAATCGTTTTTTCCAGTTCCACCTCTCAGCATGATTAACATTTTACTTGTTTTCCAAGATATTTACTCCCATACACATACTAAAAATACACCTATGATGTCATCTCTTCCCAAAAAGCTTTTTGGGAACTGTGCTGGTTTGTTACCACAAAGGTCACAAATTAGTTGTTCATTTATTTGGGAACCACAGAACCACAGAATTGCTCAGGTTGGAAAGGACCTCAAAGATCATCAAGTCCAACCGCAACCCGACCATACCACCCTAACTCTTGTCCTATCACCATCAACCCATGTAAACAGCCGTCCCCCCTCCTGTTTATACACTCCCTTCAAGTACTGGAAGGCCAGGAAACATCACCAGAAATAGACAACTTCCTGTCTGACATATATATTCTATACATAATTCAGTTGTTGCATGCTCTAGAGATGAGTCACTAGGAGGGAAATCTGATTTTGCAACCCACCTTACTAGGTATGGTCAACAACCTCCATAAACATCTTCCAAAATTTTATGACTAATTTCAATTTTCGTTTGTTTCAAGCTTAGTAATCTCCTTTAAAATTTAAATTAGCACAATTTTTACAAGCTATTTTCAGAGTGTGGGCAGAATACGGCATAATTCATCCAAATGAAGGATGTTCCCTTCTACTAAATGCCCACATAAACTTTCTAAATTCTCAGGGAAATCTGTTGCTCAAATGAAGTAAACACAGTGTTTTCCTTTGATAATACAATTTTCTTATTGTAGCTCTCTACAGATTCCATATTAGTTACAATTATCTTTAGAAAACAGATTTTCATGAAGTTTGCTTTCTGTAGTATTCACTGGTAGTATGAACATCTGTTTACAAATCAGGAATATTTAGTCATCCCACACTAGAATAAGCTCAATACTGACTAAGTTCTGATAAATTTAAAAAATAGATTGCAATAGAAATATTCAGAGAAACTCTTCTGAACTCAATTCCCATACATTTCAAAAAAAAGCAAAAAACATCCTTAAAAACAAAATATTTGATAGATGCAAAATGGACAAAGATTTCTAGATGATTAAAAATTGATGAATTCTAATGAGGATACGTAAAGATTAGTTTTAAAAATGAAGTTTTCCTTTTTCCTCAGATATGTTTTACAGTCAATAAAATATTTGTGAATAGAGAAAAAAATGAGTACATGGTCTATTTTGCTACTTAATTATGCAAAAAATCTGCATTTTTATGATATTATTTTATATGTATTTATGTATATAATTTATTTTATTATTCTTTTATGAAAAATATCTTCACATTTTAAGCAAGGTGTATTGATTCATTCTACTCTATTGCTTGATTTTCATTGAGAGTACATCTGAAAAATCTGTTGCATGCTAGCTGTGTCAATATTATTCATTTTCGTGTGAATTGTGACCATGCCCTGTATGTGAATACAGAGAATCAGACATACAATCGGAAGTCTGAGTACAGTTGGCTTCAATTTTAAAATTTTTGAAACTAAGGGAAAAAATGCTGTTCTACACTAACTATGATGACTACAAAACACATATAACATTTCTGGAAGTACAAAGTTCATAAGAGCCTAGATATTTAAACTGGAAAGCAGAAAAGCATACAGTACTACAATTTTGATACTGCTCTATGCTACAGAGCAGCTAGTCAAACTTTTCACTGAATACAAACCTAGATAATGTAGAATGTGCATATCTACTACATGAAATCCATCAATATCAAATTAATTTACATTAGTGTATGAATAAAATGTTCTTACAGCAGTTTGTTTTAAGAGTTTATATGCTATAGCAATATAGCAATATCCAAACAAAATGGCAGAAGTCTAAAGTCTCAAGACCACTAAATGTCTTTCTCCTCTGCCCTTAATTAAATTAGAAGATTATCAGAAATGACTCCTATCTATTGATTGTATTTTCAAATGGAAAGGGAATGGAATTTGTCACCCAATGATTATAGAAATATTTGTGTCAAGATTTACAATGACATTTAGACACTGAAATATATTTTAAAAAGGAACTTGAACAACTAAATCTAAAGCCTCAGACTTTTAATTCATCGTAGACCTTAGTCATCTCAGGAATAAAGTTTTCATGAGTATAACACTTATAGGCCTAAAGTTTCACAGCTCTGCAACCAGCTCAGGAGGACTAAGCATTACATGAAAATCTGCTTGTACTGTCTCACGGCCCAGTCCTGGAGCTGTGCTCAGAGACAATGAGCATGAAGAAGAGAGCTCTATTCAAAATATAGCCTCCTGGAAAAAAAAAAAAACTATTAAAAGAAATACGATAGTCTTTTTCCTCTTAAACAAATTGGTAGATGTGTCTAACCTCAATTCATTGACTTCCTCATCAGTAAATACCTGAAGCTGTCTTTATGAAGTCCTAAACTGCAAAGGCAAATCTATAATGCTGACTAAGCTGAAGGCTCAAACTTCCAACCAGGGTAGAGAAGACGACAACCTTGTCTTCCAACACAGTTGCAGCAGGCCCCATACCAGCTTGAAGACTGTGGAGCACACTGCCAATCCTGGCAGGATTTTCCTTCTACACCCACAGTATAGTTAGGATTTGAAGCCTTCTGACTTCCATCTGTTCACCTAAATGAACAATGGACTACATGGGCAACATTTTCCTAGCAATGATACTTTTGTAGCAGCTGTGAAACAGTTGTTTACCTTCGACGGGGAAGATTTTTATTTATTTATTTATTTTTGTTACAAGCACAGCATGAAGGCTCTCATTCATCACTGGCAAAATTGCATAGTTATGGTGTTGACTGTGTGGAAAAATAAGATTTTGTAGCTGAGAATTTTCTCTATCAAGCAGTGCTATTGTGAGCTTTGTATCTGTTGTAGTTTCCATGGAAATAAATCAGAGGCATTATATTTAGAGCAACCTGTGTGCACTTTAAAAGCAAAGGAAAAGATGAAGAAAATTCTGCTGGGAGTAATATGGAAAATGCTCCATGGCAAATAGTATTAGAAAAAGGTTACTTTGACAGCAGTCAACATAGTCCCCTGTATCACATCTTGTACCACAAATCCACTCCCAGGGATTAAACACCTGCAGCCTGCTAATTGTTGGAGACTGTTAGAGAAGAGACAGTTTCACTCTTTCTGACAATGGCTTTTGAGGACTGGTGGCTTTTGGAGAAATACTATCAAAATTTCCTGTAGCAATGATAGTTTAATTGCACAAACATGAATTTCTAACTTGTTTCATACCTGTATAAGTGCATTCACTTGAGTATGTCACACTGCCAATATTTTCCCCACAGAAGCACTTGTCATCCAGTAAATTCAAATGATTTTAATATACAGTCTTACGATTAATAGAAAATGGCAGAGAGTAAGGGACTGAAACAGTTTGTGCTTCGTTTGATTAATTAATGAGACTCTCTTTTCCCAGATTCTACTCATTATGCTAATGAAATGTCATCAATTAAAGCTTTCCCCTGATTATTGAATCTGTCAGCCATTGTTCAGTTAAAAAGTTACATTCCTTTGCTGTCTTTGGTTGCTATCACAGCTTTCTAATAAGTGTTGATTCCAGTAGACAGTGTTTGTTCTACCTTCCTGTTATTGTATCTTCTTGTTGACCTTGAGACAAGTGAAGATAAAAGGTTCAAATGAAATAGAGTCAACATTATCTGTGGAGATACAGGTCAAGAGGAGATGTCAGCAGAAAGTTAAATAACACCCCTTCACAATTCCTTCATAACCGTTCATAGTCTCGTCAAAGATAAATCCAGAAATTGTATATGACATTCAGAAATCAATGACACACTATACTAGAGATTCTGGAAGATTAGTACAGGATGGAGAAGAAATATTTTAACCATTAAAAATACATATTTTACTATGAAAACTGAATTCATGGACAAGTAGAAGCATGATAATATGATATTCTCATCAGTTCACCCTTAAAAATAATCCTTAAAAATGGAGACAATTAGAGACATGAAATAGCTGCTAGGGAATAAGACTTTGGAGGGGGCTTTGAAGGTCCCATCTTCCACCTTTACCAGCTGGAACTCAATGACTTCTCTCTCATGTGTTATTCTGCACATTAGTTAGAGCTGATAACAGGTCCTGTCAAAAACCTCTCTCTGGCACATGGGTCATGAACTAGGGTAGAAGGTGCAATGTAAGTGAGGTACAGACAGGGACTACAGAAAGAGATGCAAAGCAAGCAAAATGCATGACTTGAATGTTTCTGAACCAAAAAACAAATCTCACAAGATCACTCTTTGACGGAAACAAAGCTCTCAAAGGTGTGTGTGTGTGGGGGGGGGGGGGGTTATCTTCTTGACTTAAAGATACAGAACAAAGCAGTTTGGTCTTGGGTTAGAAAATAGTGCTATTAGATTACACAAACAATGAAAAACTAACAGCAATGACAAAAATACAACCAAACAATCAATCACCCAAACAACCAAAAAACCCAAACATCCACATCTTAGAGCTGCTGTTCTACATCTTTAAAATGTCTGTGACTCAGAAGTTCGACAGTTTGCAACCATACTGCACTGATCTTTAGTCTAATAAAAAGACCAACATCTTAAGAAAATAAAGAACATCAGTAAAGAAACAACACAGTTATGGTATTGCAGTCCTTGAAAAATATTTTTCTGTTTATTTCTTTTTGATATTTTTTTTTTTACTTCTGGTTTTGGAATTTCTCTTCGTATTTCTCATTCTCCCCACAGTTTTTCTGTTCAAAGGACTGCAAAAAAAAGTTGTGGAAATAGTAAGTGAAACTAAAAGTAAACTAAGCAAATTCAGTTTCTGAATTCTTGTACACCATTTTAATATATCTTTGTGTCTTGGACAGTAATTTTCCATTCAATGAACATCTATCATTTTCTCTAATGATTCAAGATTGAAAGGTGTTAGAGGCATGGTGCTCACCATTTTTCTTTTCTTTCCCCCCCCCCCCCCCCCCCCATAATCTAATCACTATAACAGTTATCCAAAGCAGATTCTGGGAACTATTGGGAAGAGGGTATTCTGTTCACTGTTACATGACTAATACTATTAAGTTATTCCTTAGAAATCCACAATGTAAAATAGAATATACAGATTAATAATTAATAATAATGTCTTTCAAGTGCTGCGATTTTGTCTTCAAGGCAGGTTTTTTCTAAACTTCAAATAACTACTTGACACCAATGCATTTGGATTATTAGTTATTCAGAAATGCATTTATCATTCTCTTAAATAAAGAAGATTTTCTACTTGTTAAGAAATGAATCCCTCCCCCCCAAAAATAAAATATTTGAGTAGTTATGTTTATTTTCTAAGATTATTCTAGGGAAACAACAACAGTCCTTAGTAGGTAACTGGTAGCTATAGCAACCACATCACGAATTGCAGTGATGCCTTCCTTGATCCTAGATGTAAGAAATCAGTGACTTTTTTCTTCAGAAATGGAAACTAGAATATAAAGATACTGTAGACATTTACCTGTGCAAAGTGGAGCATAAAAACCTACTAATTCAGCGTGACCATATTTGGTGCTCACTTTATAGAGATATTAGTAAGTAACAAGAACTACAGGGCAACAGGAGAATCAAAACCCAGACTATGAAATTAATATTACTTTTTTATTTCTTCCTTAAGGGAACATATTTTCTTTAGTTTAATCAGTATAGTACTTGGTATTGAGACTGTTTTTTCTTGCAGGGAATGCTGCCATGGAATAATCTGTCACATTTTCAGAAAGGTACACACACACAGGGTTAATTTAGGTGGTTCATTTTTGAGAAGCTGGAAGGATACATAGAATTAATCTTATAACATATGGTAGAAATCATTAAGTACCAGCTGACAGTGTATACAAAACTTCCTTTTCTATGTGTCCATAATTTTCACTACGCTGATGCTTGCCCTTAGAAGTCTTGAAACTATGAACATCATTCCCTTTTGTTCTAGAGGTAGATCTTCTCTTTAAATAGACTTGATGCAAGGCCACATTACTAACATCTGTACCTGCATTGGTAAAGGCACAAGTTTTTTTACATGGTTTAGGTTTTGGGGTTTTTTGTTTGTTTTTTGTATTTTCACTTCTACAGGTAATAATATTCAGATTGCAGTATAATATTGCATAATTTAAATTCATAGAATCATAGAATCCTTAAGGTTGGAGAAGACCTCTACTATCACCTAGTCAAACTATCAACTCTTTACCACCAAGACCACTCAAGTGTGCCCCTGGTTTATACATATGATTATCTCATATGTTATCTTCATTCGGTAGATCTCTGCTAGTAGCGTAAAAACAGCATTGGGAATCATAGCTATACACTGCTGATCATCTCTGTGTCTTCATGTAGAAAGGAATCTAAATGTATGGATGATGTTTTGTTTTGTACCATATTCCCATTTAACATTTCCAAAAGCTGAAATAGAAGTTTTCAGGCAAAAATCTGCATATCTCTGATTTTCATCTCTGTGAAATTGTGAGATAAAGGCTGCTGAAATTAACATATCTACCATACTCCCACATTTGTGTCACAGAAATATTTCAGAGTTCTGTGGAAAAAGAGGATCTGGAAACAGGAACTAATTATATCTGAATTTTCCATGATAAGCAAAATCTAATAAATTGAACAGTAGAGAAAGTAAATACATAGCTCCCCAAGAAAAAAAGTAAAATGGGGAGCTATTCATAATATCCGTCAGAAATAGAAATTAATTAAAATTACTATACCCCTTTTGTATGTCAAATTTGTACTTTTTCTACAAGAAAATTGGGACCCTATTCACTCACTCAACTGTCTTCTGAAGGACTTTCTCCATAGACTGAAGAGAAACAAAATATCTTTCTCAGGTTTTGTACCCTAGAGATCACAAGAAATACAACATAAACCCTTTTTCTTGAAGCCAGGTTGACTAATTATTTTATTTTGAAGATTAATATTATAGATGAACAACAGTATCTTTAGATAAAATGGGAAAATATAGAAGATGATTAAAGAGTTTAGTTTACTTGGTATGTTATAATTAAGCTGTGTTAAACAAAATTTTTCTTTTTATCATTTATTAATACTGCTTTTGCTTCAGCAGGTTGATACTATGAAAAAATTGAAGACGAAGAGGGGCATGACAAAGGTAAAAACAATTAAATAATTAGAAAATAAAAAAAATCCTTTATCATTGTTTCTGTCTTCTTATGCCTGAATTCATGACCTGTCTCCACATTATTTTTCTGTTCCACTGTACTATAGTTACGTTTATATAGATACTTGCTCCAAGTACTAGATTCTTGCCACTGACAGCAATAACTTCTATGGTTGTGTTTCATCGTGTTATTCTACACTGCTGTTCCAGTTAAAATCAGTTGTGGCAAAGGCAGCTTATCAGCATTAGGCCAGAATAAAAAAATAAATGAGATCTAACAAGGTCCCACTGTACTCAAGTGTTTTCCAATTCCAATGTCTCAAACACATTTTAGTGTATTTTAATACAGGCTCCTTAGATTTCAATTATTTTTACCACTTCAAATATTTTGTCTTTCAGAATCTAAATATATACATAAACTGGACAGGTTAAAAAACACTTCCTTAGGATATATCATACAGCACTTTTATTCTCCTATAAGAGAAAATGTAGTGTTGCTATAGGCATTGGAATTATCAATTTTTAGGTATACTTTGTAATCTGCATTTAAGCACAATATGACCCTTGGCTCAAAAGCATGAGAAGACAACAAGAAAGGTGGTGGTAAGAGAGGAAAAAGATGTCCAAGACATCTGTCTGATTAAACTCTAGAATATGAGCACTGCTCCAAAAGTAATGACCCGTACTTGATGATGTTGGTTCCCGTCACCGGAGGAGGATGGTGGTGGTAGGACAGTAGAGATTGAACCTTCTCATCAACATTCACAGAATCACAGAATTGTAGGGGTTGGAAGGGACCTCCAGAGATCATCGAGTCCAACGCCCCTGCTAAAGCAGGTTCCCTACACCAGGTCGCACAGGTAGGCGTCCAGGCGGGTCTTGAATATCTCCAGAGAACGAGACTCCACAACCCCCCTGGGCAGCCTGTTCCAGTGCTCCATCACACTCACCATAAAGAAGTTCTTGCACACATTCGTGCAGAACTTCCTATGCTCCAGTTTCTGGCCGTTTCCCCTTGTCCTGTCCCCACGCACTACTGAAAAGAGTCCAGCCTCACCACTATGGCCACCACACCTCAGGTATTTATAAACCTGGATCAAATCCCCTCTCAGCCTTCTTTTCTCAAGGCTAAACAGACCCAGTTCACTTAGTTGTTCCTCACAGGGGAGATGCTCCAGGCTCTTCACCATCTTTGTGGCCCTCCGCTGGACTCTTTCCAAGAGATCCCTGTCTTTTTTATACTGGGGAGCCCAGAACTGGACACAGTACTCCAGATGAGGCCTTACCAGGGCAGAGTAGAGGGGGAGGATCACCTCCCTTGACCTGCTGGCAACACTCTTTTTTATACACCCCAGAATGCCATTGGCCTTTTTGGCCACGAGGGCACACTGCTGGCTCATGGCCAACCTGTCATCCACCAGGATGCCCAGGTCCCTCTCTGCAGAGCTCCTCTCCAGCAGGTCTTCCCCCAGCCTATACTGGGGCATGCAATTATTTCTTCCTAGGTACAAGACTCTACACTTGCTTTTGTTAAACCTCATCCGGTTTCTTACTGCCCAGCTCTCCAGCCTGTTCAGGTCTTGCTGAATGGCAGCACAGCCTTCAGGTGTGTCAGCCAATCCTCCCAACTTCTTATCATCAACAAACTTGCCAAGGGTAGCCACTATCCCCTCATCAAGGTCATTGATGAAGATGTTGGACAAGACCAGACCCAGCACAGATCCCTGGGGGATGCCACTAGTTACCGGCCTCCAGCCGGACACTGCACCGCCAACGACGACCCTCTGCACCCTGCCAGTCAGCCAGTTCTTGATCCACTTCACTGTCCATTCATCTATCCGTACTTCCTCAGCTTTGTTATAAGGACATTGGCTGTCCTCCAGTCTTCAGGCACCTCCCCAGTTCTCCAAGACCTCTGAAAGATTACAGAGAGCGGCTCAGCAATGATCTCCACCAGCTCTCTCAGCATCCGTGGATGCACCCCATCAGGTCCCATGGATTTATGGACCTTAGTGTTTCCTAGGCACTCATGGACCACCTCTTTCCTGACTAAAGGGAAGTCACCTATTCCCCAGACTCTCTCATTAAACTCCAAGGTTAGGGATTCCTGAGGGGGAGCCTTTTCACTAAATACAGAAGCAAAGAAGGCGTTCAGTATTTCCTCCTTCTCAGCATCCCCCACTACCAGATCGCCCCCCTCAGTTAATATGGGGCCCACATTCTCTCTAGCCTTCCTTTTGCTGTTAATGTACTTTAAAAAGCCTTTTCTATTTTCCTTTATCCTTTTAGCTAGATTCAACTCCAGGTTGGCTTTGGCCTTCCTCGTCGTGTCCCTGCAGGCCCTGTCTACATTCTTGTATTCTTCCCAAGTGGTCAGACCCTTTTTCCACATTTCATGAGCTTTCTTCTTTCCTTGGAGCTTGCGCATGAGCTCCTTACTCATCTACACAGGTCTCCTGCCACCTTTTCCCAATTTCTTAATCACAGGGACACACTGATCCTGAGCTTGGAAGAAGAGCTGTTTAAATGCTAACCAGCTCTCATAAGCCTCCTTACCTTCTAATACCCTGGCCTATGGAATAGCACGAAGTAGGTCCTGGAAGAGATCAAAGTTGGCTCTCCTAAAGTCCATTACTAAATTCCATTGCATTTTGTTACTGTATGAGAGATGACAGCTGAGGCTTAGTTTGATACTGAAGCACATATAAAGCACAGGTGTGGAGCTGAATTCCTACACGAGGAAAAAATTACACCCACTGACATTCATTGATGCTTGTTGAACATTCCTGGAAACAAAACAATGGATGCTAGCACAGTGAGGTGGTTGGTAGTGTGTCTCAACAGTGGCAACAGGGACATGAAAGACAAGCCATGCTCCAAGATGATCATGCAGAATTACAAGTGCAGCATGCTGGCTTTTGCTCATCACTGGCAAAAAAAAAAAAAAAAAAAAAAAAAAAAAAAAAAAAAAAAAAAAAAGGATATTAATGGTGTTGACAACACTGAAAAATATTGTTTTATAGCTGAGAATTTTCTCTACCAAACAGTGTAATTGTGCTTTTTATATCTGTTGTAGTAGATGTTGTAGATCCTACTCTGTCTGACCTCCTTTTCATTGATATTTATATCAACAGGAATCTTATTTTTTTGCCAATAAAATATAATGGAGATACTTCATGAGATCACAGATTACAAGGCCGAAAAAGGAAACTTTTCCCATGAAGTGTACAGAAATGAATCTCTATGTTATTCGATGTATTTAAGACGACACACTTTATGTTTGTCACACCTAACATACTGCCTCCCTATAACCCTTAAATTTGTATTTCATTGAGGGCCTAACTCTGCAAAAGACCCAAAAAAACCCAAAAAAAACAAAAAAAAAAACACAAAAACAAACAAACAAAACCCACAAATGAAAATAAACAAAGAGAAAAGCCAAAGTCTCATGCTGAACTACAACCTATCAATCCTATATTATTCATAATACTCATGTCAAAATACTCTCTTAATAGAAATATCTATATTGTCTTTCCCTGAAAATTTTAGGCTATGTCCATTTATTAAAAGGCAGGAAAGGAAAAAAAGAAGTTACTAAAAGTTCATAGCTACATTAATTTTAATTCTTTGTGGTGACTGACTTTTCTTGCATTTCATAATGATATTAGCACTTCAAGAATCTTTTCCAGTTCAGCCAGTGGACTTTATGTGTGGTTTTGAGACACAGTTATACACTCAAGTTTGACTGGTCTACTTTCCACAATAAAATTTGTATATAGTACTTGTATAAGGGGTTTTATTTGGATGAGCATTTTTGTTTTGTTTTCAATAAAAACATGTTAGCTGAATATTAGGCCATTAGGTTTAGATTATGCATGTTTATTTTCTTAAGAAATAATGGAAATAGCTCATTTAGATATTAGCTAATACCATTTAACTTCTAATAACTAGTCATGGTGGGGTTTTGTGTTAGTATTTTAGTTTGGATAAGGAACACGTTTCTGAGTTCAATCATCTGATTATCCTCTCTTCCTTCGTTTTGGTTCATGGTGCAGGCAGGTCTTAGAGGCTCCTGATTTGTTTATTTTGTATGAAACTAAATTTAAAAACCCTGTAACTGCTAGTGGGCACCTGGTCACCATGACCAGAGTAGAATCGGTCAAAAGCAGAACCTTTATGAAATGCATACACCAATATCAAATTTCGCTCTTTGGTTATCTTCTGTCTGGTATGCACCATATGCTGACAAGGGCACAGCAGTTGTTTTCAGGATTTAAAGCACTTGAACATAATAAAAAAGAGTCTCATCTAAAACAGATTTTAAACAGATGAAAATCCAATAAAATTAAGTGAAATTCTTCTATTGGCTTAATATGAAATGATTGGATTGAAAAACAGGCTGCAACTCATCCACATGAAATCTTCTATTTGAAATGACCCAGTATTTTAAAAGGTTGGGTGAAAGAAACCATAGTTTTCTCCACAATTTGCTATTTTCAGAAAACGGTATCATTTTTCTTCACTTGAAATTACATAAAAATGAAACCTAACAATGTATCATTTCCTTCTAGTGGTAGAGAATATACATGCACCTCTGTCTTCTAGTAGGAAAGATGGAAATCAACCTAAATATTCCATCAATTAAGAAAAAGGAAAACTTGGCAGAAAGTTAAGGATTCCCTGTGATAACATTTTTGAATTAACAACAAATGGAAATTTGTCTTTGATAGCTCTTTTATAGCTGCGTACATACGCATTAAACTTAACAGCAAAGGGAACTCAATTTTCTTTATCATCAATTTGACATTGTTTAACAGATGTTTTCTGGAAACTATTGCAGACTTTTTAATTTGTCTCTGCGTAATGTGCAGTGAATATCCTTGGTTAATAGTCTGATTATTAAATTTAATTCTTTTTTCTAAAGCATTTTTCATTGTTGCAGAAACTTTGAATCTTAATAACAAGGCTATAAAGAACATTGATTTCATTCGTTTTAAAGCCCAAAGCTAGTTTACAACAGACACATACTAAAACAGTCCTTAACATAAAATGAACTGTGACAGCCTGGCAACTACAGCTAGTATAAAAGATATGAGAGTCTTTATTGGTGAGTCTTTGTCTAATGATTCAGAGAGAGAATTTGTCTTGGTATTTGCCCTTGCCATGACCCTCTGAAGTATTTCTCCCTTACACCATCTACCTTCTCTGCTCTTTACATGCCTAATCTGATGTTGAGACATATTGCGTCCTTAATCCCAACATTTCCATATTCAGTTTTAGACTTCTGTGACTAAAATGCGAAAGTTTTCTCTGGGTCTTTGTTCCATTTTCCTACTATATCAATTTCATATCACCATACCTCTTAAGATCTTATGCTCACATCATCATTTAGTATTGGCTTTAATTCACACCTACGAGAGAGTCACTGCACAAAGTAGATAATTCTTATTAAGAACCCTTCTTTTTAAGACGACTATTTAAAATTCAAGAATTTTACAGTTCAAATTCCTTAAAATCTAACACACAGATTCACTCTTTGGCTGCTTGACATTTAGAAATCCTTTACATTTAGAATATATAAAACATTATTTCTTTCCCAATATTCACTACCTCTGAGGGTTTTTCCATAAGTATGTGAAGAAAACTTATGATCTCTCATCACGAATATACAATACATAGGAAAGATGAGTTAAGGAGACATAACACAAGCTGGAAGCCTAGAACAGATGCTACTGGAGACAGTACTCTAAAGTCAGGTGATGAATTAATTATCAAATAGTTTCAATCCTAAGAATTAAATAAATGAGAGTTTAAAAACCACTCTGGATTTGATGTCAGAAATGTCATGCCAGGCTTACTAAAATACAGATGGATAGAAAGTCAGAAATTCTTTGGAAAGCATACTGAGAACAGAACTGAATCCTGAAGTAAGAGAGTCATCTGTAAAACTGAAAATGTTTTGATGGAGCATGACCTCAATCACTTGTACTTGAACTAATCAATAATACTGATATGTTTATTGATTTTTTAATTATTATCTTAATCCGAAAACCAGAATGAGTATGGAACTTGTGAAACAGAAGTGAATATAAAGAAAGGGAAATTACTAAGGAAAATCTGCTTCAATACAAACAAATTAATAGGAAAGGGAAACACTTCTGTAATGACAAATTTTCTTAGGCAAGATGTCAGCTAGTGATCATGTTTGTTATCCCATATAAAGTAATAGTAATGTATTTGTGTTAAAATGTATTGCAAAATATTACTTTGTTTTCCTATTTCTTTGTCACATCTTGTGACTCCAGTAGGCATTTCAGGATAAACTCTTTCCATTTATCTTCACGGTTTTATATCCACTTTGGACTATGGCTGTAACCTTTTTCCCCGTGTCAGCATACAGTCTATACAGAATAAAAGTCTCTCAATTCCTATAAATAGGCAAAGACACTGCCTCCATCCATGAGCAAACGCATACTACTCTAAAACTTCCAAATGAGATAGGATCCCATGGCCAGACTGAAAAAGGCAGGGTTAAACCACAGAAGAATACGAGAGGTGGGGATGGCCTCCCTCAGGATAGAGGTCAGAAGGAAGCACATTAGCTGCAGAAGAATCCAAGCAAGTATATTTATACATTGTCTATAATTATTATTATAAACTCTTTATTAAACATTTATATAGAAAAGCTTATGTCTCCATATAAAAAAAAAATATAACTAGTGCTTTATTATAAAATTTGAATTGTTTAGGGAGACAAATATCTTCCTTAGAATATCTTCCACACTTAAGGAATTTCTGAGCTGAAATTACATCCCTACTTTAACGTTTAATTGTCTTTGGTGGACTTGTATTCCATTAATTTATTTGATCACTTTTAAAATCTACTTATTTGCTACACAACTGTATCCTGTGGCTCTGAATTTTACAGTCTTATATTATGCATCTGACAAAATTATTTTATCCTGTGTTTTAAAATATCTACTCAATAGTTTAATGTAATGCCATCAGATCATTATTCCGTGAATCTAGGGAGTAATTCTACATTTTTCCAAAACAGAAGCTTTCTTGCCAGTGTTCTTATCTACTTTTGAGACAATACTGTTTCTCAATTTGTGTATAACTAGAACTTCATACAGTCTTTAAGATATAGTTACATCACAATTTTTCAGATAGCATTACTGTTTTGTCTTCTAATCATTTCTTATACCTTCATGCATTCTATTTTCTGGTTTGAATGCTGTTGAACACTGAGATAACATTTTGCTGGAGAGACAATGAAATCAAAATCTGTTTCCTAGGCAGTAATAACCAAATCAGAGATCATCACTGTGTATTTTTAGTCGGGGCTGTTTTTTTCCCACATGCATTAGTTAGCATTTATTGTCATTGAATTTCATCTGTCATTTTATCATTTTGTCACTTAGCTCTTTGAAAGACTTCCCCATTATTTTACCATCAATTATGATACAAATTTATTCAGAGCAATAAAAATGATCAGCAGACCTTGTCACAACATCATTCATTACCTTTCCCAGGTCATTTATACTAAACAGGTATCGCAGCAGATAACATCTAATGTGAGAAGTAATAATTTACTCCTGCCTTTTACTTTAAGCTGAGAAGCATTGATGATGCATTTTCCCTAAAATTTAAATTATTAATATTATTACATTAATATCATATCTTAGTCAACATTCACAAGTTGCAGTCTGAATGGATGAATCATTACATTTGTTTTTTAAAGATTTACATGTAACTCAGTCAACTCTTCTGGACCACTGCAAACCCCCACAAATGTTTGTGACTGTTAATATTCATGGAGACATAACAGTAGATGTGCAAACAGCAACATTGTGTGTGGTGCATTTTAACAGTGGTAAGAGGAACATGAAAAATAATCCACGTTATGGACAGCCATGCAGATTTCTATGAAGATGGCATTCAGGTTTTAGTTCATTATTGTTGAAAATGCGTAGCTAATGGTAGCAAATACTTTGAAAATTGTGTTTTGTAGCTGAGAATTTTCTCCATCAAAGAGTGTTATCATACTCTTCATATCTGTTATAATCTCCATGGAATTAAATAAGAGGTATTATTTTCAGAGAGACCTACAATATTAACTTACACACTAAGGAGATCAATGCAACATTAGCATCGAAGCTTCGACAAGAGTAAGCAGACTACCAGTAAATGCTGAAAAACATGATTACAGAAAAAACATCCTGTCATAATCTGCAAAAAGGAAAGTAATCAAAGGTTTCTATATCACACACTAGTTGGTTAGGCTAATTATTGTGAAATACAATTTGTATCCAACAGTCCAGATACAAAAGGGATTCCAAAAGGAACCAGAAATATTAATTTCTTTTTTTTGTTTGCAGCTATTGATACTACAATACAAAACAAAAAAACAGATGTAACTTCTATTACATGTTAGCATGGGTATGTGTAATAGAAAAATGAGTGCATGCACAGGTTTACACATAAATGCATTCATGTATTTTCCAGACTCCTCCAGTATCTGACATTTCAACATGATCCCCTAAAATTTATTTCCTTAAATCTATTTTCCATGCCCTAAGTTCACATCATAGAATATGCTGAAACATTCTTTTATTTTCCTGCTTTGATTGTACTTGTAGCTTTCTAATCTTTTTCTTCTATTATAGATTGCTTGCATCTTCTTTGGGCAGCAAGGCATTTTTACCATAGTATGTAAATTTTTTTTTTTTCCTATGCAATTCCTTATCTTCTTCAGAAGAAATTGATTTTTTTTTTTAATCATTCATTTTAATGATTACTTTTCACTGGAGATTGATTTTACTTCTTCTAAGCTGACTTTACTGTTGTGGCCATGGTGCATTTTCTGGCTGAGATTAGACTAAGATGTTAGTGCTGATGGTTTAAGACTCAATGCAAATAATATATTCCAGAACAAAAAGAGAAGGAAGTAAATAGTAAATAAAATGACTAAGCATTTCACATATGATATTAACCTTATAGGAAAAATCCACAGGACAAGATTTTTTTTTTCTTTTTAATATGTCTGATAATCAAAACACAGTTGCTTCAACAGATTTTCTTGAGAAAACAAGAACCTTTTACTTTCCTGCTTTCCTTTGTTACTTAGCACAGTAGTATTACCTAAAGAAAACCAAGAGAAACACTGAAAACCATAGGTAGCAGATACAGGCCAGCTTTGTGGGTATAAAAAAAAAAAAAAAGTCTTAGATATTGTGAGATATGGTGATATATTGGTGAAGCATTCTTTTCTGAAGATGGCAAGAGAATGAGCATGCATAATGCCTCTTCGGACACAGAACTATTTTCCCATTGGCTAAACTCACGGTTAATGAGTTTAGGTTATTTTCCTGTGGGCTAAGGGAGTTTTCTTTTCTGGAGGTATCGAAAACCCACCTGGATGCAAATGTAACATACTATAGGGAATCTGCTTTAGCCAAGGGTTGGACTAGATGACCCAGAGGACCCTTCCAACTCCTATGACTCTGTGATTCTTCTCCTGTTCTCTATTAAAAGCCCACTCCACACATTTTTTTGATGATCTAAGAAAGGCTATACTTTCAGCTGTTTAAGAAAATTCTATTCATTTTCTATAGTTGTGTGTTTGGCTTCAGTCTTACCTTCACTTCTAAGCCAACCTTAACAGTTCATAGAACTGTCACAATATCATAGAATCATAGAATCACAAGGTTGGAAAGGACCTACAATCATCTAGTCCAACTGTCCTCCCAATACCATAGCTACTGAAAAACCACTAAACCATCTCTCTTAGCTCCTTATCCAGATGCCTCTTGAACACTGCCAGGGATGGCGACTCCACCACCACCCTGGGCAGGCCATTCCAGTGCCTGACCACTCTCTGAGAGAAAAAGTTTTCTTATGTCTAATCTAAACCTCCTCTGGTACAACTTGAGGCCATTTCCTCTGGTCCTGTTTGTTGCCTGGGAGAAGAGGCCAAGCCCCTCCTCATCACATCCTCCCTTCAGGAAGTTGTAGATTGCTATGAGGTCTCTCCTGAGCCTCCTCTTCTCCAGGCTAAACAATCCCAGCTCCCTGAGCCGTTCCTCATAAGACTTGTGCTCCAGACCCCTCACCAGTTTCGCTGCCCTTCTCTGGATATGTTCCAGGGCTTCGATGTCTTTCTTGTAGTGAGGAGCCCAAAACTGAACACAATACTCGAGATGCGGCCTCACCAGAGCTGAGTACAGAGGGATGATTACCTCTCTGCTCCTACTGGCCACACTGTTTCTAATACAGGCTAGGACGCCGTTGGCCTTCTTGGCCACCTGGGTACACTGTCGGCTCATGTTCAGCCAAGCATCAACCAACACCCCCAGGTCCCTTTCCTCCTCACAGTCATCCAGCCACTCATCCCCAAGCCTATAGCACTGCATGGGGTTATTGTAGCCGAAGTGCAGGACCCGGCACTTGGCCTTGTTGAACCTCATCCCAGTAATTCAGCCTATCTAAATCCCTCTGAAGGGCCTCCCTACCCTCAGGCAGATCAACACCACCTCCCAACTTGGTGTCATCTGCAAACTTACTGAGGGTACACTCAATCCCCTCATCCAGGCCATCAATGAAGATGTTAAACAAGATGGGCCCTAGAACTGACCCCTGGGGGACACCACTTGTAACAGGTCACCAGCCAGACCTAACTCCATTAACCACTACCCTCTGGGCATGACTCTCTAGCCAGTTCCTTACCCAAAGAAGGGTATACCTGTCTAGGCCATGAGCAGCTAGTTTCCTCAGGAGAATACTGTGAGAGACCGTGTCAAAGGCTTTGCTGAAGTCAAGGTAGACTACATCAACCGCCTTTCCCTCATCTACCAGTCTGGTCACCCAATCATAGAAGGAGATGAGGTTGGTCAAGCATGACCTGCCTTTCGTGAATCCATGCTGGCTAGGCCTGATCTCCTGGACGCCACGCACATGCCGTGTGATCTCACCCAAGATGATTTGCTCCATAACTTTCCCCAGTACTGGGGTCAGGCTAACAGGCCTGTAGTTCCCCAGATCCTCTTTACGACCCTTCTTGTAGATGGGAATCACATCGGCAAGCCTCCAATCCTCCAGCACCTCTCCAGTTAACCAGGAGTGCTGGTAGATGGCTGAGAGAGGCTCAGCAATTACTTAGCCAGCTCCCTCAGCACCCGAGGGTGAAGCCCGTCCGGTCCCATGGACTTGTGGCAGTCCAGGTGGAGGAGGAGCTCTTTAACTGTCTCCACCTGAATCACTGGGGGTGTATTCTGCACAACCCTATCCCAGACATTCAGGTCAGGGCATAAGGTGCCCTGAGGATAATTGTTCTGCCCATTAAAGGCAGATATAAAGAAGGCATTGAGGACCTCAGCCTTCGCCTTATCCTCAGTGGTCACATTCCCTGCTGCATCAAGTCAGGCGTGGATGTTTTCCTTGGTTCTCCTCTTAACATTGATATATTTGTAAAAAGATTTTTTTATCATAGAAGATATATATATACATATAATGTTGTTAAGATATATTACTCTGTGCTGGTACAGCAAATAGAAAAATAAATTATCTCTTTGAATGTGACTATGTGAAATAGTGGTGGAAATAACCCTTTCTGCCCACCCTCCCACCCTATCAAGTATGGTAGCTTTCAACATTCTTGCTGACAGGACTGAATTAAGCCAAAGACATTTTTCAGGATTAGCACACAGAGGGTAAAGCCATAAAACAAGGACTCACTGAAACAACAGCATACGAGCTGTTTACTAGAAACCACAGGAATACTCTCAATCTGTACCAAAATGCACCCTTCTCAGGCCTGAGGAAGTAGGAAATAAAACCAATGAACAATGCTGTATTTACAAAGGAAGGTAAGGATAGGATAAATAGGCATGGAAGGCTGTCTAGCGTGTCATAGCACCAGAACAAAACTACTAATGACTGAGAAAAGGGTGTGGTGATGGAAAGATTGTGCTAATACTTGAGACACTGGGGTGGAGTGATGGTGTCAGAAACCTACACTACATGGTGTTACTAGTTTCCAAACCAATAGCATATTCTCCTTTTCATTGATATTTTCCACTAAGAGCTGAAAACAAATGGAAACTGCCATAAACTGTCAGACAGAATCAAGATTTACATAGGAGGAAATACAGACAGGTAGAGAGAGTTCTGAAGCCTATAACTTGTTAGATTAGATTTGAAGTATAGTTCTCAAGCACAATATATACATTACTGACCTTAATAAGTTAGAAGATACAAAATAAACCTTAGAGTTCCATGGCTTCCTCACTGAGGCAACAATGCTGGAAACATAATATTGTCAAATACAAGCAACTAATTTCTGATATGAAATCTTTTACTCTTCTGACTGAAGAAAACTTCACAAGCAGTAGGTTAGGCAAAACTAGATTCTAATAGTTCCCAAGAAGTGTATCTTCATAGTTAAAATTTCAAGGACCCTCATCACATGGAAAGCTGGCATACAGTTATCAGAAGGGATGTAGGACTGAGCCCCTGTACTGAGGCTATCTCTAGCGAAAACAGCAGCAGCAGTCTGCCTAGTCTGGCTCCATCAGACCAAAAATGGTCTTGCCAGTCCATACAAAGGAGGATTTTGTGTCACATTCAGCACTGCTGCACGTGATGGGTAAGGAAGAAAAACCCCTGTAGCCCTTTGAGTATTTTATTCCCAATAACAATCAAAACTGAAGCCTTTCGTTCTTTTATCTGCAAAACTATCTACAATCAAGAACAATATTTACATTTCCCTGTTGAAAGTAATACTGCTGTAAAAGTCATTATAAATGAGCGAAAAGAAACATGTTCAAGAAACGTTTGGATGTTGCGTTGAGGGGTATGATTTAGCTGGGAAGTATTGGTAATGGTTGGACTGGATGATCTTCTAGGTCTTTTCCAACCTTGATGATTCTGTGATTCTGTGAAAAAAAGGTGTAGGACCGAGCAGTAATAGATCTCCATCTTCAATAGCTGTGCAGTAGCTTCAAGGTGTAACACTATAATGCAGTGGAAAGTACAGCAATAATAGCAGGGTAGCAAAATATTTGACTGCAGCAAATGAGGACAAACAAAGGGGGGTGGGGGGGGGGGGGGAGAAACAAGAAAAAAAAAAACCAGCTTACCTTTAGAAGACCTCAGGCAGGCAGGGATCTCCAGCAAAATACCCCTGCCTCCACTGCCAACCCTTAAATGAATTCTGGGAAGAGGTGGATCCTAGCTCTACCCTATCCAGACTCTCTGGTGCATTGTGCGCACCTGAGCTCCCCTGGGTTGACCCGGACTTCCCACCAGGTGCACAATTACTGTTTCAAGCTGAGACTTAGCATTTTCACTACACAAGGACTCTAAGATGGATAGTGATGATTGTCTGAAAAAAGGGAGAATGTCTTCAGGGTTTTTCTATCCTATGAAGGTCAAATGCCCTCTTGTTCTTCTGCTATCATTACTTCCTGTGACTATGAAAAGATAAGGGTCAGCTAGAGTAATGTTGTAAGATGTATAATTTAGGACAACTGGGAACTAGATTCCAAAGAGAGGTAGAATGTCATAGTTCTCTGTCCACTGTAATACAGAAGGATGTTTCTTACAATTTTGGTTTCCAGTAAGGCAAATATGTGTAGAAATATTATAATCATCATAATATTACACAGTCAACATTTTCAATTCATTTGAAACAACCTTTTGTTTATTACCTTTTCATTATGGAAGAATTTCACAAAACAGAAGTAACCACTATGAGGTTCTACTTAGCAGTTTGAAGCCATGAGAAGTTAGCTGGGATCAGCTGAGAAGCAGGGCTTCTACCTACAATACTTGAGAGGAAGAAAGTATTAGAAAGCCAGAAAGCACCCAGCCAGCGCAGCTTGCATGCCAGCACAAGCTGGTGAAAGCACAGTTAGAAACTGCAAACTTCCATTCCTTGTTTAGCAAATATACTAAATTTTGTACTCACAATTTGGTTTCACAGTAGACCAAGTTAAAACTACTTACTTATTTCACTTTTGTTTAAGGCAACTGAAATAAAAACAAAATCCCTCTGATGCAATTCTTACAAGATTTTCCTCTCTTTATTAAACTGTGATCAAGGCTGAAAATTTGTTAAAACTTCAATTTTCAAAACAGAGATATAAAGCACACCTTTCTCATCAATTAGGAGAAGAGGAGAAAGGCCGCATATGGTTCCTTTCTTCCATGAACTTGGTAATAAAGAGTCCCTTGCACCACTTATGGTAGAAATATTGCTCTGTGGGAGAAGGCATACTATTAAAAGAGCAGTACCCTCCTCATTTGAAAGAGGAAGGTACTGAAACATTTATACATGTCTACTGCTCTAGTACACCTTGCAAAGGTGTACATCTTCCAGGACATCTCATCTAAGTAGCAAGTAATTAACCATTCTCAATTAACATCCCTCCACAAAATTTCGTATCAAAATATGGGTCTCAAATAATTATTTGCTTGTCCAATGCTGAGAATGTCACAGAAATTCTAATTTCTGATTAGAAATTAAGGACAAATAAAAGTATATTTCTGCTCTCTACACAACATCAATTTCTGGCCCTTTCTGAAAATAACTCCCAGTTACTTAACTAGCAGTGACGCACAGAGGCACCACACAAAAATCTACTTCCATCCTAAAGTTATCATGGCCAGAAGCTACTGTTACTTAATTTGATTATATTCTCACAGTCTGCAGCTGTGTCAACACACTGAGTTCAGGCTGAGCTCACAAGGTCATGTTAACTGTTTCTCTACCAATATAGTAGAGATTAATTATGTTTCTGTTTCTGTATTGTTTGCTAAAACTTTTAGATTTCTGACTGTTATTCTCTTCAACTATCACTTTTTTTTCTTTTTAATCTAATAGATGAAGCTATTCTGAGGAAATAGTCAAGATAATGCTCCCATCAAAAAGCTTAGCCTGTGTACCAGCTATTTCCATCAGATCAGCAAATAGACAGTGAGGACATTATTTTTAATGCCAACTAAAGGAGATACATTTTATTTTGTATAAAACTTTTCTTCAGAGACAGCACTCTTTTATGTCTAGAATGTTTGTGCTTTGTTTCATATACTCAGAGAAGATAGTATTACAGATATCTCTAACAGTCCTGAGTTTGTTCTTTTGCAATCACCTGTCCAGTAAAAAAAAATGTTTAATGGACTCCACACCTACCAGGGAGTCATGTAACATGAATTTCAAAACTATATTCTCTGGAACTAAAATGCAGAGCTAGCCAATTTTTTTTACTCAAAATGAAAAGAATTTTTTTGAATTCTAGCAGAATGATTTTCACTTGTAGCTGGTGAAATAGTACCATTAAGTGTGTAAAAATGCTGACCAATAACAATTGTGCTTAATAGTTACTACTAGAGCTTATTTCAAACCACTTCTTCGAAACAAATCCATCTGTTTGTATCCACAATTTAATGAAGTTCTGGAGTGCTGAAATCCAAGAGTTTTATTTGGGTCAATCATTTGTTCTCAGTGTTTAGTTTTCTTTCTCCACTGTTTGTACTATCCTCCTAGAAACTTCACTCTTTTCCAGGTTCATTATTTCCATTCCAATAAACATTTCTGCCTGTTTCTCCCTAATTCCCAGCCAGCAAGACTAAGTTATTTATGACTGTCTTATATTATTTGTCAAAAGCACCTGTGATTACATCATTAGTGAGGTCAGCATTGTTCTGAGAATAGACTTTCTGAGCTAACTGTTCTGACTGAAAGACTGCATTTCTGTTTGCAAATTAAAAATGCTAGAGAAGCATAGTATTTTTTAAAAGTCAAATGTTCTCAATCCAAAAATGGATCCAGGAAATAATAAACATATTTTAAAATTTGGAAGATATTTTCTCACCTACTTCACCTACATCAAAACTTGGTCTAAACCACTAATAAAATAATGAAGAAACAACCAGTGTTTCCAAGTAAGGAAGTCTTGGCTTCACTGTGGAAATGCTGATAAAACTTTACATTCTATTGAACATTTTTCTTAGAATGAGGATCTTTTAGGTAAGTGTTGATTTTGATAGTTTTCTAAGGAGGAGCTCCACAGTGAGACAGAGATGCTGCTGGAGTATGAGGGATGCAAAAGAGAGCAACTTACTTCCCCCAGGAAATATTTTAAAAACAAAAACATTTTGGTTGATCTCTTGCCCTTCGTTAAATTTAAATTAGGGGAAAAAAGTTTCAGCAACTGCAATGACTAGCCATCTGTCCAAATAATAGCTAAGAATAAAAATGCACTGACCCTTTCCCATCAATGGTTTGTGAGAAATACATAATGATGTATCTCTGATCAACACTGAATGATCAATTCATTTCTATTTACATAGGATTTGGGGGCAAATTCATGCTTATAAGTAATTAATTGGATTTGCACTACTTAACTGTGTGACTGATTTTTTATTATATTCATTCAAAATAATTTAACTATAAAATAATAATAAAGAGAAAACAAACAGGGTACATTAGTTCTTCTATCTACCATATGAATTTATCCAGCAAATAGGGGAAAAGGTGCACACAGTAAAAGTACTTATTGTTCACTAAGTGCCACACTGCAAGGAACAAAATAGACAAAATCAACCATTTAAACTCCACATTCTGCTCCCTAAATAAATCTTCCCCATGTAACTGTGACACAGACTGAAGACCATTAAGGAATTGTACAAACTGTACCTTGCCAACTTTTTTGAAACTGGCAATACATTTTTATGCCCATGGCAGAAAAGAGCTAGTGCATCACTAGTGTTAAATACACTGTAAAGAAAACATGAGGGTGCAAGGGTGTTGGAAGATCCTAAAAAGTCTTTCATAATCATTGTGTGAGAAAAGTACTTTGGCAATCATTGTCTTAGTTCATTCACAGGCCAAAACCATACTGCTGTGAAGTTCAGGGTTAGGCTGACCCATCGCAAATACAAACTGGATGATATTTCATTGCCAGAAGGAACTACTAAACTACTAATGCTAGTACTAATGCTAGGCAATTCAGTCTGCCCTTAAGACTCTGGCCTTTGAGTATTTACAGAGCACTAACTCATGGTTGCCTGAGTTTACTTCTGAAAACAATCAGAACTATCTTGTGGTGTTGGTACTGAATTAGAATAGTGGCAAAAACTAATCAGCAGAATTGGGGGGAAAAAAAAAAATATTTTGTTTAATTTGTTTCTCATTCTGCCTAGGTCATATGCAGAATTAGTACAAAAAGAAGAGTAGAAGACAGAAAGAATGAAAAATAATCAGAATGATAGTAACCAGATTAGATAAAACATGAGTGCTAACGATTTATTTCAATCTTGACCATTTTTGCAAGATTATTATAGCAGTTCCTGAAAAATGTATCTTAAAATTTTATACTATTTGTTGATAGGTAGAACCATAAAATTACACAATGGAGGGTTTGGCATGTACTTCTCAAAGGTATGTTGAAATATAAGAAGTGTAGGGCCGTCTGTGGTGGAAGTAAAGACTGAGACAAAACACCCAAACTTCAGATAATATAAGCTAAACTGATTTAAATTTACACCTACTGCAAATTTAGTGTCTGATCGGAATATAGATTTTCCACTCGTTAATGGTGTTCGTATTTTGATTTTTATTTCACACATCTATAGAACTGGAAACTGCAAATATTTATCTCAGAAATTTTGTAGCCCATGAAAATGTGCATTATAAGCATACTTGTTTCACATTTTGCCCCATTATTGACAGATATAACTATACTGGTTAAGCACCAGATTTTAAAAGTTATATACTCAGTGGAACTTTCTAGTGGGATAAAATAACCATACGCTTGGCTAACCTGCTTGTCAATATCAGGTTGATGTCTCTGTTTCTAGGTAGATGATGGATATAAGTCAATGTTTTTCTTGTATAGACAAGTCAAATTATTTTGAGGGAGGCTGGGAGAAAGATGCATTAATTCTCATAACTTCCTCTGGGCAGCTTCAGAATTCTTTTCCTGTTGGTGAACTGTATTGCATTTATGCAAAAGAATACTTAGGTAACCATCCAAAGAAAAAGGATCACTGCAATGAAGCATAGAGATTCCCACTAAGGGTCATTTTAAAAGGACAATGGGACAGGGCGGTTGTTGTTTAATATTTCCTTCTCATTTTTCCTTAACAAAAATAAGCAAAAAAAAAATGCATCTTAAAATAATTTGATTTTTCATTCAAAGTATATATTTTCTTGTGATGTACAGCATAAATATTGCTGTAGGTTGATCAGTGATATGAATTTCTGTGTTCAGTTTAAACAACTTTAGATTGTGTTCAATACATCTATCCAGCGTTTTGGAGATTCACATTAGTTCCTAAAAGTGTTCAGTATATGAACTTTTTATAGGAATCCAAACAGAAATGAAACAGAGAAAAAATCTTTACCTATCTTCAGTAAATCAAAAACACTTCAGTATCCATGCTAAAATAACTCTGATCTTATTTCTTTGCACAGGATGATCTTAGTGATAATAGTGGTGAGTAATATCACATTGTCCTGCATTTTACAATTCCAGTACATTAGTAAGAGGTTACACAGAAAGAGAAGTCATGGTATCTTGCTTTACTGCTCTAATTCCTATTTTACATGTATTAGATTTATAAAACATACCATATTTGAAAAGGAAGTTCTCCCTGACCTGAACATCTGTGTGAAGAACTATGCATTAGCTGTTTAAATAAGGACTCAAAAAGAATTTAAAAGATTCTTAAATTTCCACCTAAAGAGAAAAAAAAAAAAAAGTATTCATAAGAAGAATCAAAATACTTCTAATAATCATGGTTATGTCACTTATGAAGTAAAATTTGGATGTTTAAAGCAGTCTTTAATATTTTCTGCTTCCAGAGACCAATCTCCAGGGTAGCCTCTTCCCACTCAGCATCATTCCTTGATTTATCCCAGGCTCAAAGGGACAGAGATAAACCACGAGAGCATCACATTTAAAAGTATTTGATTACTCTCAGCACCTGGTCTAAATATTTTTGAACTTTAAAACTATAAACATTTATTAAGTCTTTAAAAACATACTCATGCCTTCAGGAAAATAATTACTTGCTTTACTAAATCTGGCCCAATCTAGTGAAAATCAGTAAAGCATAGAAAGCCCTTGAGGTACTCAAACTATAAAAATCACTATAAGTAACCTGCAAACAATTTTTCAGCTGGTATCAAAGTTAGTTTTAAAGGACTTAGCTCATCAATAAAATAAATCAGAAGCACATTGATTTTATCTTTGCCACACTAGAACTGGAATTAGAATTACAGAAAAGAGACAAAAAAAGTGTTTTGATGAGTAAATGAATATTGGATCTGAAAAACTATATTGGGAGTACATTTATGTGATGCCATAATATCACTTTTACAAAGTGACTTTTGCTGGAGGGGCAATTTCAGATAAAGCATATAAATTAGGATGCCCCCAAGGCACAGTTTTTCATTCTATGTGAAATCTAGAAAGCATTATATGTCTAAAAGAGTCTGTAGGGACAAACGAGCTCATGCTTAGTTAAGGGGAAAACTGCCATAGGGTTGGAATTTAGATACATGATCTTGATACCCAGCAGGGGAGCAGCGCTGATATCACTAGTAATAAAAACTCATCAGACTCAGCATGTAGTTCAGCCCTAGGTTGGAAATGTTAAGTGACACTGACAAAAAGTATTCCCAGGGTCATCTGGAGAACTGTTCAAAGGCAGATGCAACCTCTTTTAGCTCAGTGCATAAAAGTTAAACAAAGTACTGTAAAAAGCATAATTTATGGAGAAAGAGAATTCAAGAAAAAAAGATGATAGAAAACTATTTACATATGAGAGCACAAGGGTGTTCTCAGTTATAATTAACTGACTAAAGGTAATACAGTCAAAAAGCGAACTCTGACCTCCGCATCCACACTTCAGGTAGAAATCTACTAAAGGCTATTGGGTTATTTAATTTAATTTAATATATATATTTTTTATTTAGAACAAGAGCTCCAGCTGATGAAGTTCTGCAATTTTTCTGAATTAAGATGTTAGCTAAAAAGGCCTACAGCCTACACTAGTAACACTTGTTCATAGTTACTGCTCTATGATTGGGATAGAAAAGAGCAGCAAAGCAAATAAGACAGTGGAAAATAAGAGGTATAATCCTCTTTTAATTAGATAGCTTCGTAATATCTGAAACAGAAAATCCAGTGGGATTATTGCAACCACTGGTGAAGAATTTACATTCTCTTTTACTACACAACCACAGGTAAAATTTTCTGTGCAGTGGCTTTGTTTATGTTCTGATTTCAGCTGGGACAGAATTGATTTTTCTTTATAGTGTCTGATATGATGCTATGTTTGGCTTTAGGAGAAAAACAATGTTGATAACACACCAGTGATTTAGTGGTTGCTGAGCAGTGCTGAATGGAGACAAGGACATCTTAGCTCCACATGGTGTCCTGCCAGCAAAAGGGCAGGCAAAAGGGAAGGCAAAAGGAGCTGGGAGGCCATAGAACCAGGACAAACTGGGATGTCCCATACCATATGGCATCATGCTAAAAATTATAAAACAGTGGGGAGTCAGCCACAACAGAGGGCAGCCACTGCTGAGGCACTGGCTGGGCATGGGTTAGCAGGTGGTAAGAAATCATATTGTTCATCACCTGTTTTGTAAAAATATATAATTATCATTACTATTATTATTTTCTTTTTCTCTTCATGCCCTGTCTTAGTAAATAGTGATTTGTGTTGGGTTATTGTTTGTTTTATTTTTGGTATCTCGAACCCACAAATTCTACTTCGTCCTTTTTCCGTGATTCTTTCCCCTATCATACTGTGAGTGATTGACTGTATGGTACTTAACTGCCTGCTGGGGTAAACCACAGCAGTTTGGAAACTTTCCAGAATTTCATCTGTTTTAAAATCAGTTAATATTTCTCTTTCCTCTATTATTGTTCTTGCCCTCCTTTCTTCTGTTTACTTTTCTGTTCCCATTCTGTTCTTTCTCATGTCCATATATGCTTAGCTAGAAGACTATATAACAAAAATAGTTACTTTTTACATTTTATTCACCAAAGCATTCTGATATGTAGTAAAAGAACCATTTTTGACTCCCATTTCTTCATTTCTCCAGAGATAAAGTTAAGTAGCTGTAGAGTAATTTAATATATCTGGACTGCTTGAAATCAAGGATTTATTCCAGTGTTTCATTTTAAGACCATAAACACCACGGGTTTCAACAAATTGTTTTTAAGAAGTGGAAGAATAACAGATGTCTTGTAGCCATTACCACCAACAGCTAATTTGGCTAGTAGAGTCAGCATTGCAAAATCCTTTTGTGTCAATAATTATTACATTCATGTGATTACTGGCAGTCTTTGGCCAAGCATACCAAAGTCAATCACTAGAGCAGGGCACAAACAAATGGAAATTCTAATAATAAACAGCCTTTGATAATGTAAACTTTGTCACTCTTAAGAAATAACTTGATAGTTATTGACTGTAAAAGATGGAAAGCGTGACCAGCCTTTGTGATGCTTGAATTTCACTGAATTGAAAAGTGGAGGCATTTCTGGACACACTGTTTAGAAATATTGCTGGTAAGTCTTGGTTGTCAGAGATGAAATACGTAAATGCATCTAAGTTAGAATATAGAGAATTGTATGGACAGCAGACCCTGAGGTAAATACTTATATTTCTGGATGCAGAACTTAAAATAGTGTTAGAATGTGACAGTTTAATCACAGCTTTGACTGGTACCTTTGCTAGCAATATAGTCTCCTGTGTATTATTCAGTAATGGAAAGGTTAGAAATGCCTGTGTGCTTGATCACTCTATGTAAACTTCTGTCTTACACAGGCACTTACATCAGCAGCTGTACAGTTACCTAGAAGCAGGTTCTCTAAAGTTTATTTGGACAGATGCTTTTCTAGTCCTAGATTGACAAACATCACGTGATAGAACTGAATGCTCAATTCTTAAATAAATACCAGTAATTAGCATAACTTCATAACAACTCCATCTCACCATTCCTCCAAATGTCATTCTGAACAAGATTTACTTGTATTTTAGTTACGTATTAGCGACTATACTTATATCGGCTAAAATAATACCTTTTTTTTTTGGTCCTCGTGCAATGCAGCTTTCCACGAATGCATAAGGCACCAATATTTTCTAGAAGGAATATGCTGGATGACCCCTCATATTCATGACTCCCCTAAAACATCCAGCATCAGTTTCCAGTGTAAGTGCAAAGTGACTTCTTATATGAAATCTCTTGCTGCATCTATTGTCATTTCTTCCTTTCTTTAACTTGAAATGATGTTGTCTGCACAAAGATTTTTCCACACCTTGTGAATGTCAAGGATCAGAATGTCTGGGGCAGTGTTGTGTAAATGCAGCTTCTGCATTAAGTTCTAACCAAAGTTCTTCATGTTAAAAAATGAGTTAGATTTTTGTTTGAATGATTTCTTGTTAGTTATCTGTTGTGACCAATTTAGTTTATATTGTCCATTTTTTTTTGTCTTAATTTTTTTTTTTCTGCTTCTTCTTGATAGCTTTAGTAGTTATGCTCTCCTTTTTTCCTGCTTTCTGACAAGGATCCAAGATGGAAGCGGCTGAGCTCTGGAGGTAAAATATTCTGGAGGTTAAAGTTCTTTCAATATAATTCAGTCTATGTCACATCTCTCCTTTGCTTCCACAGCAGTAGAAATCAAAAGGGATAAAGACAAAGCATTTATAAAACACCATGGAAGTAGAAGTAATTTGGGCTTTCTGGAGAGAAAGAAGCAGCTTTTGTGTGGAACACATAATAATTTACTTAATCTCTACGCCTTTTATTTTTCAGAGTTTTCAGGAAAATAAGAAAAATTGCCATAATACATAGATAGAATAAGCATATTCAATAGCCAGCCAATTATTCTGCTTATTGTACTGTTCAGTGGTACTGGTCTTGTCAAGTATGTAGGTTGCTCTGTACTTAGTGTAATGCCTCCTATTTATTTCCATGGAAACTACAACAGATACAAAGAGCACAATAACACTATTTGATAGAGAAAATTCTCATCTACAAAACACTAATTATTCAACATAGTCAATTCCATTAGATGTGCATTTTTGCCTGCAATGAATGAGAGCCTACATGTTGTTTTTGTAAAGTCTGTACCAGTGGAGGTGACCCACTGTTTCACAGCTGCTATGATGACATTATTACTAGGAAAAGGTTGCTCATGCATTCCATCTTTCATCAGCCCAAACAGATGGAAGTCAGACTATATGATGGGTGTGAGGTAGCTGTGAGAACTGATGGTTTGTCCTGACTCCAGGAAATCCAGAAATCTCACTCCTTTCATATTCCCAAAACCACTGCACATTACTTTGCCCTCTGAGATCTGCATCTTGAACTTTTTCTTCAATGGGAAATTCACATGTTGCCACTCCAGACTGTCATTTTCACTCTGGCTTGTAGTACTAACTCCATATCTCATCACCAGTAATGATGCAATCCAGGCAAATGCCACCTTTGTATTGGTTCAGTAGGTCCTGAAAAACATGCAAATGGTGTTCTTTCTGTTTCTGTGTGAGCATTTATGAGACCAACTTGGCACAAACTTTGCAATATTCCAATGTTACCACCAACATTTCCAATGCATTCAAGCTTGTATTCAGATCAGTGCACAGTTCCATGGTCATAATTTGCCAATTCACACGGATGAGTTGATCAACATACTTTTCATTTCACAATGTGACAGCTGTGTGTGGAATGTGTCTTGTCTTTCATGTCCCTATCCCCACTGCTGGCAACATTCACCACCTCACTGTGCTTGCATCAACAGTTTTGTCTCCAGAAACATTCAGCAAGCATCAATGAATATAAGTGGGTGCCATTTTTTTTTTTCTGTATAGAGGAAGCCAATGACACACTTTTGCTTCATATGGACTTGCATGTCAGACAAAAATTTATCAGACTGTCCTCCTGCTGCCACCTGTCTTGTGGCAACAAAATGTAATGAAATATTGGTGGGAATGTTCAGCCTCTACTGCCATACCACCACCATCCACCTTTGATGTTGTGTGCCAAGATTATAAAATAGGAGGCATTACTTTTGGAGCAGCTTGCATAACTTTGCAAATTAAAAGAAAAAATGTGAGAAGACAGAAAAGAGGTATTATTTATTCATTTTAAACAGTGTTTTGATATTGATATTCTGGTGATCAGCCCTGGTCTCCTACGAATAAATCCTGTTGAAGGATGTCTGATAGAGCCAGGTGCTAAAAAAAGTGTTTCAAA
This sequence comes from Alectoris magna, assembly GCA_030625065.1. NCBI lineage: Eukaryota > Metazoa > Chordata > Aves > Galliformes > Phasianidae > Alectoris > Alectoris magna. The sequence continues at coordinate 27,214,358 of CM060565.1, read as the reverse complement.
ATGGGCATTAAGGAAAATTAGAAGCCTGAACTCTGCTGAGCTATGCTTTCAGGCCTGAAACTGGTGTTTTCTACAGCTGGCACTTGGCTTTCAGCTGTTCGAACCATCACTGAAATGTGAGTTGGAACATTGTAGAATAACACTGGGAAAACTAAGCTGTAACTTTACAGCTGCTGTACTGTGCTTCTGGGTCTACCGTAGCAATGCAGTGGTATGCAGTGTACACCTAAGCATACAATGAGGTACTGAAATTTTCTTTGGGTAAATTCCCTTATTATGTGATGAGGTGGATTTTGATCAACACTGCAGGCACTGCAGGCACTACTATGTATGGTCTGATTGTGAACAGAAAAAAAAAGGGGGGGGTTACAATTCCAGCTAGCATCATTATAGATAATCTTTATAGTGATTCACAGCATTCACTTAATCCTGGTGTTAAACACAAAACATATGTATGCAAGGCAGCTTTTTCACTATTACTTTTTCAGTATTAATGTTTGTGTTGGAAATGGTGGTACACTGTCAACACAGAATTTCTGGGTCTTTTTCAACAGCATTCAACATGTCTATGGTTTTACAAAAGCACAGGATCTTCCTTTCAAAGTTTTAAAATCTTTTACTAAAAGGCAAAGTGTAGGAGAACAATGAATGGCTGAGGAGGTAAATGAAGGAAAAATTCCTTTATGGGGCCAAATACCTTTATGAGGCCATCCTCATAGCTGTTTTCATGCCGTGATAATTCAGATGGTGTTGTTGTCAAGAATAAATAAATAGGCATTTGCACACCTGCCTAGGTGTCTTTGATTTAGCAGACTTACTGTTCCATCAATGCAAAAATAACATGGATAAAAATGCATTTGTCTCCCTCTTCATTTCACAAATTTAAAATCTTCGTATAGGTCACCTCAGAGCTTCCTCTTTCACTATACTGTTGTCCAGTAAAATTATGAAAACAACATGATGATAACAGAAGAACAATAATCACTGTTATTCCTGGAGCACTAAGAATAACAGCGTTTATTGTCCTTGTGCTGACATTGTTTCTCTGTTACTGTTCTGACTTAATGCTTTGTGCTTTTACTGTTCCCACCCCAGTGAGCCTTCAGCGCACATTTAGTTACTAACCCTTTAAGGGCCAGAAGCCCTGACTTGCTGTTGCAAAATCTAATGCAATGTAAAATGAGGTAAAATCCTCTTCAGATCCTTGTGACAAAGAGGTCTTTGGGGGGGCCTCACATTGTGCAAATTGTGGACAGATGGAAATTGGATGTAACAAAAGTTACCCCAGGGGAGAATCTCAGAAATGGGAAAAAAAGGAAAAACATTGGGAAGCAGGAAGTTTAAAGATTGCACAGTGTGCTTTATATGGATAGATATGAAGAAGGAAGACGTTCCTATCTTAGAAAAGAAGTTTGCATCAAATTGCTGTCAGAGAAAAATCTGGGGTTAGACACCACACGCAGGAGAAAGGTATGCTAGAACAATGGGTAATTTTCATTCTGACAGCCTTTCTTTAATGATCTGGAGAAAAACAGTCCAATTGCACATGTACAACAATATAAACGAGTGATTTACATGCACACAGAGGCATTCACACACATGTTCTTCCAGTTTTTACAATGACAGGAGATATCAAATACCCTTATCTCAAATTAAGAGAAAACACTGCAGGGAAAAAGTGTTTGCTGTTCCTTGTGCAGATAGATACATAGGCACAGGGAGCCATTGAGAACAGGACTGTGGAATAGACCCTTATTTCTGCCTCTCTTTTCATCTTCCGCTTCATGGTGCAGAGCTCCCCTTACACTCATTTTTGTTTTTATTTTTATTTTCATTTCCCCCTTCCCTTTTCTTTTCCTTTTCCATTTCCTTTTCCTTTTCTTTTCCATTTCCTTTTCCCTTTCCTTTTCCTTATTCTTTTCCTTTTCCTCTTTCTTTTCCCTTGTCACTTTCCTTTTCCTTTTCCCACCCTTTGAGTCTTAGCTGTTCAGATAGTAAGGTTTCAAGAGAAGAAACTATTTACTCCTGCATGTGGCAAATTGAAGTATTTTGGCATTTAATAAACAATATTTCAGCAGATTAGTTACTATATATTTATGTAAAATACTATAAAAATAGTATAAGGGTACTTCAAAATAACTGGATGTGTTGAATCCCAACAAATCAGAGTTTGTATTATTCTGTTTCCTATATATTTACTTCCTTTACAAAAAAAGGGGAAAAAATCCTTTGTTTTCCCTGACACCTGTACAAAAATCTATATCTTCAATTTAAGGACCAAAACTTATGGGTCAGGATCATAAGGATTCTCACACAGAGCTGTGAGATGCTTGTTATTTCATATCTTAAAGACTTCTGACTTTTTTAATTTTGAGGATTAATTTTATCAGAGGGAAGAAGTTGCAGAGAAAAGGCTATTGTTTCCTGTGTACTGTTCTGGATAGTAACAGAAGACTAACTTAAAAGTATGTGATCATGTTGTCCTCTAGTGGCTGCCCAAGAGAATATCCAACCATAAATTTCACAAGGAGTGTTGCTACACTGGAAATCAGTGAAAGTCTGCAACACTTTGATAACTGGATCTCCAAATAATCAATCTGTGTGATTTCTGTTACTTCTGTTTTAGCAACAGACCCTGCAAGCTTCAATCGTATCATGCAATTCCTGAATTACACTTCTTAACAAAATCTTAAATTCTGTTTCCAAAGGGTCTTTATGGGGAGAAAATGCAATTCCTCACCTATGAAGTTAAAGTGTGTCTTCTTGGAGAGGACATCTATGGTAGTAGATGGTGAAGAATTATTTCTGTTTCTTGGAGAGCTCTGTTCTGAAGCCTACTGTGTCTGGTGCCTAACTGACAACTCAAATACTCTACATGTGTGAGAACCCTTCTTTGTTTTCTGGCTCAAAGCTTGCTTCCTGAGGTATTTCTTGTGATAAGACTCACATTTATGGAGGAGGAAAGTGATGGGTGCTACTCCTTGACAATCAACATCACTTTGCGGACATTTGAAAGCACTTTCCTTCAGAGCTGCTTGCCTCCCGAAGAGAGTGCTCAGGAGTGTTTACTGGCAGAAGATCTGGCCTGTGACTAAATAGCTCCAGCTTGGTATGAGAAAATTGGGGAATGATACCATCATGTCCTGTGAAAAACAGGATGCAGATGGGCATCCCTGCTCCCTCTTATCTGCTGGCAAGGCCCAGAAGATGGGAACAAAGGAATTTCTGCTGAGATCCCAGAGCCAGAAACTGCCACTCCAAAGATACCTGGCTCAACTACTTTGGATTCAAGCTGTCACTCCAAAGAAAGCTGACTAGACCACTTTGGACTTAGAAGTAAGATTGTACTACCATTGGACATTGTTGCCATGGTCACCGGCATCATCAACGGAACAACAATGCCTGACAACCCACCACTACTGAAGATCAATGACTGAACTAGAAAACACACTGGATCCATGGTGGTGACTATCTCCGTCTTGCTTCCTACAAAGACACCTTGCTTCTATTTCATATTTTTACTAAGGCCTGCCTTCCCTTCCCCATCACCCTACATCATAATAGTGTCCATCCTCCCCTTTCCCATCTCCTTGATTAAGATTTGTAATAAACTGGTCGGACCAACATTTGAACCGTTATTTCTTAATCTCACGCCAGGTATACATATATCAAAGAACCTCTCCTCCCTCCTATAAATTGGAGTGAGACAACATGTAGTGCATAATAACTTATTAGATATAATAAAGCTCTTTTGCTCCATTATTTTAAAACAGAAGTGACGCATATAAGACAAACAAAATTTAAAAAATAAACCATGCATGCTTCTTAATCTAATCTATTTTTAAACTACACATCAAACCTCCTGCAAAACAGAGATCTTTGAAGGTAACTATCTTTCTCAGTGGGACTTTCAGAACTTACAGGGTCTCCATCAGCCAGTTAGTAGTATCTGCCATTAGAAGACTGAAAGTTGAATGAGGCATTACATAGGCTGCAAGGTCTAGATATTCTATGTATTTCCAGTAGGTAAATCTACCAGTTATTTATGCCACAGTGAAAACTTTTCATTGTAAAGCAAAGGCAACAATGAATGTATTTCATCACCAACCTTGAAATGAAGTTAGAATGCAGTTTCTCATCTATCAGTACATAAGTATGTCAGTAATGTACTTTGTCTTTCACCAAGTGGTGACTACTGAGGTAGAGAAGGTAACTGAGTGTCATAAGGTCACATCTCAAATCTGCAAAGCTGAGGAACAAATGCACCTCGAAGTTAATTGCCCTCTAGATCTCTGGTAGTCTTTTGCCAGGCAGGGAAGCTAGTGCATTAGTGATAATATACAAACAGAATAAAACAAACAATAAAAAAATCAGCAGCACGAGCATACTTTATTAGATACCACAAGATTAACACTAATAATAGTTAGAGTATGAAGCTATAGAGTAGTGCAGAGCGGAGAAAATTTAAATGGAATGGTGTGGGGTTGGGTGGGGTGGAGTGGAGTGAAATGGAACAGAACAGAACAGAATAGAATAGAACAGAATAGCTCAGCTCAGTTAGAAGGATCCTTCAGAGATCATCTAGTCCACTTCAGGGCTAACCAAAGGTTTACACATATTAATGTGGGCATTGTTCAGTTCTTTCTTGAACACTGACAAGAATGGGACATTAACCACCTCACTAGGAAGTTTAAGGGTTTGACCAACCTCAAGATAAAGAATTTCTTCCAAATGTTCAATCCGAATCTCTCCTGGGGTATCTTTGTGCCATTCCTGTGCATCTTGCCATCGCAGATATAAGAGATCTGTACCTCTCCATTTACTCTTCTCATGGAGTTGTAGAGAACAATGACATCAAGAAAAAAAATTGGAATAAAAGTTATATTATTTGAATTTTTGCGTTACAATAAGAAGGCTGAATTAGCAGAAGGTAGAACAGATCTACAAGGAAAGATGCCCTCTAGTCACTGGACATTTTTTCACTAAGAGGACAATACTAATGGAAATCTAACTACTTATTCCTTTATTTGCCAAATTGGCATGTAAGAATATTCTTGTAAGAATAACATAAGGTTTTAATTTTTTGTGCTGTAATGAGGAGCTATTGCTTTTGCTTTCACTTAAGGCATTACTAGAAGATAGCTTCCAGATTCTCCAAAAGTATCCACACTTATTTACACAGTTAGAGAATGCTGCAGGACGACATCAACAAGCAGCATAGTTTAACAACCCTACAGCACCTCCTAACAGTTTCTTAGCTATTGTGCTCATCCTGCGAATTACATCTTAGTTGCATTTTGTTTTCTCTTAACTTTGACATCAGATCCTGTGTTAGAGTGCAGACCTAAGGGAACACAAAAAAACTTTGACCACTTCTGAATAGCTTTCTTTGAGAATTGCCATAGATAAAAATCTTCCCTCCTCCCACTCATGATATGAAGTGTTATATTACGCCCTGCATGTGACATTGCTTCCAGCTGGGACTGCCACAACATGATCATCACTCTCTTTTGAGAGTACAAGACCTGCAAGATAACAAAACTAGTAATGGATTTCAAGCCATTACTCTCCTATTAAGTAATCTAAAAACAGGTCTAGGAAAATGCTGTGGGTTTTTGTTTCTGTTCCTTCTCCCCCCTGTGTCTTTCTGCAATTGGAAGAAATTGTTTGTCCCCTTGAAATAAAAGAACAAAAAAGATATACTGGTGGCTTCTTATTTTAGAAGCTCACAGACTGATAGACAAAGGGATATAGAAGTTACATAAAATTCAGAGCAATTCCAAACTTCTTGAGAAACAGTACACAAGAAAATGTAACTTTAAGAAACCTACACTATGTCTAACCCAGACACACAAACAAAAAAAAAAAAGCTATATTATAAAAGATGTGGTGTGAAGTACACAAAAGCTTCAACAGTATAAACCTGGACCTTTAGGATTAACAAAGCTAGTTGAAACACTTCTATGCACACTGTTTTTCAGTAAATTCAGTTCAGAAGTTTTCAATAAATCATCATGGAATAATAGAATCATAGAATGACCTGGGTTGAAAAGGACCATAATGATCACCTAGTTTCAACCCCCCTGCTATGTGCAGGGTTGCCATCCACTAGACCAGGCTGTCCAGAACCACATCCAGCCTTGCCCTGAATGCATCCAGGGATGAGGCATCCACAACCTCTCTGGGCAACCCATTTCAGTGTGTCACCACCCTCTGTGTGAAAAACTTCCACCTAATATCTAACCTAAACCTCATCTGTCTTAGTTTAAAACCATTCCCACTTGACCTGTCACTGTCCACCCTTGTAAACAGTCACATCTTCTCCTGTTTATATGCTCCCCTCAAGTACAGGAAGACCATAATGAGGTCTCCCCAGAGTCTTCTCTTCTCCAAACTAAACAAGCCCAGTTCCCTCAACCTTTCCTCATAGGAGAGGTGCTCCAGCCCTCTGATCATCTTAGTGGCCCTCCTCTGGACCTGTTCCAAGAGCACTGCATCTTTCTTGTGCTGGAGGCCCCAGGCCTGGACGTAGTACTCCACATGGGGCCTCCTCACAGGAGCTGAGTAGAGGGGGCAGTCACCTTTCTCTCCCTGCTGGCCTGTCCTTTTTTAATGCAGCCCAGAATACAGTTGGCCTTCCAGGCTGCGAGCTTACCCTGCTGGCTCATGTCCAGCTTCTCATTCACCAGGACCCCCAAGCCCTTCTCCACAGGGCTGCTCTCAAGGAGATCTTCCTTCAGTTTGTATAAATACCTGCGATTGTCCCAGCCCAAGTGCAGCACCTTGCCCTTGGTTACAGGGCAAAGTTACAAGGAAAAGTTTGAAGGGAAAGTGACTTGACAAAGAATGATCAGATGATCCAGTCTCTTGAGAGCTATCATGAAGAAATAAATACTGATGGAAATGAACCTCCTGCCCTCAGCTTGTATGCAGAAAGACAGTGCAGATCAGAGGGGCAGAACAATATCTCTGATGGCTTGTTGTACTCTGCGAATTCTCACTCTGTGAGTGCAGCTACTCACTTGAGGTTTTTGTTGGACAGTAGGAATATGAATGTGTCTATGTACACACATGTTCATTTCTAAGCTAGGAAGAAATTAAATTTTTGCAGATACTAAATGTAATAATTTAAATTATAACACTGTAAACAATAATTCTGATATCTAGAGATGAACGTGCATACAGACCTAGGAACCTTGGAATTTTTGAAATTGTGGAATCCTGAGATGACCCTAGGCTTTGAAAATCTTTAGTCTATAGGATTAAGAAATCTAGTTTCTTTGCCCTTCATCTTTTCTTGATGTTTGTCCCAGAACTCCCACAACTCAAGTCATATTTTCAGTCAAAAAGGCCAGGAAGAATCTTGGATTTTGAAATGGGTAATACAAGGGTGATAGACGGTGTTCATCTGCAGTGTAACCCTCTTGACAATTACGATATTCAGAAATAAATGGTTCTGAAGTTAAAACAAGAGAACAAGATATTTTTCCACTGTTTTTAATTTTGAAACTAAAAGTCCCCAACATTCCATGATATATTTAAGAAGGCTTTGTTTGCTTGTTTTCCTTATGGGATAACTCAGAAATCTCATTGTCACGGGGTTATCAAGATCAATCTGGGTCCGTGACAGGGGAGGGGGCAGTAGGCCCGTAGCCCCCTGGCCCCCTCGGAAAAAAAAGGGAAAAAGGGAAAAGGGGTAGGGAGATGGGAGTTCAAGGGAACAAACGGAGCAGCGGCAACGATCTGAGGAGTAAAACTTATTTACTAACTGATATCGGAATGCAAGATAACACACTATAATACAATATAATTAGAATTGAAGCTAATAAATCAGATATAATGAGAGAGAGAGGTTTCCGAAGACCGAGAAGCCTACTTTGAAGTTGAAGGCGCCGCGGTTTGGAAGCACACCCACACTCGCTGCCAGGCAGTGAGAGAGAGAGCGAGCGTCGCTTCCATGACGTATTTTCCCTCTCTGGCAGCAAGGTCCCCTGGGACGTGTACTTCTTCTCTATGCTCCACATGATGTTGTGATGTGGAATACCAATAGCAAAAATTACAAAACACAAAACCATGACACTCATTGCTTATTCTGAGCGTTTCCCTTAGTTTTTGATTGTAAACTGAATAAATAAATGTTTGACTATGTCATGGGTTTATGATTTTTTGTTATCGGTATTCCACATCATTGACACACCCCCCAGGGTTCCACATCCACAAACCCCAGGGGACTTTGCATTTCTGTTTTCAATTCAGAGGGAAAGATAAATACTGTTCACAGATATCAAGACCCCGCTCTTTCCCTTTCTGCTCTTCTTGGCAGTGTGTGCTCCCTACGCATCTCACATTCAGCATTAGAGTAAGGCCTTTGGTTTTTGGACAATCTCTCTCTCATTTTATTTGATCTATTAACTTCAGTTCCAATTATATTTTATTATACTGTGTTATCCTGCATTCCAATATCTTTTCTATTAAATTAGCTTTCCTCCTCAGAACATTGCCACTGTTATGTTTTTAGGCCCATATGCCTACTCTTTCCCCTCTTCCCTTTTGCAGGGCGTGGGTCTGTGAGTCCCCTCACCCCACCAGTCATGGAACCGGGCCAAACCATCCTAAAACCATTGACAGACTACAGTACTTTTACTCAGAACATTACATAAAAATACATACTTCTGCTTTGTAAATTATATATTGATTTTTAAAATAAAATACAATATACAATACAAAATAAAATACCTCTCCGGAACTTAAGTTTACCCAATATTTAAATGTTGACTTATTTTTGTATGAATTAAAACTCAGTAAATATAATCACATATCACAAATCTGGTGACATTCGGTTCAAGTATCAGTGAACTGTACTGTTTTACTCTATTAATATCTTAATATTAATATTAAAATCTTATTAATATCTTCTTACAACACTTTTGACAGTTTTCAGCACAGAATATTTAATGTGATGTTACAACAGATGTAAAGAAGTTCAATATTTTGCTAATTTCAAATAAAGAGAATGTAATAAGTTTGCTCTACTTCTTTCTCAGAGACATATGAAACCATTTGGTACATATTTTAAAAACAAATATTTGTGTTATCCATTACACTGTCAGTGTATATTGATCAGAATTAACTTGAAAAGATTAAAGAAAAAAAAAAAGAAAAAGTTCCCTGAGAGAGCGGTTTAGATAATGCTTACTCAGCCTAAATATTATGTATAAATCACACCTTTTCTCTGATTTTATTTTATTTTTGATTTATTTCCTACTCTATCCATGAACTCTCATTTTAATTAAAAAAAAAAAATTAATTAGATCTGTAGCAACATAAAAAACATCTTTATTAATTCCACTTATTAAAGTTTTGCCTTCATACTCCATATAAAACAGCACAGATTTTGTTTGGGTTTTTTTTTTTGTGTGTGTTTTTCTTTTTTTTTTTTTCCATTTACTTTCAGATATTCTTTGGAGAATTGGAAGTAGTCAATGAAATTTAGCATGCTATGTCTTATTGTGGAAAGAAAAAATCATTCAAGAAAATTAAGGGGTTGCAATGGACAGGCCTGAAGACTCTAACTTTAGTTGTAATAACATATCAAGCAGAGAGATCATAAGCTCTGCAAAAAACACTCCAGCAATCCTTTGAAGTTAAAGAGGAACAAGAGCTACTTATTGGTACTGTTGCTTGAAAGGTGGCCCCTCTGATGAGGCAGAAATCCATTAAGGATAGTTTTTACACTACCTAACATCTGCCAGAAGTCAAGCCTAAAAGTAGGAATGTTATAATGCATTTCTAAAATAATAATATTAATAATAACAACAAGTTCAAATGCAGAAAGCAATCCTAGCAACAAAGGCTCGTGTAATTCTTCCTTTTTATTACTTGCCCAATACACCCTTCATAATATTTCTTTTCTTCTTCTACTATCCAAAGTACCATCACCATCCACACGCAATGTGAGCATAATGGCACTACTGCTACAGTATAAATGTGTAGCACTAGAAATTTAAAATATTATTTTTTACATTCTATCAACATGAAAAGTGAGCCTCCATTCTCATTTCTGCATCTACACTGTCATTCTTCTTATATTGTACATGTAATTAATGCACCACTAAATTCCTACAAACCTTAAATTACCTCGGCTGTGCTCTGAGCAAAAGTCCACATGAGAGCAAAAACAGATGAATTTTCAGAGGTGAGCAAATTGGTTGCTGTGCTTTGCTGTGACTGAACTTCTTTTATTTAATGGCACAACAAAAGAGAAAAGGAATGTATGGAATGGTTTATCATTCCACGTAAGCTTCTTAAAAGCTAAGGGAGATATTTGTTTTGAAAGCTGAGAAATTCAAAAGCAACTCTTTCCATGCATTCAACCAGTCTTTTAAAAAGTAAATAAAATGCCTGCTAGATGTATCTCTTAGATTCTTTATCCATCAAATTATTTTTTTTTTTCCCTTCTTCTGGAGCAATACTGAAGATCACATTTGTGTTTGCAGGGAAGAACTTTTGACTTGGCTGAACTCCTGGCTCTGCAGATCCCTGTGTTTTGTAATTTGTAGGTTGGATTTAACCTGGCTGGTGCTAGTGTTCTCAATCCAAAAAACTATAGGAACTGTCTGACCTTCGTAAGTGCAAGTCAATTTTTGTGCTGTCAGAAGAAGCATTGTTGACAATAATATTAAAAATCACAAGCAAAAACAGTTTGCCACGAGCATATCACTGAAGGTGAATCAGTGAGCAGTCAGCTATAACTGTTTTAACTGGATTCAGAGAGTCTCTTTTACATAGCTTCAAGTTGTATTCAAAAGCATGCAGACCTATAGTTTTCACAGCTCTCCTTCAAATTTCAACAAGATCAATGGAAAAAATAATAAGAAGAGGAGAATTGGGATTGAAGTGCTCTAAATGTTTTAACCTCTAAATGTTTTAACCTCTAAATGTTTTAACCTCTAAATGTTTTAGTAGGTCATCTACTCTCTGTCAAATTCAGTCACATGTAACTGGAAAATATATAAAATAATTGCCTATGTCCTTTGTCCTCTACCCAGCACAAATTCCTAGGCAGATCTAATATCAAAATCGTTTGGTGATGAGCACTGTATTAACACATAATACCTTGAGTATCTCATTGCACATCATAAACATCTTTACTTTTCTATTAAGAACGTTTGGATTTTTGAATAGAATATCTGACCAATAATCATTTCTAGTTAGAATCTCAAAGAAAAGCAGCTTTGTTTTGGTCTGAAAAATTGTTTGCAGAATCAGGGAATTAAGTATCCTGTCTTGAGAGAATTCTAGATTATGAAAATATGCTCAGGTTTCTGTTTGCAACTAAAAATACAAGTATGCGGGCAACGTAAAAAGCAAACAAGGAACCCAGTCAAGAAAGAATGACCCAAGATGTTCAGCACATAAGTGACAGATAGTTATTTTTATGAGAGAAAAAAAAAAAAATAAAAAAAAGGAAAAAAAAATCTGAGTATCTGAGAGAGATACACACTGTGGAAAATCTACTTTATTTCTCCCTTTACTCTAAGAGTGATCCAAGATTATTAGAAATCTCTATATGCTCTTTTATGCTTTCTTAATTCTAAAATAAATGGTTTTGGACCATTCTTTCTCACATCTATACATTCAATCAGTGAAATGTCTGTATATTTTAATGACATCACACGTTATGTCTGAAACTTCACAGAATAATATAAAACACAGCTTGCCTGACTCAGAGTAAGTTTTTGGCTCTGTATAAAGGAGGACTCAGAGGAAGAGCTGTCAGTGGAAATTTTGCAACTTAGCTGACATAATGAACTAAGATACAATTTCATAACTTTTTTTGTTTTTAAGCTATTTATTTAGTTCTTTGGCTCATGACCTGGCTTATGTTTTGACACATCTGTTACAGACTGCAACCAGGGCAACAAGCAAATGTTGAAAGTTTCATAACACTTAAGGAATGTTTAAATATTATTTGTGGGAACACCCGACAAATAAAAAAGGAATTTAAACTAAAACCTTGTTAATTTACGCTCACAGTCTACAAATATGTATTCTGCACATTATTTCCTTAATAATACAAGATGCTATATTCACATAAAAACATTAACTATTCTATCATGTATATGATTTTAATATGATTGGGTTCTTAAAAAAAAAAATGCAGTAATAGGATACATTTCAGTATTAGCTTTCATGTCAAATAGACAATGTTGACAAAAATTTCCATTCCATAGTTGTAAACACAGACTTTTCCTGTCAAATGTTCCATTCAGAAAGTGTTGGCTGAAACTGTGAACTGCTTTCATTTTAGTAGATCAAGATACTTTCCTTTTTCTTTACTGTAGTAAAGATACTTCCATTTGGATCTGTTGCAGCACAAATTTGTGTACAGCAACATTTCAGTATTTTCTCTTGTGGTTTGTGTTACAGTGTCATCTAGAATTCAGGCTTCTTTCTAGAGTAGATCCTGCCTGTGAAAGGATACACAGAGATTAAAAATTCTTGTTCTACATTTGCATCAGGGATACAATGAGGTGCACCATGGACATTGCAGTCCAGCCTCTCTTTTTATAGATGAGATCAGATGTAAAATGAACTGAGAAAACCATAATGATGACAGAGAGGAAGATCTAATAATTTCAATCAAAATAAATCAGAAATATATAATAGTTTCAAAATGTCAACTACACATAAAAGTTTGTTTTCCTCTTTTCTTATTTTTTCTTTTTTCTTTTCTTTTTTAAGAAAAGATTTAAGTAGATTTAGACTAGACATTCATTCTAGACATTTCATACAAAGAAATTCTTTTCTGTGAGGGTGGTGAGACACTGGAACGCTTGACTCAGAAAAGCTGTGGATGCCCCCTCCCTGAAAACATTCAAGGCCAGCCTTGATGGGCCTTTGAGAAATCTGGTCTAATTCCCAGCTGTCTTTTCCTATAGCAGGGGGTTGGAACTAGGTGATCTTAAAGGTCTCTTCCAACCCAAATCATTCTATGATTCTATGACAAATCCATGAAGCTGTTACCATGGAGGTACTATAATTTTATTTATTTGTCTTTTCAGTTTCTGAATATTAGTTGTTCAAACAATATTCATGGTTCAAACAAAGTGCAAAGCATAATAATCAACAACATATCCAACTGCAGTTTCCTGACAATGATTTTGTTACTTCATATGAAGCTTATCTTCCTCTCTAGGAGAAAGGAAATAAATAGATTTTGATGGTTCACAGCTGCCTTGGGCAGCAGATTATATTCTTCAAGGTTTCTAATCTCTTCATAGAAGGAGACATGATGTAGTTCCAAAATTATCACATTTTCCCTGCTTGGGTAACATTTATGACAGTATTTTATAATGCTTGATTTTTTCTTTTTAAAATCTGTTTTGTTTTATATTAGCAGTTGTGCTCATTATTTCTAGAACACATTATTTCTAGAGAACTTGTGATGAGAACTTACTTATAGGGAATATTCTCTAACAAATGCAAGCTGTTATCTCAGTAGCTAGTCAAGGTTTTAGCAGTACTTTATTATTTAATCAGTAATAACATTCAGGATTTCAGGTGGTTCACAGCTTATTTTCAAGTTTCTGAAACCACAGTATTACCTTCAGATCACCTTTCTGTTCTTTGGAAACCTGCCTCAAACATATGTTTGCAAAACTCAGTTCTCATTTTCTTAAATACCATTTACATTTGCAGTTAAGTCTCACATATTTCTGTTACATTAAGAACTTTTTTTCTCCCAGTACGTCAGAAGCTAGAAGTTAAAAGGAAGAAAAAAGTGCAAAACTGCTTGAGGTTTGCTGCTACAACTGAACTAGACAGCCCTGGATATGTGAAAAATTATGTAAAAGGAAAAAATTCAACGTATGCAAACAATCAAAAGGAGCACCCAAAGTAATGGCTAAGTATGTATGTAAAATATTAAAGAAACAGAGATCCATAAAGATCACATCTAGATGCAGTGTTAACTGCTGCTTCAGTCAGGCACAAATACACCTTCTTTCTTGGATTATAGCAAAGAGTGCATATGAAAACCCAACAGAATAGTGCATATATGAGGAAAGTATTCTGTTCGATGATCAGAATGAAGTTGCTTAGTGGAAAAAAAAACAAAACGCAGGTGAAGTGAGCATGAACCATGCTTGAGTTTTGTTTGTATGTTTTCCTCAAATAGGTATTGTTTTCTATATTCCAAATGTAGAGTGCCCCATAGCCAGTTGGTACAAAAGAAGAACTTACTAAGAAACAAAATGGAAAAAATATTTTTGCTTTTATGCATTGTCTATATCAAAGTAAATTTTTATAAATTTCACAGGAGAATATAAGTATATAAAGCATTTCTGCAACTTGAAATACATCTTCCTTAGAAAATATGTTCATTTTTTTCATGCAATGAAAAAGGAGTCCAAGGGATTTCACTGAGCAAATAGGGAAGTTCTTACCAAAATATTGGGAAATGAATGCCTTGCTTCGACTGTAGATCAGTCTTATCATAGAATCATAGAATCACAAGGTCAGAAAGGACCTACAAGATCATCTAGTCCAACTGTCCTCCCATTACCATAGCTACAACAAACCACCAAACCATATCTCGTAGCTCCTAATCCAGACGCCTCTTGAACACTGCCAGGGATGGAGACTCTACCACCTCCCTGAACAGGCCATTCCAGTGCCTGACCACTCACTGAGAGAAAAAGTTCTTTCTCGTGTCTTGTCTAAACCTCTTTTGCTACAACTTGCGGACATTTCCTCCTGTCCTATTTGCTGCCTGGGAGAAGAGAACAAGCCCCTCCTCATCACAACCTCCCTTCAGGAAGTTGTAGAGTACAATGAGGTCTACCCTGAGCCTCCTCTTCTCCAGGCTAAACAATCCCAGCTCCCTGAGCCGCTCCTCATAAGACTTGTGCCAAGCACATTAAGGTCTGAATGAAGCAGTTTGCAAAGATTTACTTACCACTTCTAGTTTCTGAGTAGATTTATGCTGATTTGTCAAAATGAAGGAGAAATACAGAACACTTCTTTAAGATTAAATGCAATAAAAGGAAATGTGCTCAGTTGTTGCAGTTTATTTATTATTGTTCTGTTTAGTACATGCAGTTTCAAACAAATGTATTTCTAGAATTTATTATTAAGCTGAGTTGAAAGTTCCGTGCAAAGGAAGATATTTAGATGCAGTTTCTTATGGGATCTACAGTACTTGAAAACCACTGTATCTGATTTCTACATCAGTAACAGATTGCTTAATATATTGGTATTTTATAGTAATGGAATATGTGATTAATTTAGTCTGGCAACAATTGCAGTCACCGTAAAGCCTATTAAATTTATTGTAGGGAAATACAATTCTAATTAAATGAAAAGCCTGTGGTGAATTTGTGTTTCTAAATTTTCTTTAAATGTAGTAGTATGTAACAACAAATTAAGTTTCTTTGTCTTTCAGAAATCTCAAGTAATATAATGAAATATAATAAAGGTAATTCTTAAAGAGTACTGATAATTTCTTCCCATAGATTCTCATAGCTATTGTCTCAAACTTAAAAAAATATTTAGGCAGGTGCTTTCATTACAATCATTTTTATTCATGTTTATTTAAAGACTTAGGTAAGACAAATTTCTAGTATGTTTCTTAGCATTCAAATTAAAAAGCAACTTTTACAAAAATGCTTCCTTTTTCCAGCAGTATATTCAATGTTTTCTAGGTTTAATGCCTAAAAAAAAAAAAAAAAAAGAAATTAAAAAAAATGCTAACTGTTCTAAACATCAACATCATCATCATCACATATCATCTGGTAACACTTTCATTTCTTGAAAAATTTTACATTTCTCATCTTTAAAGTTCAGAATCCATAGATCCTATATCATTCTCATGCTGATAATGCACTTCAGTGATTTTGCTGCATAGCAAACATTTCTTTCTGCAAGTATTAAATAGATAATAAAGCCGGATAATGTCACAAATTGGACGGTCTATTAAGAATGCCAGGATGTTCTTTCCATTAATATATATATATATATATATAAAAAAGAGACTGGCATTATTACCAATGCATAACAAATGTGATTCAATGAATAACTACAAGGTGCATTCCCTTGTGTACAACTGTGTTACTGTAAGTATAAAATTTCATTCACTATGTCTTACAAAGTGTAAGACATACATTTTATCTTCTTTTTCTAAGGTAAGAATCTTTTAAACTAATAAAATGGAAACAAAGGCAACATAATGCCAATGTATCTCCATTTCATAATTGAAGTTTTTAGAAAAAAATGAGAATGGGCATTGACGTAACTCTTAAAGGTTTTCAAAAGACTCAGTTTTCTTATTTTCTTCAATATCTACAAAAATGCTCAGTAATGTAAGTGAGCTGCTTCTGCATTCCACACACTCTCAATCATTGTCCTCTACCAAGCGTTGTCAACTTACAATTTCAGAATCCTCAAACCAGCGAAAAATCTTTATTGTCATAGCTACAGAAAGATGAATTGTTTATTGTTTGATTTAACTCAGTTGAAATTTAATTGATTAATGAAGAAATATCAAATAGTAGTTTTGTGTTCCAAGGATTGTGGGGTTTTTGGTCCATTAGGGTTATTTCAGTATCAGTTTTCCCACTATATCCTTTGTCCTCTGACATTATCCGAATTACACTATGAACAAGTAAATCTAGGCAAAGGAAGTTCTTTTCTTTACTGAAGTTCTTTTCTTTAGCACATCAGTCCACGCTTTAATGACACCTAGAGACCATTCATACATTCAATTCATATGAGGTTTTTTTAAAATTTGACCCACAATTTTTTTAAAAAATAATAACAAAATACCTCGTATATATTACTGTGAGACATCTTGAACTGCAACCGAAAAAATTTTGGTTACAATCTCATAATAATAATTTTCATGTGAGTGGTCAACAAAAGTTACCCATCTTGGCTGTCAGTAAAGATTAAGGAGATGATAGTGTTTAAGCTACAAAGACTTAGCTGCTGTAGTAATTTTCTTATTAGCTGAGAATGAAACTCAAGAATGAAGAGCTTAGTACTCTTCCCTGATCTATAGTCCATACAGATATGCTAGAAGCACAAGTTTATTTGAACTGATTTCTTTTTTGAATATATGAGTGAGCATATTAATCAGCTGCTTCCTTGATTGAATGTTATGCTCCTGGTAACTGTCATAAAGTTATTGTAAAAGAAGACAGTACTGCAGAAAAAGATTTTCAACAGCAATCTCATTCTTGTGACTGAAATGGAGACAGGTTACTGACAAGAAGTTATCTTCTCAATTCTTATGATTCATCTTTTCATACTTTTCCTGAAAAAAATCCCCAGCAGCAAGCAAACCAGTTCAAACAGGAAAATAAATTCCTTTAAAATTATGCATCCCTTGAATAAGAAAACAAGACAACAAAATAAACAATTTTTTAAACTTTACTCATGGATAGCAGCTTAAAATTTTTGAATTCTACATTTAGGAGGTAACTCTTCTTGAATGACGGTATTTCTGTTTGATCAATATATGGTCTCAAATCCATCAATGCCATCAAAATCTCCTTTTTCTAATTCACTTGCCATTGAAATTACTATCCATGTTACTTTTGATGATCATCCCTACTTTGTAGAAAAACATGAAGGTGAAAATCTTGTTCAATAGTTGGAAGAGAAACAGGCATATACAAACACCATTAGTACACAAGTAGCTTATTTTCTTGCAAGCTTTGGGGACAAAAAGAGGGGGATGGGGTGCATTAAGTAGTCTTTCTTCAGTGTTCCTCTGGTGAACATTTGAACTCTGTTTTTTTTGACAGTTTATTTCTGTGCATTGGACCAAATAAATGTGACAATAGGACTTCCTTCCACTAACAGGTCCCAAATAGATTTTTTTTAATTATAAACAAGATTTCCTTGACATAGATAAAAATAATCTTATACTACATATCTTTTTTTTTTTTTTTTTTTTTCCCTCTGAGGAAAATGGAAGCAAGTATGTAAACATGATTTCACTAAACAAATAATTTCCTAGTCTTTCTATAACAGATCCTTTTGCCAGAATCTTGTTTCCATAGCTAAGTTTCAGTGTGAATATCTTCACAATTGCACCAGTATTTATATGAATATTATGAATACGTGTTGATAAATATTAAAATGTAATAAAATTTGTGCAGTAGATAAATTTTAAACCAAGATTACATTTTCAATTAAAATAGTTGCAAAAGGGGAGATACAAGTGGCCATGTCAGCAACTCTGATAAAGTGATAAAGTGGAGGAAGAGGCAGGTTGAAAAAGTTAGAAACATCAGTGCTACTATATGTCTTAAAAATTTATAGCAAGATCCCACGACTACTGCTATTAAATGCTGCTGAAAGGTCAAATAAAATTAAAATAGTGTAAGGGCCATAATCAGTAATTAGGAACAAGCCATCAATTTCTTTTGCCTGAAGAATTTTCAGTACTAAATGACGCTTACTATGAAA
Source organism: Alectoris magna (assembly GCA_030625065.1). Taxonomy (NCBI): domain Eukaryota; kingdom Metazoa; phylum Chordata; class Aves; order Galliformes; family Phasianidae; genus Alectoris; species Alectoris magna. The sequence goes on along the minus strand of CM060565.1, from coordinate 27,195,884 downwards.
TCAGGCAAGAATGTATTAAAAAATTGTCTTTATGATAATTAGTAAATAAATGACATAGGGAAAAAGCATTTGCTTTATCCCTCTTTTTCCTTTAGTAGATCATTAACAAGTAATTTTGATTCTACTGTACAATGCAATAATATCTACTAACTAAATCATTTAAAACATTTTCATTCATTATAAAATTATCTGTTTTATCATTCAGTGATACCTGCAGGATACTATTTGAAACGTACATTTCCTCTGACTGAGCAGGGCTGGTTAGACAGAGAGGTACCAAGTACATTAAGTACTGTAGGTATTAGAATGTAAGTATTTCAGTTAGTTACAAATAATTTTAACCATTTCTAATTACACAAACTCACCATCGTATTTATATTATTTTACATATTAGATTGTCATATCATTAAAAGTCTCAGTAAGTGTTAATATGTATTTGGGAAAGGAAATATAATTTTTGAAAGTGCCACAGAAATAATACAGAAACCCAAATCTAATTTTCAAAAGTGATTTGGGCTTAAGTCACTGTAGATACGTTTTTCTGAATCCTGATGGAGCCAGTTAGAAGTATTGCTGTATTTAAATACCTCAAAGGTTCATGAATATATATATCAAAATTATTTTGAAAGAGAACTTCATAAAATAGGATATAGGTATGATTTCTAAATAAAGATTACTCTTGCTGAGTGTTTGTAAATTAGTACAGAAAATACAAAAAACTGTTTTATTTGCTCCTGATCAACATCATACTCATTTATTTTTATTTCTACTCATTTCCATCTTGAAGTATAAACAGAAGCAGCTGAAGTTGCTGACCACATACAAGGTAGGACTTCTGCTTGAAAAGATCATTCAGTGCTGGCTCGTGAACACTGTCCATAAGTTCTGAACAGCCTCATTTTCCAACCTGTTCTACTAAGAAATATTTAATATAACTTTAGCTCGTTCAATCTGACAGCAATGACTCTTAGAAAAGATTTTTTTAAACTATATTTCAGAATACATCTTGCTGTCATTATGACACTATTTACTGTCAAGCGTAATCTGATTGCAGACATGGTGTTATTAAGATAAAATTTTCAGGAAATATATATTTCATTGAGGGCTGCACTGAAATGTTTTAGTGTAATATAGTCTCTTCCTCATATTTTGGTCACTGAAATGTCAAAAATAAAAGGCAATTTTCAGAAGCTATATAGTGATCCATCCACCAAAATATCTCAGCATATGATAAGTTTTTAAGGATAGAAATTTTAAACATTACTTCATGTATTGAAAATTATGGATTATAATTGATTTGGGGAAGAACTCAAATTCATTATGGACATCTCATTTTGGGAATAGCCCTAGAATGTGGAAAGGAGAAATTTCATAGAATCATATAAAATATTTCAGAAGTTTGCATTACTTTGCTGAGCTTTGACCAACTGGGAAAGTGCATTAATGATAGAAACAGAAAGCCCAGTATATACCTGATGCTGTTTATGCTGAGTGTTCATGGAACTGCGTCTAAATTCTAAGACAAAATAAGTTTTTCAATAGCAGATTTCAAGTCATCTCAAATTCATCTTCTACCATTTTATGTTGTATGTTATGTTTCTGTATAAATCTTACCCCATGAGAACAGGCTGAAAGAAGTGTGACTGTTCAGCCTGGAGAAGAAAGGGCTCCAGGGGGACTCAATGGTGGCCTTTCTGTTTCAAAAGGAAGGCTATAAGAAGGAGGGGGACAGACTTTTTAGCAGAATCTCTTGTGAAAGAACAAGGGAGGGTGGTGGATGCCCCATCCCTGCAGACACTCATGGTGAGGCTGGACAGGGCTCTGGCAACCTGATCCTGCTGTAGGTGCTCCTGCTCATTGCAAAGGGTTTGAACTCCATAATCTTTAAGGGTCCCTTCCATCTCAAATGATTCAACAATTATATGATTTTTTTTTTTTTTAATCGTATTTTTAAAATGCATTTGTTGGTGGAATAATTCTAAAATAAGAATCATGAAATCATCTGTAGATTTTCATTTACAGTCAAATTCTTTCCTGACAGAGTTAAAAAAAAAAAAATGAAGTCATCATTTAGGTAACATACTGTGATAAAAATAGAATGGACGAGGGAGAAAGATTTGTTTCCTTCTTTGAAAGCACATACAATCTAAATGATATCTGATGATAATCTTCCAAAACAGGCAGCTGTTATCTATCTGAAACATGCGTCAACTTAAATATTCTCTTCTGTCCTGTCTATAAAACGTATCGTGCACCATTACATCATTGATATGTAATGAAAAAAGAAAAAACTGCTGTCACTGAACTACATCTGGAACTGCACTGATGATGGACTGCAGCTGCTGCCTGCCTTTTATGTGAAATGTGATATATAAGTACACAGAAGTATTTACTTCAAAATCCTTTACACATAATATAACATCTGATAGGAGTATGCAGTTTTACTTCATCCTGTGCACGATGTTCAAAATGCTATCAAACATGTAAAAAAGATATACATATAACATTTCTAAGGCAAGTTTGTAAAGTATGGAGTCTCCAGACAGCACTTTACCTTAAATCATTAGGAAGTATTGGGAAATCCAGAATCTTGCAAGTTTGGAGCTGAGTTTGGAGCAAGTTTGGAGCTGAATAATGATAGATTATTAGCATGAAAGAAATCAAATATGTGGGGTATTATATTATTTGTTACCATTAGCTATTTTGCTGTCCTTTTGAGTAGCAGTTAGCTCTATCCTTATCGAATTATCTTTTCATGTGCTAGCCAGTTGAAATCTGAAGACAAGATTTTATTCATATTTTGTATTTTTTCTTTCTTATGCACAATATTTATATTTAATTTGTATTTTTTTTGTTTTTAAAAAGCCTGTCGAGAGAGTTTTCTTCTCTTTCTTTTCAATCTGGCCATCCTTACAACAACTAGTTGTGCATACTTTTTGCAATACTTCTGAATTCTAGACAGATAGTCATATTCTAGTCTTGGGGTCTTATTTATATAGTTTTCACTTGCCCTCTAGAGAGTATCCTTACCAAGCTTCCAGGGATCTTATAAATATCTACAGTTTATCCCATTACACACATTTGGCCTTTAAATGGTAAATCAATGCAATTCAATAACACTTACTCAGAGCTCAATCTATATAGTACCTGTTACTTTTCTAAATAATCTTTATAAAGCTCAATACCTGAAAAATATAATATCAAACATCTCCCTGCATCTGATTTTTTTAAAAGGAACAGTTGAAACTACAAGAGAATATGTAACTCCTGACATACATAGACAACATTCCTTGATCAAAAAACTGAAAAACTGTGTATATTTTCTCATTTAGGAAGCCACACATTGGATGTTATCTCTTCTAGAAAGACAGATCCAGAATGTACACAGTGCCCAAAATACTGGCTTTTCACTTTAAGTGTTTGTAAAAGGATATAATGGAAGAGGACTGAGGTCCTGCACATGCCTGATAGGAAGGCTGCTACCAAAAAGTTTGAGGATACTCAGACTGAGCCCCCAACCCGAGATGCTGGTGTGCAGGCTGTACTGAGTGCCAGAGCCTGGCCCTTGCAGTGCTGGGTGGGGGAGGCAGTGATTGTGTACACTGTGAACAGGTTAACTACTTGCTCAGCCTCGTAGTTGACCTGAAGGAAGAGGTGGAGAGGCTGAGAAGCATTAGGGATTCTGAGAGGGAAACTGACTGCTGGCACCAAGCCCTATCAGCTCCTAGATCCTGGCAGCCAGATGAGACTCTGCATGGAGAATGCCACCCCCTGCTGCCTTGCAAACAGGTAATGGAGGGGAACCTACATGCAGATGGCGTTCCTGCTACAGTGAACCCACTATCCTCCCACCCTCCTGGGAACAAAGGCAAGGAATTGGAGGATGTGGGTCAGTGGCATAAGGCCCCTTCTCAACGATGCAGGCGTGCCCACCCCGCTGAGTCCCCAGCCCCCCCGGCTGCCCCTGCAGAACAGGTACAGTGCTCTGCAGGGACAACTGGATAATGGTGGTGATGATGGATCTCCTCAGTTGGTGCTTTCCAAGTCTAACCAGCCTTCTAAAATTAATACATCATCAAATAGGAAAACACGACGGGTCATTGTCATTGGTGACTCTCTGCTGAAGGGAGCAGAAGGGCCAATATGTAGGCCAGACCCTCTGCATAGGGAGGTCTGCTGCCTCCCGGGTGCCCGAGTAAAGGATATAAAGAAGAAACTTCCTTCCCTTGTCTAGCCCACTTATTACTATCCTCTGTTGTTGTTTCAGGTTGGTAGAGATAATTTACACAGAACTTCCCTAAGGACTCTGAAAAAGGATTTCAGAGCCCTGGGGAGACAGGTGAAGGGTTCGGGAGCACAAGTTGTGTTCTCCTCTATCCCTCCAGTGTAGGGAATAATGAGGGACTTAATATAATGGGCCAGCGGATTAATACCTGGCTCCAAGCTTGGTGTGCTTGGCAGGCATTTGGCTTCTTTGACTTGGCCTCTGTCTGCAGGAGACTGGACCGGCTAGAAACTGATAGGAGTGGCTTCTCCCAGCGTTCAAAAAAGATCTTAGGCCGAGAGTTAGGCAGATTCAATCAGAGGGCTTTAAACTAGGTATGAAGGGGGATGGGTGTGTAACTGGGGTCACTAACACAAAGTTGGTGCATAACGACCCACTGCTTGCAGGAGAGGGACATGCTTGTACGAACCCATGGTCTTGTGCCTTCGTGACGGAGGAGGATGACTCTATGAAGGGGGAAGGGGGTAAAGGCAGGTCTTCTGGGGATAAGCCTGATGAAGTGGTATTGGGATTAGGAGCGAGGTGAGGGGCTCGGCTGAGGTGCGCCTATACCAATGCACGCAGCATGGGCAACAAACAAGAAGAGTTGGAAGCCATTGTGAGGCAGGCAAACTATGACCTAGTTGCCATAACGGAAACATGGTGGGATTGCTCCCATGGCTGGAGTGCTGCAATGGATGAGAGAACACACTCTCTGGTGAGAGAACACACGAGAGGAGCTGCCCCACTAGACCTGCTGTTCACAAACAGGGAAGGTCTGGTGGGAGATGTGGAGGTTGGGGGCTGTCTTGGACAGAGTGACCACGAAATAGTAGAGTTCTGGATTCTAGGTGGAGCCTGGAGGGAGAATAGCAAAACTGCCACCTTAGACTTCCAGAGGGCAGACTTTGATTTGTTCAGAAGACTAGTAGGGGCAGTCCCCTGGCGTTCAGTCTTAGCGAACAAACGGGTCCAAGATGGCTCTTGAAGAAGGAAATCTTAAAGGCGCAGGAGCAGGCGGTCCCCCTGAGCCGCAAAAGTAGCCAGCAGGGAAGACCGGCGTGGATGAATAGGGAGCTGTTCTTAAGGTTGTGGGAGAAAAAGAGAATCTATTGCCTGTGTAAGGAGGGAAGAGCAACTCAGAATGACTACAAAGAGGCTGTTAAGATGTGTAGAAGAAAAATCAGAGAGGCAAAAGCCCAGCTTGAATCTAAGCTGGCCGCTGGGGTAAAAACAAACAAGAAACTCTTTTACAAATACATCAACTGTAAGAGGAGGACAAAGGGGAATCTCCATTCTTTACTGGACGAGGCTGGGAATGTGATCACAGAGGATAAGGAAAAGGCAGAGGTTCTGAATGCCTTCTTTACGTCTGCCTTCAAAAGTCATCTCGGTTATTCCCAGGGCTCCCCACGCTCTGGCTTGGTAGTCTCAGCTGGGGAGCAGACTGAACCCCCTGTGATTCTTGAAGAAGCGGTCAGAGAATTACTACTCCAACTGGACTGCCACAAGTCCATGGATCCGGATGAGATTCACCCGAGAGTGCTGAAGGAACTGGTGGAGGTGATCGCTGAGCCGCTTTCCGTTATCTTTCAGCTCTCCTTGTTAATGGGTGAGGTCCTGGAAGACTGGAGGCTTGCCAACGTGACTCCCATTTACAAGAAATGTTGTAAGGAGGATCCGGGGAACTACAGGCCTGTTAGCCTGACCTCGGTGCCAGGGAAGGTAATGGAATGGATTGTCTTGAGGGTGATCATGCGGTCCTGCTTGACCAATCTGATCTCCTACGATCCTGTGACCCATCTGATGGATGAAGGAAAGGCGGTTGATGTGGTCTACTTAGACTTCAGCAAAGCCTTTGACACTGTCTCCCATGCTATTCTCCAGCAAAAGCTGGCAGCCCGTGGCTTGGATGGGTACACTCTCGGCTGGGTAAGGTGCTGGCTGGAGGGCCGGGCCCAGAGAGTGGTGGTAAATGGAGTCAAATCCAGTTGGAGACCAGTCATGAGTGGTGTTCCCCAGGGGTCGGTGCTGGGGCCTGTCCTCTTCAACAATCTTTATTGATGACTTGGATGAGGGCATTGAGTGTGCCCTCAGTAAGTTCGCAGATGACACCAAATTGGCAGGGGATCTGGATAGGCTGGTGAGCTGGGCTGAAGCCAACAGGATGAGGTTCAACAAGACCAAATGCCGCGTCCTGCACTTTGGCCACAACAACCCCAGGCAGCGCTATAGGCTTGGGGCAGAGTGGCTGGAGGACTGTGTTGAGGAAACAGAACTGGGGGTACTGATTGATGCTCGGCTGAACATGAGCCGACAGTGTGCCCGGGGTGGCTAAGAAGGCCAACGGCATCCTGGCTTGCATCAAAAACAGTGTTACTAGCAGGAACAGGGAGGTAATTGTCCCCCCGTACTCGGCATTGGTGCGGCCGCAACTCGAGTACTGTGTTCAGTTTTGAGCCCCTCACTGCAAGAAAGACATTGAGGCTCTGGAACCTTTTCAGAGGAGGGCTACGAAGCTAGTGAGGGGTCTGGAGCACAGGCCTTATGAGGAGCGGTTGAGGGAGGAGCTGGGATTGTTCAGCCTGGAGAAGAAGAGGCTCAGGGGAGACCTTATAGCTCTCTATAACTTCCTGAAGGGAGGTTGCAGTGAGCTGGGGGTCAGCCTCTTCTCTCGTGTAATCAGTGACAGAACTAGAGGGAATGGTTTCAAGCTGCGCCAGGGGAGGTTCAGGCTGGACATTAGGAAGTATTACTTCTCGGAAAGGGTAGTCAGGCATTGGAATGCACTGCCCAGGGAGGTGGTGGAGTCACCGACCATGGGAGTGTTCAAGAAACGTTTGGATGTTGAGGGGTATGATTTAGCTGGGAAGTATTGGTAATGGTTGGACTAGATGATCTTCTAGGTCTTTTCCAACCTTGATAATTCTGTGGTTCTGTGATTCTGTGAAGACTTAATACATTTTTCAGGCCAGCTTTCATGAAATCATAATCATAGAATACGATGAACATTTGGAATGGACCCCGAAGGATCACTGAGTTCAGCTTCTTGCTCCGCACAAGATCATCCAAAAATCTAGCCATATTTCTGAGAGTGTTATTCAGACGCTTCTTGAGCTTCGGCAGTTGAGTGCCATGACCATTTCCCCATGAAAATTGTTCCAGTGCCAGCCTTCCCTCTCACTGAAGAACCTTTCCTGATGTCCAACCTGACTGCTCCCTGTTGCAACTTTCTGCCGTTCCCTTGTCATTGTTACCAGAGAGAGGAGATCAACTCCTGCCCCTCCACTTCCCCTTGTGAGGAAGTTGTAGACCATGATGAGATCTGCCCTCAGTTTCCTCCTGGCTGAACAAACCAAGGTACTTCAGCCACCCCTAGTGTGTCTTCCTTTCTAGACCCTTCGCCATCTTTGTAGCCATTTAGCCTATTCAGAAACTTTGACGCTTCCTGGATGTGCTATACTTAATGACTGGCATATGGCCCTATGTTCTGACAAAGCAGAACTGTACTAGTCCATCTCCCCTCACCATCATTAATACTTCATCCCATGTCACTACAGGCATAACATGAGAAACTTATTTACATGAACTCTCTATTTGGTCAACTGAAAAAAGCTAGCAAATTAACGGCAAATTAATAATCAAGTCCTTCAATGGGATAAATTGCTCTTTAGCTTTTCAGGATCCCTACATTTTTCCTTTTGACTGTGAAGAAGTCAGAGGGAACTTAACTTTCTTCAATAGAAAGAAAGATGTCTTCCAAAGATATATTAACTAATTGTTGTATAATCTGAAGTGAAATCATCATAGCACAAGAATAATAAGAAAATTTCAGACCTGAACAAAAACCAGAAGTAATTGAACTGTTACAGTGGGAAGGTGGCTGTGATGTAAAATGAATAGTCAGATTTTTCACTATTTGAATTTGGTATGGATTTTTGCCTGTGAAAAATACTACTAATTTAGATTGTGAGGATTCTAAAACAATTTCTTGTACTCTTCTTTTTGTTGTTTTATTTTTTTTTTTTGGGGGGGGGGGGGGGGGGGGAGGGGGTGAAATTACACAGCCTTGTTTGAAAATCCTGATCACGGGGACATTTGATTACTCCACTCTTTTTTTTCAGATTGAATTTTCAGACTGATTGTACTTGTGCATAGATGTAAATAGATTTTTCTGTATCTCCATGACAAAATGTCATAGCTATGCTTTAATCCTAGCTCCCCAGTCAAAAGCCAACACATTAATGATATTAAATGGCTAAGATTACACTAAAACATGCAAAACATTTTCCAAATTCATTTAGCATTTCAATATTTTCTTTGCTGTAATAAAAGATAAAATTCGGTGTTACGTTTTAAGGTACCTGAATTTCACTATACCTTAGCTGATCCAAAAGCAAAAACTCCTATTTTACTACGTCAGCCCATGAGATTAGAGGTGGATGTTGATGGTGTGACAGAAGTTGAACCTTCCTGCCAGAATTCTATTACACTTCATTGTCATATGGCTGCAGCATATGTTGACAGATTGTAGCAGAGGGGCAATCTGACAAAATGGCATCTGACTTGGAAGTGCTCAAGAAGTAAAGGTGTGGAACTGAATTTTTCCACGTGGAAAAAATGGCACCCACTGACATTCTTCAATGCTTGCTGAATGTACCTGGAAACAAAACAGTGCACAGTGAGGCGATGTGTTTCAGCAGTGGCACAGCAGCAAGAGTGGGTCACTTCCGCTGGTGCAGATTTCTACAAGTGCAGCATGCCAGCTCCAGTTCACTGCTGTTGAAAATGCTCAGGTAACGGTGGTTACTATGTTGAAAATAAATAGAGTTTTGCAGCTGAGAGTTTGTTCTGTCAAGCATTGTTATTGTGCTCCTTGTATCCATTGTAGTTTTCATGGAAATACATATGAGGTTTTTGGAGCACCCTACACAATCTTGTCTTTATTGAACATTTTCTAGACCAAATATAAAGACAATATTGAAGGAGCTTCCTGATTAATGAGTTCCACAGAACCAGCAGCATACTTCAATTATAATAACAGGAATTTGAGTGCTGAATTTCCTTCATTATTAACATTAATAAAACTAGATGGAGATGATTTCTGTTTTATGATGTCTTGGATAGCTAGTATGTAAGCATTTTTAGTCACAGATCTTCATTTTGTACTTTTAGTGTATCTAGTTCAATTTTACAGATTTTTGGGACTTCTTGATTTTAATGAGATTCCTGAAAGAATAGAAAATTTCAGTATTCACAAAACACAGGTTTCCTATAGACCATTTCCAAAGCTGATAAACAAGAAACATTCATAAATAAAATATGGACATACCAAGAACTACAGCATGCAGATTCCCCCAAACTTGTTTTGGGGCTTTTACAGTATGGCTTCATGATAATCTCTTTCAGGCTGGGACACCAACATTTACATGTCTGGTATGAAGGAAAACAACTGCAACGTGTGCAATAGTTCATATGAACAGCCAAAGCACCAAGCTTTTGGTGAACTGTCTGAAAGTAGTATGATTTTTAAGTGAAAAATTTATAAAACTAACAAGTAAAATTTGTAGCCAAATCCATGTTATTTCTGTTGAAGTTTGACCTCTCAACAATTACATCAAAATAGAAACTGAATACTATGGTGAGAATGGTAGCAAGATTTTTCTCAGTATGTTCAACTTATAACTTAATGTGCTATTAGGAAAGCGTTAGATAAATAGGTTAAACTTTCCATGTAGTGTGAAAATATATGTATATGGATATAAAAGATCATGTAAACACTTAGGGCAATCTTTTTAATTTTAAGACTGTAATTCAAGTCTGTAATTGTTGTTTCTAAAAAGGGCTAGGAAGAAATATGATTAAAATAATATTTTCTTTTGCTATGACAATTTTTTTCAGGCTTCTAAGAATGTATTATATTTAATTGATGCTTAATAGTTTGTCTACTCCCATAAGTAAAGTAGCAGTTATTACTTCCTATTATTTGAAAAAAATTTAAGAAGTTACATTTTACTCAAGGAATTGGTTAGACTTAAGAACAATAACTGTTTATGCACTCTTCAAAATGAAACAAGACCTCTTCAGAAGAAATTTTTCTCATCTTTAGACTCATTATCCCTGAAAGCATAGAATATCATGATAAGCCACATCCTAGACTCTGGTCTATTCAAACTACACCTGTCTAATCATTAAAAGAATTGAGGTTTTTTTCCTTCTCTTCCCTTGCAATGTAATTAAATAAAATACATTACCTTGCATTCTGAATTTTTTTTTTATGTTTGCTATAGCAATCTGCATTTCAGTGGACTAACAACATATAGAAAAACTCCCCAAAACTCTCTAAAAATCAATTAATCATTATTAAAACTAAAAAACCCATGATGGTAGTACCCAAATCCTACCCTGCAATAATAAATAACCTAATTTTGGACTAATTACTTGTCCATCTGCAGCTAAGTAACTGATAAACAACAGTTGGGAAGAAAACTTCACTCTAAGGGGATATTAAGTACAATTCTTAAAGTTGTTAAAGTTTACTTTATGGAAAATTCTGTCTGAATAACTACAACTTAGTGTCTCAGTTTTACCAAGAAACTTCTTCAGGAGTGGAGCATAAGGACTGAGAAACAAGTGAGTGAGAATCACAGAATTGTAGGGGTTGGAAGGGACCTCTAGAGATCATCAAGTACAACCCCCTTGCCAAAGCAGGTTCCCTACAGCAGGCCGCACAGGTAGGTGTCCAGGCGGGTCTTGAACATCTCCAGAGAAGGAGACTCCACAACCCCCCTGGGCAGCCTGTTCCAGTGCTCCATCACCCTCACCGTAAAGAAGTTCTTGCGCACATTCTTGTGGAACTTACTATGCTCTAGCTTCATCCTATTTCCCCTTGTCCTGTCCCCACGCACTACTGAAAAGAGTCCAGCCTCACCACTCAAAATTTTCTCAAAATTAACTACTGCCTCTAGTCAACAACAGCAAGAGGAGATATAAAACTTGATATCGTCGTTAATTTTATTTCAACAATGGTAACTGGGGATCTTGCTCCTGAACAGTTTCTGGCCTGGCTTAAAGCTTGAATGTAGCCAATGAATTATAACAATGACACAGGCTGTTTAGGAAGGAGGTCAGCCTATTTGGAAAGTCAGTGATTAGCTGGATCACTGCTCCCTCCATTCTCCTTTCTTGAAAATCTACCAAGCTGAAAAGAAGACTCAACTCTACCAGTTCTGAGAATTGATTGATTTTTCTGGTCCCAGGGAGATGTACAAAAAAAGGGTGTTTTGGGTTGTTTTTTTGTTTGTTTGTTTATTTTTAATTTGTTTTGAAGATTTTTGTTTATGTAAATCTTTTGGTTATGATGGTGAGAAGTCTAAAGTCTTTACAGATTAAGTTCATTTTGATTGCTTAACTTGCATTTGAGTTTCAGGTATTTTTCATTTCGGACCAGAAATTCAGTGCTACATGTCCTGATCAGGAATAAATCCCTTTTGTCCCAATATTCAAGTACAGAACATTAATCTGAATGGAGAGATCAGATACAAATTCCTTCTGACCCCTTAAGATATCAGGATAAGAGCACATTTTTTTTTTTATGTCTTGTCTTTGGCAAACAAAAATGTGTATTTTGCTCATTGCTGTACAAAAATAGGGATCTCTTAAACTTTCAAAACACTCGTTTAAGCCTACACAGAGCATTGTTATTTGATTCTAATCTAGGTGAATGATGTGTAATTATTCTTTAGACTCAAATAATATCCACTGACTTTAGTCCTTAACCTAGAAAATATAACTTTAATAATTATTCCTTTCTACAGTACTGATAGAATGAAGAGATATACATGTTATGTGATAGAAGAGAATTACTTAAAGTTTACCCTCTGCAATTTGGCAAGGTAGAAAAGGCAAATCCTTCTGGGATAGTAAAAATATACTCTGAAAATAAAAGTGAAAAGTTCGCTATAAAAGCATTCAAGAAGATAAGAAACAATCTGTCATCATTAAAAGGTTACAAAATTTGCAGAGGCCAGTATTTCTTCTTGTTAGAGGCAATGAACATAATGATTACGCAGCTACAATACTGAGATTGCTGTATAAAAAAAATGTTATTTCTTATGACTGTTTTCAGTCTATATTCTCATTTTCACGTTCCTTTCAAAAGAAAAATGTTTATCAATCATTTTGTGACCATTCAAGTGAACCAAAAGGTCAGTTTAACTAAAAAGGAAGAGAACTTCAGCCCATAGGGAAAAGGGTCCAGTAAAATGCCAGAGGAGTTTCTATTAAAGAGGTATAAAGTAAACAGTCAAAATAACAATGACAAAAATCCACACTGGTGTCAAAAACATAAAAATATAATGAGATTATACGACCTTCTCCTATCTTAAAAATAAATTGTCTAATCTATGTAACAGAGAAACATTGTTTATTAAATAGCAGGAGTATAATTTTCAGTTACATAATTTCACCTACAACTTTCTCAGAAGTCCAGGAAAAATTCTAATTTAATTAGTATTTTGAAGAGTGGGGAAGTAAACTGAAACTTGTCTCAAAATTTCTCTCCTGAAAGATGAATTTACTGAGTTTAATATCAATGCAGATTACTTATCATTAAGAAAGCCTCAGAGTAAATATATAATTTCGGTGCATAACTAAGTTAAATACATAAAGAGCAAGAGATTTAATCTTCTATGGCCTTCATTAGTCTTCTTCGGTCAAAAAAGAATTAATTAATGAAAAATAAATTGCCCTGCATACTTTTGTGTCTAGTTTACTGATGGGGAAAAATCTCAGTCTGAAATTCTGTTCCCACTTTCCTGAAATACTTCACAAAGAATATAGACAGACATAAGATACAGACACTTTATTTATTAATTAAAAAAAACACTAGGTGTTTTTTTTTTCCCCATTATAGAACCTTTGTTCTACAGTTAAAGTACATCCTTCCGCCATTTGAAATACTGACAAAACTTTTGGCTTTGGCAAATCTACCTCCAGTCATCTGCATGAGATCTTTGTAAAACGTAAGGGGGATGTATGTGAAGCCAATAGATTTTATGGTACAATATGTAGTATAATATTATAAAATTATTTTCTTCAACTTAAGACTCGTCCCAAAGCCATAATGCATTAAGCTGCCTTATGACATAACTGCAAACTGATGGCTGACTCTGTAACAGACATGTTTTGAGCTGTGTTTTTCTTAACATGCTGTAGAAAGCATTAGTCACAATTCAACATAACTTTTCTTTATGAAACGACTACATGAAAACAGTATTGAGGGACTTCACTGTTCAGTTTCATAGTGCTTTCAAAATATGTTAGCATTTTTAAAAAAATAGGAATTTGCACTGCATAATTACATGTTCTATGAATAGTAAAAAAAAGTTGTTTTGAATTAATTTCTCAGATCATTTATTCATCCTGGGTTTTACAAATGAATCTTCAGCACATTTGTTTTCATACCAGTAACAAATAAAAACTATACAATTTCTCTCCACCTGTATTTATATGTGTAAACTCTATCTGTAATGAGTAGGTTTATCAGAAAGAACCTGGGGCCTTACAAGTATTGCTTAGTTAATTATTGCACTGATGGAATAAACAGTTGAATCGAATTTATTTTATTGTTTTTACTCTGTAGTTTAATTGGGTACTAATAAAAATAACTATTATGAAGAAAGGAGATAGCATTTTGAATCCAGGAGGAGTTAGGTCTGCTGAAAAAAAAAAAAAAAAGTAGTCTCTTGTTTTTGGAAATAGAAGGTCTGGGGCCCATTTTGAAATGTCATTGCTGTACAAAATTTACTTTTCCACATTTATAATTTTGTTTTTAAAATAAGAGAATAATAATAAATACAACAATAATTCTAAGTATTTCTCCAACATATTGTTATTCCTATGGTTCCTTTTAGACTAGCAATTCTTTACAGCTAACTTGAGGAAGCTTAATAATATTTCTCACTATCGTTCTTTGGCTGCCGCAGGTGAATTCAGAGCTCTTTTTGCCTGAGGTATTAGAATAGATCTGAGGATATTAATGTTTTGTATTCTTCCATTTGGTAGTTAATTGAAAAATATATGATTTTGTTTATATATATACAAAAATATACGTATTTTAAAAGTTCAAGAAAAGATCTGGAAGGGTTTTAGGTCCCTCTCTCCAAACAATTGGTAATAAATGGAATCTAAAATTCTAATTAACTTTCAAAAATCGTATTGTATTTCATCTTCTCTGAGCAGTCCCTTCTTGGCTTAATATTTATGAGAATTTTCATTTCATTAGACATCTGTTTCATAACAGTTGAGAGAATCTCATTAGAGAAACTTGATTCAGTATCTGTATTTATCGTCACTGTAAAAAACAGCAAAAAAAAACATAAAACAAACAAAACCAATCAATTAAATACCAAAAGACCTTGCTACTATAGGAGTACATTAGTGGTTCAAAACAAAACGTTAGTTTCTGTAACTGAATCCCATTTAAAGATTTTGTAGAATTGAGTTGTTTTGGGTTTGGTTTTTTTTTGGTTGGAATCTTGTTTTCCCAACTGATTAATTCTTTACTTGCTCAGGAATATTTTGAGAGAACTTTGAATTCAGTAATGCAATTTAATCTCTTAAGAAATTCCAGAAAGTTATCTGTGCTGATTGGAAGAACAGAGTGAGAAGTAATAGTCATCAATATTCATATGTGTTTTGCCTCAATTTCCACTTGAATTCCATATCTCTGATATTTTAGTAAAGGGATATTACTGTTAGACATTCTTTCATTTGTTTAAATTACATACGCATACTATGTATACAGTTTAATAAATCCTTTCCTGATGATTCTCGGAATGCAAGCATGAAGAAAGAAGAATAGAATTTCAGACGGTCTGTTCAACGAGATTGAATTAGCAAGATTTCATAATCCTGCTCAGCCTTCATATTTTCAAGAACTACTAAAAATAGAAGAACTTACAAAATTACCAGAACTTAAAAAAATAAAAATAAGTAAATCATTGTATGAAAATAAATATTCCTAATCTTTTCAAACTCAGCCTAAAAGTAGCCTTAATCTGCAAATACAGATTTATGCACTGCTTTTAAACAGGCTTTTTAAAATTCAGTTTTGGGAGAGGATGTTTTCTGTTTGGTTTAGTTGCTTTTTTTTAGACAAAATGTAACAAAATTCAAAACAATATATTTACTATTAAATTATAACAATATTTATTAGCATGACAATCTGTTATGCCAGCTTAAATATTAAAAATAACCTAAGATGGGACAAATATTAATGTTGAATATATATATTTAAATTTTGTTATTCGTTCTTTGAGCAAAACATGAAAGACAGACGTCTAAGTGCTTAAGGAAATTCAGTTGTCAGTGGGAATCTCAAATTTCCCATATACTGAAATTCATGCAGTTAAGGAAAAATATTATATTCAGTTAACAAAAAGTTTGTTCTGATGTTTCCAGTAGATTGGAGAGATATCTTTACTTTTGTGAATAAGAAAAATTTTTTTTCTTCTTTGCAATGCAGCTAAACAGCTGTTACAATGAATCCCAGAGTACTTCTATAGTAACTGAGGAGCTTCTTACTGACAAAATCAGTATTATATACTCTCAAGTTAACTGTATCAAACTCGCACAGCATCTAATGAAGTTTATGCTTACTTCCCTCAATGACTGAATTTAGTGTATGAATAAAAGCATGAGGGCTGTTCCAAAAATAATGCCTCCCATTGTACCATTTTGGCCCACAGCATCAAAGGTGTATGGTGGTAGTAAGCCAGAGCAGGTTGAGCCTTCCCACCAATATTCCATTACATTTTGTTGCCATGTGACAGATGGCAGCAAATGGACAGTCTGAAATGGAAGCTGTTATGGAGCAAAGGTGTGTCACTGAATTCCTCCATCCTGAAAAAACTGGACACATGGACATTCACTGATGCTCTATGAATGTTTATGAAGACAAAATAGTGGATGTGAACACAGTGAGATGGTGGGTGGTGAGTTTTAGGAGCAGTGGCAGTGGGTTACCTCCACTGGTGCAGATTTCTACAAGCACAGCATGCCGGCTTGTTCATCACTGGTGAAAGTGCATAAGTAATACTAGTGACTACTCTGAAAAAAACTGTACTCTGTTGAGAATTTGCACCATCAAATGGTGTTATTGTTCTTTGTATCTGTTGTAGTTCGCATGGAAAACATTAGGAGGCACTACTTTCAGAACAACCTACATGAGTGTACAAGGTGAAAAAATCAGTCATAAGTGCAAGAAACTGTGTTCCAGCTTTATGGTGTATGCAGTAGTATCCTCCCAGTGTTTGAACCATGTACATGTCAGAAAAAATACTGAAAGGTCAAGGTGACTCAGTTCTAGTCCTGCATCTGTAGCTGTGCTCAGCATGTGAGGACATGACTTCTGAAACAAAGTCTCATGGCGCAATCTAGAGATAAACAAATGCAACATATAAACTTACTCTTTGATCTAAGTTTGAAATCCTGCACACGTAGACTCTTCTCCACAATTGCTGGTCTTATTAGTATAGAATTCTTCTCCCTGCAGTATAATAAAGAATTCAGAAGCTTTAGGTTTCTCTATAAGAATAAGGCTGCTCTTTAGTGTTGCTATACTGCATCAGAAATGCCTTCTTTCTGCCTCAATGGAGAGACCCTTAAAACTAATCTAAGGAGGTATCCAGTCAGCTACTTTGAGTTCTGTACTCTGTATATATTATTGTAGATTTCTGCATTTTAAACTATTTGTACAATCTATTGCTAAAACACTTAGCAAGTTATCAAAACATGACTTGAATACTAAATGCTGTTGATTTGACTCTTCCTTGAGTACAGAGGAGTTTAACAGTGCTCTTTGGAATTCCACAGAGCATGAGGAACACATAGTAATCAAGCTTTATATTCAGTTAGATTTAAAACTGAGGACATTTTATTAATCTACTGGAATAATAAAACATAATAAATAAATAATGATCACCTATCATCATACTGAAATACTTTATTCAAAGTTTAATATCTAAAAGAAATCCAAGCTTTCTGATGCTTATTATGCTTATTTCAGGAAGTATTTCACAGCCTGGGTTGGAAGAAATGAAAGTATAGGCTTTGTGCAGAAACTGTCACAAGCTATAGTTGAACTTTGTTCCTAGAAGTCCCCATTACTACAGTATGATCTTCATATTATGTGATGTAAAATTCCGAATCAGATTTTAACAGTATCCACAGAAAAACATAGCTCAGAATGTCATTGCACATTTGACAATGGTGGAGCTCTCTAGGCATAGCTATACAAAAGAATGCCGTACTATACAGCTATCTGAGCTACTTCAAAAAATTCTACTGGAAGTAGAAATTGTAAAATCAAGGAATTATTCTTGAATTAATTAATTCTGCTGAGAAGCTATGTTAGAAGAATCATAGAATCACAAAATTTAACCTGATAGCAGCTACTGAATCATAGAATTAATCATACAGTGAATCACAGAATTGTTTGGTTGTAAGGCACCTTAAAGATCAAATTCTAACCCCGTCTTGGGCAGGGTTGCCAAACACTAGATCAGATTGCCAAGGTCCCCATCCAACCTGGCCTTCAGCTCCTCCATGAGCAGGGCATGCACACCTTCTTTGGGCAATGTGCTCCTTCTATCAAAGAAGCACTGCAATAATTCAGCATGCTGCATCCAAGTGTAAAGGAATGCTGCTGTTGCATGGGGTTGCACAGATATAACTTAATACATGATTACTATGTCAGCTTTCTTGTTCTTCTAGTCTTACCTGACTCCCGAAACTCTCTGACATATCTTATCCATGTTATTTCTCCAAGTAAAACAGAAATGTGTGTACATATTGGAGGCAGAGACTTTGCATATTTCTTTAGATTCCCATTCCAGGGGAAGTCATGGGAGCAGGAAAAAGAAAAAGATAATATTAAGGAGCATGCTTATCACAGCACATACAGCAAAGCCCATAGTTGCTTTTTTCAAATCTGCAGATCTTATATGACCATCTTCATCACAAAATAATTCAGTCTCCATTAGTACTCTTTCACATTTTTAAAGCAGCATTACAGAGTAAAGATACAATCAATGCATACTAACACTTCACTATTAACACTACCAGTATATTTTTCTGTTTTCATAACATAAAGACTTACAGAGGAACAGAGAGGAAAAAAAAGAATAAATATGCTGAAAGTAGCTTAATAAGCCTAATGTCAGATCAGCAGCTCAGGAACATGCTTTATCATGATGGTTGTATTAGATTATCACCAGAGGTTCCTTCCAACCCCTATGATTCTGTGATTCTTTGGTTTAGTACAATTTCCTTCCACCAGTTAGAGTTGAACTCCAGCCTTGCTCTAGGCTTTCAGCCTCCTGCCCAGCACTGCCCTTCTCACAGCAAAGGGTGTGTGATGGACAGAATCTGCCAGAAAACTGAGGGCAGTTTCTTTCTTTTGTTGCCTCTAAGTATTTGAGAAAAAGTGTGCTGTATAGACCTGAAGCTAACATTTGTTGGTACATGTTATAGCTGGATGACCCTAGCAGGTTAATAGTACAAGCTATATGTAGAAGTCACAGCTCAGATACCAAACCGAAATATGTTTTCTAAATATATGATGACCCTAATATCTCCTTGAACAGTAAATTTTCTTATTCTGTGATAGTCTTGTGAATTCATTCTAAAGAGGTGTAGGATTTATGTTTTTGAAAAGTAAAATAAGTCAAGTACTGTATGTCAGGTGATGCCCCCAGTGAATGAAGAGAAACATCACTCCCATTTTTTTAGAAGGGGAGAAAGATAGACCTGGGGAACAACAGGCAGGTGAGCTTACATCTATAGCTATGAATATCATGAAGCAGATATAACTGGAAGAGAATTTAAGGTATGTGCAAGACAAGGAGGTTATCCAAGACAGTCAGCATGGTGTCACTAAGGGCAAATAGTGCCTGACCAATCAGTGGCCTTCTGTGCTGGAATGACACCATTGGTGGACAAAGGAAGGGCATTTGATGTCATCTACCTTGTCTTGTGCAAGGCCTTTGATGTGGGCCAACATCACATCCTTATCTCTGGATTGGTGAGATGAGGATTTGAAGTTTGTATAATTCAGTGGATAAAGAATCAGCTGGATGATCACAGAGGACCAGAAGACTGTGGTCAGCAGTTCCACATCCATGTGGAAGCTGGTCAGGAGTGGTGTACCCCAGGAGCCTGTCTTGGGAATCAGTGCTCTTCAGCAGCTTTATTAATGACATGGAGAGATGGAACGCATCCTCAACAAGTTTGTTAACTGCACCAAGCTGAGTTCCCATGGCAGAAGAAAGAGATGCCATGCAAAGGTACCTGGACAGGCTTGAAAAGTGAGCCTACATGAACCTAACGAGATTCAACAAGGCCAAGTGCAATATGTCACACTTGGTTTCTAGCAATCCTAGTTGTGCATACAGACTGGAAGGAAAATTCTGAGATAAAACTTTCATGGAAGGATTTGGGAGGTTCTGGTAGATGGGAAGCTGAACATAAGCCAGCAGTCTGTGTCTGCAGACCAGGAGGTGAACTGTACCCTGGATGTGGGAGGTGATTATCCCTCTCTACTATACACTTATGAGGGCTCATCTGGAGTACCATACCCAGGCATGGAGTCCCCAACATAAGAAAGACATGGAGCAGTTGGATAGGATCCAGAGGAGGGCCACAAAGATGACCAGAGGGGTGGAGCACATCTCCTACAAAGGAAAACTGAGACAGCTGAATTTGATCAGCCTGGAGAAGAGAAGGCTCTGAAGACCTCATTGTGGACTTCCATTTTTCTGAGGAGAGCTTATAAACAGGAGGAGACAGACTTTTTGCATGATCTGACAGCAGTAGTACAAAAGGGAACAGTTTTAACTAAAAGAAGGGAGATTTAGATTAGAAGTTAAGGGCAAATTTTTCACCGAGGGGGATGTTGAGGTATTGGAACAGGCTGCCCAGAGAAATTAGTGATGCTGCAACCCTGGAGGCATTCAAGGCAAGGTTGGTTGGTGCCTTGGGCAGCTTTTTGGGAATCCTATAGAGGGCAGGGACTTGGAACTGGTTGATTATTGAGATCTCTTCCAAGCCAAGGCAGTCTATGAATGCATGATAAGCACCACTTTCTGCAAGTTCTGTGTTCACCAGTCAAGGGTGCCATGATCACCACGCTGCATAAATACTTCAGTGACATATAAACATGTCAAGCAGGTCACTTGAGAAAATATACATTACATGCTGTTCCTGACCTCAATATGACAATGGCAGGCTAGATTTTAAGCATTAGAGTAGATGAAAGTTGATCTTGTGAATTCTCATCCAAATCCATACATTTCATTCAGGACTTCTGCCATATACTCTGAGAGCTTAGGGAATCAGCAGATACGTGTTAATTTCTGTCTTCTTTAGTAGTTTAGGTTTCTGGACAGGATGGAATTCTAGTAATACTTACAACATTAAATTACAGCTATCTAATTACAGATTTTTAGTTGATACGACATGTTGAAATTCATGTAAGCTTTTTCTCTATTTACCACATACATTCCCTCATTCCACTGCATTAGCAGGGAAGCCTACACCTCAAAGGTGACTTATTGGCCCAAGACAGCTGTCTAGCTAGTCACAGTGTCAGGCTATGAATTGACTCTGTTGCCATAATGAGTGCACCAGGGATGTTACTGTTTGGCAGTATAGATACAGCTTCTGGAACTGTGTCCAGCTTACAGCCAGAAGGGAAGGTTCCTATTAAAATTAATAGCCTGCTTGCTGCTTTTTATCAATGTATTATTGAAATGGTCTTCTTTGAAGGTTGCACAGCTGGTTTAATGCTGATTATGTTTTAAGCCAGGATGGATAATTAAATAGGACAAAAATGAGTGTAGGGTTATTCACGACAGAAAAGATGCCAAGAACTGTACAACAAAGGCATCTTGCTGATAAAGCAGAGAGAAAAGTTATATTTACTGCAAAACTATTAGTCTGTGGGCTCTCCCTTCTGCACAGGAAATCAGTTCTTAATTTGCAAAATACTAAAGCTAGTCCTCAGCTGTTACTTGTACTGGAGAAACTCTCAGGGAAAAACAGCATAGGAAAAACAAAATAACATAAATCCATAAAAGCTGTGGAACTTAACTGTACTAAGTACATAGGTCCAAAAGTAATGCATCTTATTAATTTCCATTGAAACTATAACAGCTACAAAGTGCACAATAATACTATTTGACAGAGCAAATTCTCAGCTACAAAACTGTTTCTCAACATAGTCGCCACCGTTACCTATGCATTTTCAACAGCAATGAACAAAAGCCTTCATTCTGCTCTTGTAAGTATGCGTACAAGCAGATGTTATCTACTGTCTCTGTTAACTCTGCTAAAGTCCCACCTCACCTCACTGTGCTCACCTCCACTGTTTTCTCTCCAGAAACATTCAGCAAGCATCAATAAATATTAATGGAAGCAATTTTTTTTTTTAGGACAGAGGAAATCAGTGCCACACCTTTGCTTCATCTGCACTTACATATCAGACATCATTTTGTCAGAATGTCCCCTGCTGTTACATAGCAACAAGTTGCAATGGAATATTTGTGGGAAGGTTTAGCCTTTTCTGTCATACCACCATTGTCTGCCTCTGATGTTGTGGTTGATGTAATAAAATAAAAGGTATTACTTTGTGAGCAGCCCTCATTATTTTCTTTTTAAGAAAAAGAATAAAAAGTCAAAAAACGAAAAATTATAGAGGAAAAATACTGTGCACTATATTGGGCACTGCCTTTGACAGATATATTTGTCCTTTTCTGAACTTGGAATAAACATCTTTTGATACTTTATTTCAGTCCAAAAATCATTAAATGATTTCTCTAAACTACATTTAAGTTCCTGAAAAAGATTTATTTTCCAGTTCCCAGTAAAATGGACGGTGCCTGCACATCTCTGCAGTAGCACTGCAGAAATGGTAGCTTGGTGTCAAGCAGCTATGTTACATAAGACTAGAATATAAATTCCGTTAAGGTTTTGTAAAACATTTTCGTTTTATCTGCACAAAATTATTACTGGGTGTTTCTCAACAATGGCAGTGCCAGCTTTGTTTTTGTGCCTTGAAAATTAAATGTGAACTATAAAGTGAAAAACTGAAAGTTCTCTCTCAAAACATAAAATCTTGATCAAACATGAAAGAATAGCTGGCAAATTAAGATTAAGTATCCAGGAGATACGCAAGCATATGTAAACTTCATCCATAAACAAAGAGAAAACAAAAGATCTCAAAGTGACTTCTGAACTTACTTTTAATATATTTTACTTACAAGATTTTAATACCAACAGACAGTAAAAGGGAAAAGAGACTTTAATGTTTCTAAGAAAAGGTTTTTTCTAAGGAAAATGTAGCACTTTCCATTGATTTTATGTATGTAAAAGAGAAACTAATGATATTCAGATTGTACATCAGAATTGATTTCAACACTGGAAGAAGTGCTAACTATAAGAATTATACCAGTCAAAAACCAGGTATCACTGAAAAGTTAGTGGTCTTAAATAGTTCTTAACTTCAGAAGCAGAGATTATAGAGAAAAAATAAGAAATCAATTTTACTCATTTTCGCTTGTATTTTCCTAAACAGCTAAGTACATTTTGAAGAAAAGAACCATTCTAAATACGTATTTTGCTACAGGTACTTATGTAATAAGAAATTGTTAATTCACTCTCAGAAATCCAATTGTTTCTTACTAATTCTAATCATTAGTTGTAACAATTATCCAGCTCTATATGGATTGCAGGTCTTCATAGGATCTTGATAAATTAATTTCAGTCACTGATTGTTGCAGTACAGCATTGAAATAATTAAAGGATATATTTGAGAACTGACCTTACACTTTTCAATTGAACTCTTTTTTGATGCAATTTTGATTATGCTTTTACTTCCCAAGTGAAAATCTAAAGATCTACAATCTTCCTAAGCACAGATGATTCCACACATTTTTAAGTGCTACAATATGTACTCCGCCTCACATGATGCTGAGGCCAGAAGAAATTATTGCTATTATTAGTAGCAGCTCTATTTTCTATTTTAACATGTAACTTTTGCAATTATTTTCTGAGAACTAGTGTTCTTCCACATTAGTACTTGTCAGTACCACGTAAATTCCAAGTCTGACATAGTATTTCACAGTCATTAAATGTCAAGATGAGCAAGGCTAGTAGAAAAAAAAAAAAAACGAAAAAAAAAAACCATATCTGCCAGCTGTTCATAGGGCTCTCCAGATGAAAAACATTACAATCCCTAAAAATTTGAGTTAGAGGTTGTATAGCTGTAATTATACCAGGTGTACAATTGTAATTATACAAAGGTAAAGTAGATGGATAGCCAGAGGTTATACAAGAAAGACTCACCAATGCTGAGGCTCACAATCAATATAGATGCTTGCCAATATTGAGGCTCACTGCAAAAACTCCACACAGGAGTGATCTCTAGAAAGAGATGCTGCCTTAGTGGTGGTCAGCCCTTAAATGCGATCTAGGAGAGGTGGAATCAAGCTCCACCCCTTCCGGGAGCACAGCTGAATTACCTTCACCTGTGCTCCCACAGCTGACCCGTCACTTGCCTCAGATGGTTAATCAGAGGTTCAGGCTGTGATTAACAGTTTCCCATACAGAGGTCTAACAAGGCAGTAGGATAAATTATTGAATTACAGTTTTACATACATTAAATTATTCTCCTTGTCTGTCAGTGAATATCTCCATACAGTTTTAAATCTCAGTTATGCAAACACAGAATGACTTGTTTTCTCTTGGTGGCGAAATATGTGAATAACTAACCATGTAAGCGCTATTATAATCTGATTGTCAGATATATTTTTCTTGTAACCTAATATTAATATTGTATTTTGTAGAATTGTGTGGAATTATTAAGGATGAAACACCATCAATTACATAAAATATTTCACCAAATCCATGACAATGATTCGGGCAGGAGAATTTATCATATAATTTCGTAATTGCAAATAAGAATTCCAAGGGATTTGTACCTGCACTAAAGATTTATCAAACAATTTACTTTTTATTTTTTATATCCGGTGTGTTAAAATCCTAACTTGGAAATGAGTAAAGTCCTATTGACTTTAAAAATTATTCACCTTTAGTAATTTAGAATGTTGTTATTGAAAAAGTTAAATACACATGAACAATTTTCTCTGCATTTTAGGTATGATTGTGCATTACTTTGGCCTCTTATTTCTTGAATTACCTCATATTTCTTAATTTAGAGATATACATAGGCAGAGATAGTTTTGCTCAAGATCATAGTTTCTTTGCAGAATTTTGCATTCACACAACATACTAGAACCTGAAATGCATCTGAAATATTGGTTTTCTGCTCACAAATTATTGCATTTATGAATAGATTTCATTCACATCTCAACACATGCAGTGGTGTTTGAAATTAATGGATTTCAGATTACAAATAGTTACATAACTGTGGCTGGTTTTTATCCATGGATTTAATAATAACGCTCACACATAACTTGGTTTTGAGTAACATTGCTTTCTAGTTCTGAGTTAGCCAGTTGTCAGTCCACCCCACTGTCCACTCCTCTATCCCACATTTTCAAAGTTTCATAACAAGGATGCTGTGGGAGACAGTGTCAAACATCTTGCTGAAGTCAACGTACCCAACATCCATTGCTCTCCCAGCCAGTGGTGGCATCACAGAAGGCTATCGGGTTGGTCAAACATGGTTTCCCCTTAGTGAATCCATGATGACTACTCCTGACAATCTTCTCTTCCAATTGTTGGAGATGGCATCCAGAACAAATTGTCCGTCATCTTTCCCGGGACAGAAGTGAGGCTGACTGGGTAAATACCTATGTAAATATCACAAAAGTTGTTTCCATTGCTTCCCAGCTCAATTTCCTTGAACAAACAAACAAACAAACAAAAAATGACATAACCCACGTGTTACAAATATTTCATTACACACAAAATCTGCCATATGTATAATATAACCCCACCGATTTTTAAAGGTTTAATATTCACGATCTGATGAGCAGCATTTAAAGTACTGATTCTCATATTATGATTCTTTAAACAGGCTTCAAAGAGTATAGAAAATAAATGTTATGCTCACAATATTTCTATGATTTGGCATAAAGTGAACCTTTCATTTGACCTTATCTGATTTGATAAGATAGTATACTGCAGAGGACAGAGATGTATCTTGACGAGTGGTGTGCAGAAGTTGAAGATGCACACTATCTCTGATAGGTAACAGGTATTTACTACTGAAGGTTACTACAAACATTCAGCAAATCTCAAAATCTACACCACCGTAGTCACTAGACATTAGTACAGTGACTAATCTCCCTTTTAAAAAAAAGAGTTTTACAGTGGTATTCCATGAAAACAGTACTTTTAACACACTGCAAAGTGGCATTTACCAGCTGAATGAGATTTACAGCATTGCACAAATCCTAGGTGAAATTCTGGTCTCAGTGAGACTTTTTACAATAATTATAGAATGGCTATTAATTTGTCATAGTCCAGCATGTAAAGTTTCACAATAATGCAAATTAGAATATAAAACACAAAAGCATACTTTACCACCTCTACAG